>JAEMWC010000625.1:235000-382500 GCA_016490735.1 Pachyseris speciosa | reverse complement strand
ATGGCCTCTTTGTATAACATTCGTACGGTTGTTATTTGCTTACTAGCTTTAGCTGCCTTTCTCAGATTTGATGAGCTTGCTAAGCTTGTTCGATCCGATGTCCAAGATTCTTTATCTTCTCGTTTGTCGGTTTCTCGTTTGTCGTTTGTCGGCTTTAGGTATTTAGTTTTCTCGTTCGTACCGCTTTTAATTGATTCTAGCTTCTATTTAGTTGGTCTTGCCCGGGGGACCGTTTTTTTTTTTCATGGGGTACAGCTGGCCTGGGGTTTTCCTCCTAGGTGCAAGTGGACGTACGAAGAGGTTTTTCACCCAGCTGTCTTTCCACGACCCCATTTCAATTTAATTTAGCTTGTGATCTAGTTTTTTCTTTTTGGAGATGTATGTTTCTTGGATTTTATATTACGTTTCTATTATAAGGCATGTATCTTTTAGTCTTTACGTGAATAAACCGAGCGCTTGGCTTGAAGAGAGCCGCCCCCAAGGTTTGTGTGTTTTCTTATTGGGACAGACTGAGATTTAGAGGAGAGCCATAAATTCCTTGTTTCCGAAAAGTTGACTCCCGCTCATAATCACAATCTTTGAAAACTTGTAAGGGGATGTTAAAAGTAGGTTGTTTTTACTAGCGGTGATGAGTACTACCGTTTGGTGTGGAGCGCCTTCAATCATTCTCTTTCAAAACTTGTAAGAGCATGTTGAAAGTAGGTGCTTTTTACTAGCTGTGCTGAATACCACCTGTGCGCTTGGTGTGGAGCGCGTCCTATCAATTCCTTGTTTCCAAGAAGTTGACTCTCGGTCATAACCACATCCTTTCAAAACTTGTAAGGGAATGTTGAAAGTAGGTTGTTTTTACTAGCTGTCATGAGTACTAGTTAGGCGTTTGGTGTGGAGCGCCTTCATTAATTCCTGATTTCCGAGATTTTGACTCTTGGTCAGAATCTCACTGTTTGAAAACTTGTCAGAGCATGTTGAAACTAGGGGTTTTTACTATCTGTGATTAGTACTACTTGTGCGCACGGTGTGGAGCGCGTCCCATCAATTCCTTGTTTCCGAAAAGTTGACTCTCGGTCAAAAGTAGTTTGAAAGTAGGTTTCTTTTACTAGCTGTGATTAGTGCTACTTGGGCGTTTAGTGTGTAGCGCGTCCCATTAATTCCTGATTTCCGAGATTTTGACTCTCGGTCATAACCTCACTGTTTAAAAACCTTTAAGAACATCTTGAACCTAGGTGGTTTTTACTAGCTGTGATAAGTGCTACTTGTCCCCACGGTGTAGATCAGGTCCCATCAATTCCTGAATTGCGAGATTTTCACGCTCGGTCATAATCTCACTCTTTGAAAACTTGTAAGAGCATGTTGAAAGCATGTGGAGCGCTTCCCGTGAATTACTGATTTCCGAGATTTTGACTCTCTGTCATAATCTCACTCTTTGAAAACTTTTAAGAGCATGCTGAAAGTAGTTGGTTTTCATTAGCTGTGATGAGTACTACTTCTCAGCGCGGTGTGGAGCACGTCTCATCAATTCCTGATATCCAATATTTTAACCGTCCGTGATAATCTCACTGTCAAAAACTTGTAATCCGATGGTGAAATTAGTTGGTTTTTACTAGCTGTTATGGGTTCTACTTGTGCGCACGGTGTGCAGCGCGTCCCATAAACCATGATTTCCAAGATTTTAAGTTTCGGACATAATGACAAACTTTGGAAACTTGTAAGAGGATGTTGAAAGTAGGTTGATTTTCCCAGCTGTGATGAGTACTACTTGGGCGTTTGGTGTGGAGCGCGTCCCATCAATTCCTTGTCTCCGAAAAGTTGACTGTCGGTCATAATCACAATCTTTCAAAACTTGTAAGAAAATTTTGATAGTAGGTTTCTTTTACTAGCTGTGATTAGTACTACTTGGGCGTTTTGTGTGGAGCGCGTCCCATTAATTCCTGATTTCCGAGATTTTCAGTCTCGGTCATAATCTCACTCTTTGAAAACTTGTAAGAGCATGTTGAAAGTAGGTGGTTTTTGCAAGCTGCCATGAGTATTACTTGTGTGCGCAATGTGGAGCGCGTCCCGTGAATTACTGATTTTTGAGAGTTTGACTCTCTGCCTCTGTCATAATCTCACTACTTGAAAACTTTTAAGAGCATGCTGAAAGTAGTTGATTTTTATTAGCTGTGATGAGTACTACTCCTCAGCACGGTGTGGAGCACGTCTCATCAATTCCTGATTTCCAAGATTTTGACCGTCCGTGATAATCTCACTGTTCAAAAACGTTTAATATCATGGTGAAATTAGGCGCTTTTTACTAGCTGTTATGGGTTCTACTTGTGCGCACGGTGTGCAGCGCGTCCCATCAATTATCGATTTCCGAGATTTTGACTGTCGGTCATAATCTCACTCTTTGAAAATTGTAAGACCATGTTGAAACTAGTTGGTTTTAACTAGCTGTTATTAGTACTACTTGGGTGTTTGGTGTAAAGCGCGTCCCATTAATTCCTGATATCCGACATTTTGACTCTCGGTCATAATTTCACTCTTTGAAAACTTGTAAGAGCATGTTAAGAGTAGGTGGGTTTTACAAGCTGCCATAAGTACTACCTTTGCACGCAATGGGGAGCGCGTCCCGTGAATTACTGATTTCCGAGATTTTGACTCTCTGTCATAATCTCACTCCTTGCGAACTTTTAAGAGCATGCTGAAAGGAGTTGGTTTTTATTAGCTGTGATGAGTACTAATCCTCAGCGCAATGAGGAGGACGTCCAATCAATTCCCTATTTCCGAGATGTTGACTGTCGGTCATAATCTCACTCTTTCAAAACTTCATTAAGGATGTTGAACGTTGGTGGTGTTTACTAGCTATGATGAGAACTACTTGCGCGCACGGTGTTGAGCGCGTCTCATCAATTTCTGATTCGGGAGATTTTGACTCTCGGTGATAATCTCACTCTCTGAAAACTTGTAAGACAATGTTAATAGTAGGTGCTTTTTACTAGCTGTGATCAGTACTACTTGTGCGCACGGTGTGAGCGCGTCTCATCAATTCGTGATTTCCGATATTTTTACTCTTGGTCGTAATCTCTCTCTTTGAAAACTTGTAAGAGCATGTTGAAAGTAGGTGGTTTTTACTTTGTGTGATGAGTACTTTTTGTGCGCACGGAATGGAGGACGTGCTATCAATTCCTGATTTGCCACAATTTGACTGTCGGTCATAAAATCACTCTTTTAAAATTTTGTAACGGCATTTCTAAAGTAGGTGCTATCAATTCCTGATTATCGAGATTTGACTATTAGTCATAATATCACTCTTTGAAAAGGTGTAAGGGGATTTTTAAAGTAGGTGATGTTTACTAGCTGTGATGAGTACAACTTGTGCGCACAGTGTGGAGTGCGTTCCATCAACTTTTGACTTCCGAGATTTTGACAGTCGGACATGATCTCACGGTATGAAAACTTGTAAGAGTATGTTAAACGTGGCTAGTTTTTCCACATGTGATGAGTACTTATCGTTCCAACGCTGCGCAGCGCTTCCCATGAATTTCTGACTGCCGAGCTTTTGACCAACGGTCATAATAATCTACCTGTTTGAACTTGTAATTGCATGTTGAAAGTAGGTGGCTTTTACTAGCTGCGCACGGAGTAGATCTCGTCCAATCAATTCGTGATTTCTGTGATTTTCACTCTCGGTAATTATCTCACTCTTCTTAAACTTGTAAGAGGATGTTAAAGGTAGGTGGTTTGTACTAGCTGCGACAAGTACTACTTGTGCGCACGGTGTGGAGCGCGTGCCATTAATTTCTGGTTTCTCTCACTCTTTCAAAACTTCTAAAAATATGTTGAAAGTAGGTGGTGTTTACTAGCTGTCGTGAGGACTACTTGCGCTCACGGTTTGGAGTTCGTCTCATTAATTCCTAATTTGCGACATTTTGACTCTCGGTCATAATCTCACTCTTTGAACACTTGTAAGAGAATGTTGAAAGTAGTTGCTTTTTACTAGCTGTGATGAGTACTACTTGTGCGCTCGATATGGAGCGCGTCCCATGAATTCCTGGTTTTCGAGATGTTCACTCTCGGTCATAGTCACAATCTTTGAAAACTTGTAAGAGGTTGTTGAGAGTGGGTTGTTTTTACTAGCTGTGATGAGTACTACTTGTGCGTTTGGTGTGGAGCCCGTGCCATTATTTCCTGCTGTGCGAGATTTTGAATCTCGGTAATAATCTTACTATATGAAAACTTCTAAAAGGATGTTGAAAGTAAGTGGTGTATACTAGCTCTGATGAATACTACTTGTGTGCACGGAGTAGAACTCGTCCAATCAGTTCGTGATTTCCGAGATTTTCACTGTCGACCATAAACTCCCTCTTTGATAACTTGTAAGAGCATATTCAAAGTAGGTGTTTGTAGTAGCTCTGACGAGTACTACTTGTGCGCAAGGCGTGGAGCGCCTCTCATCAATTCCTGGTTTCCGAGTTTTTACTATCGGTCATAATTTCACCGCTTGAGAGCTTGTAAGAGCATGTTGAAAGTAGGTGCTTTTACTTGCTGCGCATGGTGTGGAGCGCGTCCCATCAATTCCTTGTTTCCGAGAAGTTGACTCCCGGTCATAATCACAATCTTTCAAAACTTGTAAGAGGATTGTGAAAGTCGGTTGTTTTTACTAGCTGTCATGAGTACTACTTTGGCGTTTGATGTCGAGCGCCTCCGTGAATTACCGAGATTTTGTCTGTCATAATCTCACTCTTTCTAAATTTTAAAAGCATGCTGAATTTAGTTGGTTTTTATTAGCTTTTCTGAGTACTACTTCTCAGCGCGGTGTGGAGCACGTCCAATCAATTCCCTATTTCCGAGATTTTAATTGTCGGTCATAATCTCACTTTTCAAAAAGTTGTAATACGGCGGTGAAATTTGGTGCTTCTTACTAGGTTGTCTGGGTTCTACTTGTGCGAACGGGTGCAGCGCGTCCCATCAATTCCTGTTTTCCCTGATTTTAAGTTTTGGTAATAATCTCACTCTTTGAAAACTTGTAAGAGGATTTTGAAAGTAGGTTTCTTGTACTAGCTGTGATCAGTACTACTTGTGGGTTTGCTGTGGAGGGCGTCCATTAATTCCTGATTTCCGAGATTTTGACTTTTCGTCGTAATCTTACTCTTTTAAAACTTGTAAGAGCATGTTGAAAGTAGGTGCTTTTTACTAGCTGTGATAAGTACCACTTTTGCGCACAGTGTGGAGTGCGTTCCATCAATTCCTGAATCCCGAGATCTTGACTTTCGGTCATGACCTCATGTGGCTAGTTTTTCTACATGTCATGAGTACTTGTCGTGCCCACTGTGTGCAGCGCTTTCCATGAATTTCTGACTGCCGAGCCTTGACCAACGGTCATATTAATCTACCTGTTTGAAAACTTGTACTGGCATGTTGAATGTAGGTGGCTTTTACAAGCTTCGCAGGGAGTAGATCTCCTCCCATCAATTGGTGATTTCCGAGATTTTCACTCTCGGTCATTATCTCACTCTTTGACAACTTGTAAAAGCATGCTGAAGGTAGGTGGTTTGTACTAGCTGTGACGAGTACTAGTGTGTGGAGTGTGGAGTGCGTCCAGTTAATTTCTGGTTTCCGAGATTTTGAATCTCGGTCATAATCTCACTCTTTCAAAACTTCATTAAGGATCTTGAAAGTTGGTGCTGTTTACTAGCTATGATGAGAACTACTTGCGCGCACGGTGTTGAGCGCGTCTCATCAATTTCTGATTTGGGAGATTTTGACTTTCGGTGATAATCTCACTCTCTGAAAACTTGTAAGACAATGTTCAAAGTAGGTGCTTTTTCCTAGCTTTGATGAGTACTTCTTGTGCGCACGGTATTGAGTTGGTCTCATCAATTCCTAGTTTACGACTTGTTGACACTCGGTCATAATCACAATCTTTTAAAACTTGTAAGAGGTAGTTGAATTTTACTAGCTGTTATTAATATTACTTGTGCGTACAGTGTGGAGCGCCTCCCATCAATTCCTGATTTCCGATAACTTGACTCTCTGTCACAATCTCACTCCTTGAAAACGTGTAAGAGCCTGTTCGAACTAGGTTGTTTCTACTAGCTGCGACGAGTAGTTCTCGTGCGTACGGTGTGGAGCGCCTCTCATAAATTCCTTGTTTTCGAGATTTAGAATCTCGGTCGTAATCTCCGTCGTTGAGAACTTAAAAGAGCATGTTGAAACTGGGTTGTTTTTACTAGCTGTGACGAGTATTACTGGTGCTCACGGTGTGGTTCGCATGCCATAAGTTCCTGCATTCTGAGATTTTCAGTCTCAGTCATAATCTAACTCCTTGAAAACGTGTAAGAGCATGTTGAAAGGTTATGGTTTTTACTAGCTGTTATCAGTGCTACTTGTGCGCTCGGTGTGGAGCGCGTCCCGTGAATTCCTGACTTCGGAAATTTTTACTCATGGTCGTAATCTCACTCTTTTAAAAATTGTGAAGAGCATGTTAAAAGTACGTGCTTTTCACTAGGTATGGTGAGTACTACCTGTGCGCACGGTGTGGAGCGCGTCCCATCAATTTCTTATTTTGGAGATTCTGAATCTTGGTCATAATCTCACTCTTTGAAAACTTGGAAGAGCATATTAAAAGTAGGTTGTTTTACTAGCTGTGATCAGTACTACTTGTGCCCACGGTGTGAGCGCGTATCATCAATTCGTGATTTCCGAGATTTTTACACTGGGTCGTAATCTCTCTCTTTGAAAACTTGTAAGAGCATGTTGAAACTAGGTTGTTTTTACTAAGTGTGATGAGTACTTTTTGTGCGCACGGAATAGAGGACGTGCTATCAATTCCTGATTTCCCAGAGTTTGACTCTAGGTCATTATATTATTCTTTGAAAAGTTGTAAGGGCATTTTTAAGGTATGTGATGTTTACCAGCTGTGACGCGTACAACTTGTACGCACACTGTGGAGTGCATTCCATCAATTCCTGACTTCCGAGATGTTGACTGTCGGTCAACATCTCACGGTATGAAAACTTGTAAGAGCATGTTAAACGTTGCTAGTTTTTCTACATATGATGATTACTTGTCGTGCCCACGCTGTGCAGCGCTTCCCATGAATTTCTGCCTGCCGAGCTTTTGACCAACGGTCATAATAATCTACCTGTTTGAAAAGTTGTAATTGCATGTTGAAAGTAGGTGGGTTTTACTAGCTGCGCACGGAGTAGATCTCGTCCCATCAATTCGTGATTTCCGAGATTTTCACTCTCCGTCATTATCTCACTCTTCTAAAACCGTTACGAGGATGTTCAAGGTAGGTGGTTTGTACTAGCTGCGGCAAGTACTACTTGTGCGCACGGTGTGGAGCGCGTGCCATTGATTTCTGGTTTCTCTCACTCTTTCAAAACTTCTAAAACTATGTTAAAAGTAGGTGGTGTTTACTAGCTGTCGTGAGGACTACTTACGCTGACGGTTTGGAGTTCGTCTCATTAATTCCTCGTTTCCGACATTTTGACTCTCGGTCATAATCTCACTCTTTGAACACTTGTAAGAGAATGTTGAAAGTTGGTGCTTTTTACTAGCTGTGATGAGTACTACTTGTGCGCTCGATATGGAGCGCGTCCCATGAATTCCTGGTCTCCGAGATGTTCACTCTCGGTCATAATCACAATCTTTGAAAACGTGTAAGAGGTTGTCGAAAGTGGGTTGGTTTTACCAGCTGTGATTAGTAGTACTTGTGCGTTTCGTGTGGACCGCGTGCCATTAATTCCTGCTGTGCGAGATTTTGAATCTCGGTACTAATCTTACTCTTTGAAAACTTTAAAAAGGATGTTGAAAGTAAGTGGTCTATACTAGCTCTGATGAGTACTACTTGTGCGCAAGGAGTAGACCTCGTCCAATCAGTTCGTGATTTCCGAGATTTTCACTGTCGACCATAAACTCACTCTTCGATAACTTGTAAGAGCATATTCAAAGTAGGTGTTTGTAGTAGCTGTGACGAGTACTACTTGTGCGCAAGGTGTGGAGCGCGTCCCATCAATTCCTGATTTCCGTGTTTCGACTCTCGGTCATAATTTCACGCCTTGAAAACTTGTAAGAGCATGTTGAATGTAGGTGCTTTTACTAGCTGTGATGGGTACTTCTTGTGCGCATAGTGTGGAACGCGTCCCATCAATTCCTTGTTTCCGAGAGGTTGACTCCCGGTCATAATCACAATCTTTGAAAACTTGTCAGGGGATGTTGAAAGTAGGTTGTTTTTACTGGCTGTCATTAGTACGACCTGGGCGTTTGGTGTGGAGCGCCTCCGTGAATTACTGATTTCGGTGATTTTGACTCTCTGTCATAATCTCACTCTTTGCAAAATTTTAAAAGCATGCTGATTGTAGTCTCTTTTTATTAGCTCTGATGAGTACTACTTCTCAGCGCGGTGTGGAGCACGTCAAATCAAATCCCTATTTCCGAGATTTTGACTGTCAGTCATAATCTCACTTTTCAAAAACTTGTAATATGACGGTGAAATTTGGTGCTTTTTACTAGGTGTTCTGGATTCTACTTGTGCGAACGGTGTGCAGCGCGTCCCATGAATTCCTGATTTGCCTGATTTTAAGTTTTGGTAATAATCTCACTCTTTGAAAACTTGTAAGAGGATGTTGAAAGTAGGTTTCTTTTACTAGCTGTGATCAGTACTACTTGTGCGTTTGGTGGGAAAAGCGTCCCATTAGTTTCTGATTTTCGAGATTTTGACTTGGTGATAACTCACTCTTTGAAAAATTGTAAAGGCATGTTGAAACTAGGGATTTTTACTAGCTGTGATGAGTACTACTTTTGCGCACTGTGTGGGAACGCGTCCCATTAATTCCTTGTTTCCAAGATGTTGACTCTCGGTCATAATGTACTGTCATAAGTACAAGTTGTGTACGTGGTGTGGAGCCCGTCCAGAGAATTCCTGATTTCCGAGATTTTGACTCTCGGTCATAATCTCACTCTTTCAAAAGATGTAAGAGCATGTTGAAAGCTTTGCTTAGTAGAACTTGTGCGCACAAGACGGAGTGTGTTCCATTAATTCCTGATTTCCGAGATTTTGACTGTCTGTTATAATCTCACGGTTTGAAAACTGGGAAGAGCATGTTAAAAGTAGGTAGTTTTTCTAGCTGTGATGAGTACTTCTTGTGCCGACGGTGTGAAACGCGTCCATTCAATTCCTTATTGCCGAGATTTTGGCTCTCGGTCACGAACTACCTTTTTGAAAACTTGAAGAACATGTTGAAAGTAGGTGGCGTTTACTAGCTGTCACGAGTACAACTCGTGCGCACCGTGTGCAGCGCGTCCCATAAATTCCTGCTTTGCGAGATTTTGTTTCTCGGTAATAGTCTCACTCTTTTAAAATTGCTAAAAAGAGTTTAAAAGTAGGTGGTGTTTACTAGCTGTGATGAGTACTACTTGTGCGTATGGAGTAGAACTCGTCCCATCAGTTTGTGATTTTACGAGATTTTGACCCTGGGTCATTATCTCACTGTTTGCAAACTTGTCAGAGCATTTTGAAAGTAGGTGCTTTTTAATAGCTGTGACGAGTACTACCTGTGCGTGTGATGTGGAGCTCGTCCCATAAATTCCTTTTTTTCCGAGAAGATGACTCCCGCTATTAATCACAATCTTTGAAAACTTGTAAGGGGATACTTAAAGTAGGTTGTTTTATCTTGCTGTGATGAGTGCTACTTGGGCGTTTGGTGTGGAGCGCCTTCATTAATTCCTGATTTCCGAGATTTTTATTCTAGGTCATAATCTCACTCTTTCAAAACTTGTATGAGCATGTTGAAAGTAGGTGCTTTTTACTAGCTGTGACGAGTACTACCTGTGCGATTGGTGTGGAGCGCGTCCTATTAATTCCTATTTTTCGAGAAAATGACCCCCTGTCATATTCACAATCTTTGAAAACTTGTAAGGGGATGTTGAAAGTAGGTTGTTTTTACTAGGTGTCATGAGTACTAGTTGCGCGTTTGGTGTGGAGCGCCTTCATCAATTAATGATTTCCGAGATTTTGACTCTTGATCAGAATCTTACTCTTTGAAAACTTGTGAGAGCATATTGAAACTAGGGGTTTTTACTAGCTGTGATGAGTACTACTTTTGGGCACGGTGTGGGAGCGCGTAATCGTGACAGCTAGTAAAAGCCACCTACTTTCCCCTCACTAGTTTTCAAAGAGGTAGATTGTGACCGTGAGCCAAAATCTCGGCAATAAGGAATTGAATGGACGCGTTTCACACCGTGGGCACAAGAAGTACTCATCACAGCTAGAAAAACTACCTACTCTTAACATGCTCTGACGAGTTTTCATACCGTGAGATTATGACAGACAATCAAAATCTAGGAAATCAGGAATTTATTGAACACACTCTACACTGTACGCACAAGTTGTACTCATCACAGCTGATAAAAGCCGCTTACTTTCAACATGCTCTTACATCTTTTCAAAGAGTGAGATTATGACGCAGAGTGAAAATCTCGGAAAACAGGAATAGATGGGACGCGCTCTTCACCGTGAGCACAAGTAGTACTCATTACGGCTAGTAAAAAGGACCTACTTTTAACGTGCTCTTACAAATTCTCAAAGAATGAGATTATGATCGAGGGTCATAATCTTGCAAATCAGGAATTTATGGGATGCGCTCCACACCTTGCACGCGGGTAGTACTCATCACAGCTCGTAAACACCACCTACATAAAGCACCCTCTTACAAGTTTTCAAAGAGTAAGATTATGACCGAAACTTAAATCTTGAGAAATCAGATATTTATGGGACGCGCTGCACACCGTGCGCACAAGTAGTACCCATTACAGCTAGTAAAAAGCACCTAATTTCACCATCGTCTTACAAGTTTTCGAAAAGTGAGATTATGACCGACAGTCAAAAACCTCAGAAATAAGCAGTTGATGGGACGCGTTCCAGACCGCGCTCAGAAGTAGTACTCGTCACAGCTAATAAAAACCAACCACTTTCAGCCTGCTCTTACAAGTTTTCAAAGAGTGAGGTTTTGACCGACACTAAAAATCTCCAAAATAAAGAATTGATGGGACGCGCTCCACACCGTGCGCACAGGTAGTACTCACCATACCTAGTAAGAAATCACGTGCATTCAACATGCTCTTACAAGTTTTCAAAGAGTGAGATTATGACCAACATTCAAAATATCGGAAATCTGGAATTAATGGGACGCGCTCCACAACAAATGCCCAAGTAGTACTTATCACAGCTAGTAAAAGAAACCTACTTTCAAAATCCTGTTACAAGTTTTGAAAGGTTGAGAGTCAACTTCTAGGAAGCAAGGAATTGATGGGAGGCGCTACACAGCGTGCGCACAAGTAGTACTCATCACAGCTAGTAAAAACCACCGAGATTCAACATGCTCTTACAAGTTTTTAAAGAGTGAGATTATGACCGAAACTTAAAATCTGGGAAATCAGGAGTTTATGGGACGCGCTGCACACCGTCCGCACAAAGAGAACCCATAATAGCTTGTAAGAAGCACCTAATTTCACCGTCGTATTACACGTTTTCAAAGAGTGACATTATGACCGACATTCAAAATCTCGGAAATAAGGAAATTGATTGGACGTGCTCCACACCGCGCTGAGAATTAGTACTCATCACAGCTAATAAGAGCCGACTACTTTCATCATGCTCTTAAAAGTTTTAAAAAAGTGAGATTATGACAGAGACTCAAAATCTCTGAAATCAGTAATTTACGGAACGCGCTCCCCATTGCGCGCAAAGGTAGTTCTTATGGTAGCTTGTAAAAACCACCTACTCTTAACATGCTCTTACAAGTTTTCCAAGAGCGAGATTATGACCGAGAGTCAAAATGTCGGAAATCAGGAATTCATGAGGCGCGCTTTACACCAAACACCCAAGTAGTACTAATAACAGCTAGTTAAAACCACCTAGTTTCAACATGGTCTTACAATTTTCAAAGAGTGAGATTATGACCGAGAGTCAAAATCTCGGAAATCGGGGATTGATGGGACGCGCTTTACACCGAATGCACAAGTAGAACCCTGAACAGCTAGTAAAAAGGACCTAATTTCACCATCGCATTACAAGTTTTTGAACAGTGAGATTATCACGGACGGTCAAAATCCTGGAAATCAGGAATTGATGAGACGTGCTCCACACTGCGCTGAGAAGTAGTACTCATCAAAGCTAATAAAAACCAACTACTTTCAGCATGCTCTTAAAAGTTTTCAAAGAGTGAGATTATGACAGAGGGTCAAACTCTCAGAAATCAGTAATTCACGGGACGCGCTCCACATTGCGCACACAAGTAGTACTCATGGCAGCTTGTAAAAGCAACCTACTTGCAACATGCTCTTACAAGTTTTCAAAGAGTGAGATTATCACCGAGAGTGAAAATCTAGGAAATCAGGAATGAATGAAGGCGCTCCACACCAAATGCCCAAGTAGTACTCATCACACCTAGTAAAAACAACCGACTTTCAAAATCCCCTTAGAAGTTTTCAAAGATTGTGATTATTACCGAGGGTCAACTTCTCGGAAACAAGGAATTGATAGGAGGCGCTCCACACCATGCGCTGAGGTAGTACTCATCATAGCTAGTAAAAAGCACCTACTTTCATAATGCTCTTACAAGTTTTGAAAGAGTGAGATTATGACCGAGAGTCAAACTCTCGGAAATCAGGAACTAATGAAGGCGCTCCACACCAAACGCCCAAGTAGTACTCATCATAGCTAGTAAAAAGCACCTACTTGCAAAATGCTCTTACAAGTTTGCAAAGAGTGAGATGATGACCGAGAGTCGAAACTGGGAAATCAGGAATTAATGACACGCGCTCCACAGCTTGCGCACAAGTAGTACTCGTCACAGCTAATACAAACACATACTTTGATCATGATCTTTTCTTTTTTTTTTTACTCTTTATTTATTTCGTTTCACTTATAACTTACATTACTACGGAAAGACTAGATACTTTTACATAAATTATACTACAATGTTCACATGTTCACAGTAAAGTACAGGAAGGCATCTTACTTTGACACAGGTGCATACTACTTACATTTAAAAACAATTACTTATATTACATACTATAACTCATTTGACACTTTACTGCATTACTTACCCATGTTACACTCCCCCTCCCAGATATTGCTTTTTTCCACATCTAAACCTCCAAAAGAGATTGCAAACTACAGTCTGGAAAAGAGGAAGGAACCCAACCGAGACCATTTCGTTTCAAATATAACGAGGGCATTTGTCTCAAAAGCAAACCTTTTCTCTATTCGGGCGCTGTTTATAACTAGTTCTATAAAAACCGTCAGCGCTGGAGTCGTATTTTTAAGTTTACAAGTATATATATAGTGTCGAGCAATAAGAAGAAGATGTTGAACCAGTGGGTCAGGAGATTCACTCACAAAACCGAGGCAGATGGAGCAGGAAAGAGAGTGACCCTCAGACTGAAAAAACTTGTCTTTTATCCATGCCAGGACCTCTTTCCAAAAGAGTTGGCTGTATTCGCAGTTCCAAAAAAGATGCATGAGAGTTTCTGGGGCTTCTCCGCAAAACGTGCAGAGTTTAGTCGGGACGATCCCAATTCTGTAAAGAAAGTCGTTAGTTGCGATTCTCCGTTGGAGAAACTTGAATTGAAAAACCCTAAGTTTTGTTTCTTTTGTACATAAAAAGGGCAAGGAATAGGTTTGCTTCCAATTAACAGGGAACGAATCCAGTAGAGCATCTTCAGCTAACCATTTTATTTGGCTTCGTGTTGGTGGGGAAACCTTCTTTTGAATAAGCATGTTGTAGATTTTCTTACATTTCATATCTGGAACTGAGAGTTTTGGCTCTTCTACTTTTTTCTCCAGTTTGTTAAGATGTGGAGAAAAGGTCTCTTTGTAACTTCTTAAAGCTGATAAAACAGCATGATAGCTGAGAAAATTGGTCTTAATTCTATATTTAGATAGGAAGGCATTATATTTTAGGAAAGTACCATCAGTATCCATTAAATCCTTAATCAACTTTACCCCTGCATTAAGCCATGATTGGTAGAAGAAGGGGCGGTGGCCAATCCTTATCAGCGAATTGTACCAAATGCATGAATTACCGAAGTCCTGCTCCTCGTTGGTATAATTGATATTCGTCCAAATTTGCACAATTTCCTCTAGGAAGGCATTCTGCAGTGCATGCATGATCTTACAACTTTTCAAAGAGTGAGATTATGGCCGAGGGGCAAAATCTTGCAAAATGACAAAATGATGGGATGAGTTCTACTCCATGCGCACAAGTACTACTTATCCCTACTTTCCCCCTACTTTCAACATCCGTTTAGACGTTTTCAAAGAGTGAGACTATTACCGAGATACAAAATCTCGCAAAGCAGGAATTTATGGGACGCGCTCCACACGGTGCGCACGAGTTGTACTCGTGACAGCTAGTAAAAGCCACCAACTTTCAACATGTTCTTACAAGTTTTCAATAAGGTTGACCGTGAGCCAAAATCTCGGCAATAAGGAATTGAATGGACGCGTTTCACACCGTGGGCACAAGAAGTACTCATCACAGCCAGAAAAACTACCTACTTTTAACATGCTCTTACCAGTTTTCATACCCTGAGATTATGGCAGACAGTCAAAATCTCGGAAATCAGGAATTGATGGAACGCACTCCACATTGTGCGCACAAGTTGTACTCATTACAGCTAGTAAAAACCGCTTACTTTCAACATGCTCTTACATCTTTGGAAAGAGTGAGATTATGACCGAGAGTCAAAATCTCGGAAATGAGGAATTCTCGGGAAGCACTCCACACCAAGCACACAAGTTGTACTTATGACAGGTAGTAAAAACCACTTACTTTTAACATGCTCTTACAACTTTTAGAAGAGTGAGATTATGACGCAGAGTGAAAATCTCGGAAAACAGGAATAGATGGGACGCGCTCTACATCGTGCGCACAAGTAGTACTCATTACGGCCAGTAATAAGGACCAACTCTTAACGTGCTCTTACAACTACTCAAAGAATGAGATTATGAGCGACGGTCATAATCTAGCAAATCAGGAATTTATGGGATGTGCTCCACACCATGCACGCAGGTAGTACTCATCACAGCTCGTAAACACCACCTACGTACAACATCCTCTTACAAGTTTTCAAAGAGTAAGATTTTGACCGAAAATTGTGACAAATCAGGAATTAATGGAACGCGCTGCACACCGTGCGCACAAGTAGTACCCATAAAAGCTACTAAAAAGCACCTAATATAACCATGGTATTACAAGTTTTTGAACAGTGAGATTGTCAAGGACGGTCAACATCTCTTGATGAGACGTGCTCCTCATCGCGTTGAGAAGTAGTACTCATCACAGCTGATAAAAACCAACTACTTTCAGCATGCTCTTACAAGTTTTCAAAGAGTGAAATTATGACAGAGAGTCAAAATCTCGGAAATTCACGGGACGCAATCTCGGAAATTCACGGGACGCAATCCACATTGCGCACACAAGTAGTACTACTCATGGCAGCTTCTAAAAACCACCTACTTTCAACATGCTCTTACAAGTTTTCAAAGAGTGAGATTAGGACCGAGACTCAAAATCTCGGAATTCGGGAATTGATGGACCCGATCTACACCGTGCGCACAAGTAGTACTTATCACAGCTAGTAAAAACCACCTAGTTTCAACATGCTCTTAAAAGTTTTTAAAGAGTGAGATTATGACCGAGGTTCAAAATCTCGGAAATCATGAATTAATGGAACGCGCTACACACCAAACGCCCAACCAGTACTAATCACAGCTAGTAAAAGAAACCTACTTTCAAAATACTCTTACAAGTTTTGAAAGATTGTGATTATGACCGCGAGTCAACTTTTCGGAAACAAGGAATTGATGGCACACGCTTCACACCGTGCGCACAAGTAGTACTCATCACAGATAGTAAAAGCCCCTAGTTTCACCATGCTCTGACAACTTTTCAAAGAGTGAGATTCTGACGAAGAGTCAAAATCTCGGAAATCAGGAATAAATGAAAGCGCTCGACACCAAATTTCCAAGTAGTACTCATCACAGCTAGTACAAACAACCTACTTTCACAATCCCCTTAAAAGTTTTCAAAGATTGTGATTATGACCGCGGGTCAACTTCTCGGAAACAAGGAATTGATAGGAAGCGCTCCACACCAAGCGCAAAAGTAGTACCCATTACAGCTAGTAAAAAGGACCTAATTTCATCCTCCTATTACAAGTTTTTAAGGAGTGAGATTATGACCGAGAGTCAAAATCTCGGAAATCGGGAATTGATGGAACACGCTGAACACTCTGCACACAAATAGTACTCATCACAACTAAAAAAACCTACTACGTTTAACATTCTCTTGCAAGTTTTCAAAGCGTGAGATTATGACTCAGAGTGAAAATATCGGAAATCAGGAAGTGATGGGACGCGCCCTACACCTTGCGCACAAGTAGTACTGATCACAGCTAGTAAAAAGCACCTACTTTCAACATGCTCTTACAAGTTTTCAAAGAGTGAGAATCAAAATCTCGGAATTGATGGGACGCGCTCCACACCGTGCACACTATAAGCACTCACTACAGTTAGTAAAAACCACCTAGTTTCAACATGCTCTTACAAGGTTTCAAAGAGTGAGATTAGGACCGTGAGTCCAAATCTCGGCAATCAGGAATTGACTCGACGCGCTCCACACCGTGGTGATAAGAAGTACTCATCACAGCTGGTAAAAACCGCTTACTTTCAAATTGCTCTTAAATCTTTTGAAAGAGTGAGGTTATGAACGAGATTCAAAATCTCGGAAATCAGGAATTGATGGGACGAGTTCCACAGCGTGCCCACAAGAAGCACGGTCACGTCGCACTAGTAAAAACCAGCTACTTTCAACATGCTCTTACAACTGTTCAAAAAGTGAGATTGTGACGGAGGGTCAAAAATCTCGGAAATCATGAATTGATGGGACGCGCTCCACACCGTGCGCACAAGTAGTAGTCAACCGAACTTGTAAAAGCTACTTCACATATTAATGTGATCAAGTAAGCTGAAGCCACTCAAAAGGCACTAAGGCCACAAGGTAGCGGGCATTACCCCTTAAATCTACCAAAGCAAAGATTGAGCCATGGACAGCTGTTTCGGCCTTATTATGCCTCATCAGCATGGCATAGCTAATGCTCAGGCTCAAGTACCCACATATCAATAAAACAAGCAATGAAAACGTAAAGCTTGTGGGAAGTGGCTGGAGTGACAAAGCTACTTCACAAATTAATGTGATCAAGTAAGCTGAAACCACTCAAAAGGCACTAAGGCCACAAGGTAGCGGGCATTACCCCTTAAATCTACCAAAGCAAAGATTGAGCCCAAGCATTAGCAGCCATGGACAGCTGTTTCGGCCTTATTAGGCCTCATCAGCATGGCATAGCTAATGCTCAGGCTCAAGTACCCACATATCAATAAAACAAGCAATGAAAACGTAAAGCTTGTGGGATGTGGCTGGTATGACAAAGCCACTTCACAAATTAATGTGATAAAGTAAGCTGAAGCCACTCATCAGCATGGCATAGCTAATGCTCAGGCTCAACATTAATTTGTGAAGTAGCTTTGTCACTCCAGCCACATCCCACAAGCTTTACGTTTTCATTGCTTGTTTTATTGATATGTGGGTACTTGAGCCTGAGCATTAGCTATGCCATGCTGATGAGGCCTAATAAGGCCGAAACAGCTGTCCATGGCTGCTAATGCTTGGGCTCAATCTTTGCTTTGGTAGATTTAAGGGGTAATGCCCACTACCTTGTGGCCTTAGTGCCTTTTGAGTGGCTTCAGCTTACTTGATCACATTAATTTGTGAAGTAGCTTTGTCACTCCAGCCACATCCCACAAGCTTTACGTTTTCGAACTTGTAAAAACCACCTACTTTCAACGTGTTGTTACAAGTACTCAAAGACTGAGATGATCACCGACAGTTTAAATCTCGGAAATCAGGAAATTGTGGCACGCGCTCCACACAGTGCACACAAGTAGTAGTAATCACACCTAGTAAACACCACCTACTTTCAATATCCTCTTACAAGTTTTCAAAGAGTGAGATTATGACCAAAACTTAAAATCTGTGATATCAGGAATTAAAAGGACGCGCTGTACACCTTCCGCACAACTAGTACTTATGACAGCTAGTAAAAACCACCTACTTTGAACTTTTCAAACCGTGAGATTATGACGGACGGTCAAAATCTCGGAAATCAGGAATTGATGGAACGCACTCAACAAGGCGTGCGCAAGGGTTGTACTCATCACAGCTGGTAAACACCACCTACTTTCAACATGTTCTTACAACTTTTCAAAGAGTGAGATTATTAACCAGACTGAAAATCTCGGAAATCAGGAGTTGATGAGACGCGCTCCACACCGTGCGGACATGGCACCAATCTCAGCTGGTAAAAAGCACCTCGTTTTAACATGCTCTTACAAGTTTTCAATTTTTAAAGTGAGATTATGACCGAGAGTCAAAAGCTCGGATATAAGGAATTGATTAGACGCGACAACACCGTGCGCGCAAGTAATTCTCATCACAGCTAGTAATCACCACATACTTTAAACATCCTTTTAGCAGTTTTCAAAGCGTGATATTGTGACCGAGATTGACTGATTTATTGGACTCAAGTAAGAGGAAGCCACTCAAAAGGCACTAAGGCCACAAGATAGCGGGCATTACCCCTTAAATCTACCAAAGCAAAGATTGAGCCCAAGCATTAGCAGCCATGGACAGCTGTTTCGGCCTTGTTAGGCCTCATCAGCATGGCATAGCTAATGCTCAGGCTCAAGTACCCACATATCAATAAAACAAGCAATGAAAACGTAAAGCTTGTGGGATGCGGCTGGAGCGACAAGGATACTTCACAAATTAATGTGATCAAGTAAGCTGAAGCCACTCAAAAGGCACTAAGGCCACAAGGTAGAGGGCATTACCCCTTAAATCTACCAAAGCAAAGATTGAGCTCAAGCATTAGCAGCCATGGACAGCTGTTTCGGCCTTATTAGGCCTCATCAGCATGGCATAGCTAATGCTCAGGCTAGTGGCGTATTTTCCGCCTGAGATTTACCGTTCTACGGGTTCGTCTGAAGTTCTCTCACAATTGTTGAAAGTGCTTGATGTTGAAAAGCTGGTGGTCGTGCAGTTTCTTCCACATGGAGGTGTGCGAATTACGTTTAAGGAGTCTGCTGATTGTGATGAGGTGCTCACTCGAAAGTTGTGACTGTTCATCTCCGTGGTCTCCCTGCTGAAGTCTCCGATAAAACAGTATCTGCGTTCTTCGCGTCATTTGAGGAAGTTCTTTCGATTCTTCCCCGTACATATGATGCCCTTCCGTCCCCTGCTTGTATGATGGTAGCCGTGTCGTGAAGATGTCTGTGTCCAAAGATGTTCCGTATTTCGTCCGTATTGATGGTTTTCCTTGTCGTGTTTGGTATCCGCGTCAGCCCATGCATTGCTCTGTGTGTCGTGCTGTTGGTCATCGTAGCAGGAAATGCCCTCTTTCTGGTCTGTGTCGCCGCTGTAAGCAGCCCGGTCACATGGCCAGGGAGTGCAGGCGTGCAGGGGGCGCTCCTCCCTCTGCACACTCTGCTGGTGCTGAGTTTTGTTCTCGTGCTTCTGATTCTAAGATGGATGCTGATGTTGCTCCCGATGCTGCTGGTGTTTCTTCCGTAGATCAAGTTGCTGCTGTTGCTGTTGATGTTTCTTCTGCTGTTGCTGATGCTTCTTCTGTTTCTCCTGCTGAGCCTTTGCTAGCCGAATGTGTGAAGCGTTCGGGGGATGGGGAGGAGGTTGCTCAGGGTGAGCCCCCTCCATCCCCCCGTCGCCTTTCTTCTGCTGTTGCCGCTGATGATGAGGATGATGATGATGATGATTCTGAGGATGAGTCTACAACGAGGACGGCTGGGTCTTGTCTCGTCTTCCACTAATGCTGCTCGTCAGTTTTTTAAGATTGTTGCTAAGGAAGATAGTCATTTCGCCAGTCTTTTGGAATCCTATCGTCCTATTATTTCTTTGGATCTTTTGCGTCAAATTGAACCTGATATAGGTGTTCCTTCTCGTAGGTTTAATGATCGATTACTTGAACTTTGCAAGTCTAAAAAATGATTTTTGAACTTTGAACTGTGAACTTTTCTCTAAATCTCGGTTACTTATTTTGTTATTGTTTATTGGTGTATTATGATGTTATTCTGTTGTTTTGATACGTTTTTATTCTGTAAATATTGGAGTTTATTTTGGAATAAACTGTTTCACACAAAAAAATTAGGGATCTGTAACACGATGGCGTCATTGATCGCGGGTGGAAGATTGGTCCTGTTGTCTTAGACCTTTCGTTCGCGGAGGATACTTGGGTAGCAGACGCAGGAGCTGGTGAAACCGAACCGTTATGGAAAGCGCTAACAGCGGCTGCAGAGGCGGCCTTTTCAATCGCTTCATTCAGTGATCCTTGGACAATCGATTGCACTTGCGTAAGTTGCGTTGGTGAGAGAGGCCCGTCTTGGGAAGACTCCCGGTCCAATAGCTCTTGGACTTGACGCTGAAGTCGGTGAAATTGCAGCTCAAGGGGAGATTCCACGTGCTCGACGCCATCTTGGTTTGGGGGCGGAGTGCCTGTAAGGTTAGGCGCGTTACGCCGAGCTTCTTCGAGTCGTTTGATCGGAGCAGCACGTCCACCAATTGTTGTCAGGTTTAGTTTGTTGCATAGAGATCGTAGGTCCTTCACGTACAACTTGTCTAGCTCCAGATCCTAAGGTAAAGGGCCAGGATCGGCTAATCTAGAGGCGTTCCCACCTCGACGGATTGGCGGCATAATGTTATGCTGTCGCACGGGGGAAACCCCGCTGTAAAAAGTTCAACAAGCCCGATCGCCGATTAAGTTCGCTTGGTAGCAGCGTCTAACACGATTCATCGATTCCCAGCTGCAGAAACGAGGAAGAGCAGAGAATATATCTGAAAAAAAAAATGCTGGCTGGACTATTCGTTTATCTCGCGTAGGAACAAAAGAAGACAGCAATCCAATTTTGCAGGCATGTATTTAGATGACAAGGTTCCTTCTGATTGGATGACTTTAGGATTCTCACGTGAGGTCAACATGAGGTCAGTGATTGGGTGTTTCAGCAAAACGTCAAGCTCACAATAGAACAAGAGTTGTTGATTAACTGAAATTTATTTCATATGTTCAATAAATTGCGACAATAAAAACCAACTACTTTCAGAATGCTCTTACAAGTTTTCAAAGCCTGAGATTGTGATCGAGAAGAAAAAACTCCAAAATAAGGAATTGATGGGACGCGCTCCACACCGTGCGCACAAGTAGTACTCACCATACCAAGTGAAAACCACGTACTTTCAACATGCTCTTACAAGTTTTAAAAGAATGAGATTATGACCGTGAGTCAAAATCTCGGAAATCAGGATTTCACGGGACGCGCTCCACACCGCGCGCAAAAGTACTACTCACGACAGCTTCTACAACATCCTCTTACAAGTTTTCAAGGATTGAAATTATGAGCGAGAGTCAAAATCTCGGAAATCAGGAATTCATGGGACGAGTTCCACACCGTGCCCACAAGAAGTAATCATCACAGCTAGTAAAACCGACAACTTTCGACATGCTCTTACAAATTTTCAAAGAGTGAGATTATGACCAAGAGTCAAAATCTCGGAAATCAGGAATTGATAGGACGCGCTCCACTCCGTGCACACAAATAGTACTCATCACAGCTAGTAAACACCACCTATTTTCAACATCCTCTTAAAAGTTTTCAAAGAGTGAGATTATGACCGAAACTAAAAATCTGGGAAATGAGGATTTGGTAGGACGCGCTCTACACCGTGCGCACAACTAGTACTCATCACAGCTAGTAAAAACCACCTACCTTCAAAATGCTCTTATAACTTTTCAAACCCTGACTTTATGACCGAAAGTCAAAATCTCGGAAATCAGAAATTGATAAAACGTACTCAACAATGTGCGCAGAAGTTGTACTCATCGCAGCTGTTAAACACAACCTACTTTCAACATCCGCTTAGACCTTTTGAAAGAGCGAGATTATGAGCAACAGTCAAAATCTCGGACATCAGGAAGTGATGGGACGCGCTCCACACCGCGCTCAGAGGTAGTACTAATCACAACAAATAAAAATCAACTACTTTCAACATGCCCTGACAAATTTTTAAAGTGGTAGATTATGACCGTGAGTCAAATCTCGGATATTAGGAATTGAATGGACCGTGCACCCAAGAGTACTCATCACAGGTAGAAAAACGACCTACTTTTAACATGCTCTTACCAGTTTTCATACTGTGAGATTATGACCGACAGTCAAAATCTCGGATATCGGGAATTGATGGAACACAGTCCACACTGTGCGCACAAGTTGTACTCATCACAGCTGGTAAAAACCGCTTACTTTCAACATGCTCTTACAACTTTTCAA
Organism: Pachyseris speciosa; assembly: GCA_016490735.1. NCBI lineage: Eukaryota > Metazoa > Cnidaria > Anthozoa > Scleractinia > Pachyseridae > Pachyseris > Pachyseris speciosa. The sequence goes on along the minus strand of JAEMWC010000625.1, from coordinate 360,059 downwards.
AGAGTGAGATTATGACCGAGAGTCAAAATCTCGGAAATCAGGAATTCACGGGACGCGCTCCACACTGAGCACACAAGTTGTACTTATGACAGATAGTAAAAAGCACCTAGTTTCAACATGGTCTAACAAGTTTGCAAAGAGTGAGATTACGACCGAGAGTCAAAATCTCGGAAATCAGGAATTAATGGATGCGCTCAACACCAAACGCACAAGTAGTACTCATCACAGCTAGTAAAAACAACCTACTTTTAACATCCTCTTACAAGTTTTCAAATATTGTGATTATGACTGAGATTCAACAACTCGGAATTCAGGAATTAATGAGACGCGCTCCACACCGTGCGCTCAAGTAGTACTCATCTCAGCTAGTAAACACCACCTACTTTCAACATCCTTTTAGAACTTTCCAAAGGGTGAATTATGACGGAGATTAAAAATCTCGGAAACCAGAAATTGATGGGACGCGCTCCACACCGTGCGCATAAGTAATACTCGTCACAGCTAGTACAAACCACCTACCTACAACATGCTCTTTCAAGTTTTAAAAAAGTGAGATAATGACCGAGAGTGAATATCTCGCAAATCACGAATTGATCGAACAAGATCTACTGCGTGCGCAGAAGTAGTACTCATTACAGCTAGTAAAAGCCACCTACTTTCAACATACCATTACAAGTTTTCAAATAGCTAGATTATGACCGTGATTCAAAATCTTGGCAGTCAGGAATTGATGGGAATCGCTGCACACCGTGGGCACAAGAAGTACTCATCACAGCTAGGAAAACTACCTACTTTCAACATCCTTTTAGAACTTTTTAAAGAGTGAGATTATTACCGACAGTCAAAATCTCGGAAATCAGGAATTGATTGCACGTGCTCCACACCGTGCGCACAATAACTACACATTACAGCTAGTAAAAACTACCTACTTTCAACATGCTCTTGCAAGTTTTCAAAGAGAGAGATTATGACCCAGAGTTAAAATATCGGAAATCAGGAATTGATGGGACAGGCTCCTATACCGTGTGCACAAGAAGTACTCATGACAGCTAGAAAAACCACTTACTTTCAAGATGCTCTTACAAGTTTCCAAAGAGTGAGATTATGACCCAGAGTGAAAACCTCGGAAATCAGGAATTGATGGGACGCGCTCCACACCGCGGGCACAAGTAGTACCCATTATAGCTTGTAAACACCATCTACTTTATACATCTTTTTCGAAGTTTTCAAAGAGTGAGATTACGACCGAGATTGAAAATCTCGAAAAGCAGGAATTTATGGGACGCTCTTCTCACCGCCGTCAGAAGTAGTACTCATCACAGCTACTAAAAAGCACCTACTTTCAACATGCTCTTACAAGTTTTCAAAGAGTGAGATTATGACCGAGAGAGTCAAAATCTCGGCAATCAGGAATTGATGGGACGCGCTCCACACCGTGGGCACTATAAGCACTCAAGTAGTACTTATGACAGCTAGTAAAAACCACCTAGTTTCAACATGCTCTTAAAAGTTTCCAAAGAGTGAGATTATGACCGAGATTCAAAAACTCGGAAATCACGAATTGATGCGACAAGATCTCCTCTGTTGGAAAAAGTAGTACTCATGACAGCTTGTAAAAGCCACCTACTTTCAACATGCCCTTACAAGTTTTCAAAGAGATATATTATGACCTTGAGTCACAATGTCGGATATCAGGAATTGAATGGACGCGCTACACACCGTGGGCACAAGAAGTACTCATCACAGCTAGAAAAACGACCTACTTTTAACATGCTCTCCCAAGTTTTATACCGTGAGATTATGAGCAACAGTCAAAATCTCGGATATCGGGAATTGATGGAACGCACTCAACACTGTGCGCACAAGTTGTACTCATCACTGCTGGTAGAGACCGCTTACTTCCAAATTGCTTTTACAGCTTTTCAAAGAGTGAGATTATGACCGAGAGTCAAAATCTCGGAAATCAGAAATTCACGGGACGCGCTCCACACCGAGCACACAATTGGTAGTTATGACAGAAAGTAGAAACCAGTTACTTTCAGCATGCTCTTACAAGTTTTCAAAGAGAGATCGGAAATCAGGAATTGATGAGACGCGCTCCACACCAAACGCACAAGTAGTACTCATCACAGCTAGTAAAAACAACCTACTTTCAACATCCTTTTAGAAGCTTTCAAAGATTGTGATTATGACTGAGATTCAACATCCGGACTGAGATTCAATATCAGGAATTAATGAGACGCGCTCCACACCGTGCGATCAAGTAGTAATCATCTCAGCTAAACACCACCTACTTTCAACATCCTTTTAGAAGTTTTCAAAGAGTGAGATTATGACCGAGATTCTCAATCTCAGAAATCAGGAATTTATTGGACGAGTTCCACACGGTGCCCACAAGAAGTACTCATGATAGCTAGAGTAAAGAGTGAGATTACGACCTGAGTGAGACTTTCGGAAATAAGGAATTGACGGGACGCGCTCCAGACCGTGCGCGCAAGTACTACCCATCACAGCTTGTAAAAAGCACCTAATTTCACCATCCTATTACAAGTTTTCGGAGAGTGAGTTTATGACCGACAGTCAAAATCTCGAAAATCAGGAATTGATGGGACGCGCTCCACAGCGCGCTCAGAAGTAGTACTCATCAGAGCTAATAAAAACCAACTACTTGCAGTATGCTCTTACAAGTTTTCAAAGAGTGAGATTATTACCCAGACTCAAAATCTCCAAAATAAGGAATTTATTGCACGCGCTCCACACCGCGCGCACAAATAGTTGTCATCCGAGCTAGTAAAAAGCACCTACTTTCAACATGCTGTTATAAGTTTTACCGTGCGTTGATGACCGACGATCAAAATCTCGAAAATCAGGAATTGATGGAACGCACTCCACACTGTGCGCACAAGTTGTACTTATCACAGCTGGTAAAAACCACCTACGTTCAACATCCTTTTATAAATTTTCAAAGAGTGAGATTATGACCAAGATTCAAAATATCGCAGACCAGGAATTGATGGGATGCGCTGCACAACGTGCGCACAAATAGTACTCGTCACAGCTAGTACAAACCACGTACTCTCAACATGCTCTTACAAGTTTTCAAAGAGTGAGATTATGACCGAGACTCAAACTCTCGGAAATCACTTATTGATGGGACGAAATCTACTCCGTGCGCACAAGTAGTACTCATGACAGCTAGTAAAAGCCACCTACTTTCAACATGCCCTTACAAGTTTTCAGAGAGGTAGATTATGACCGTGAGTCAAAATCTAGGCAATTAGGAATTGATGGATCGCGCTCCACACCGTGGGCACAGGAAGTACTCACCACCTACTTTCAACATGCTCTTAAAAACTTTTGAAAGAGTGAGATTATGACCGAGAGTGAAAATCTCGGAAATCAGGAATTGATGTCACGTGCTCCAGAACGTGCGCACTATAAGCACTCATCGCGGCCTGTAAAAGCCATCTAGTTTCAACATGCTCTTACGAAGTTTCAAAGAGTGAGATTATGACCGAGAGTCAAAATCTCGGAAATAAGGAATTGATGGGACGCGCTCCACACCGTACGCACAAGTAATAGTCATCACAGCTAGTAAAAACCTGCTACTTTCAACACCCTCTTACAAGTTTTCAAGGAAACCAGGAATTCTCTGTACTCATCACAGCTGGTAAACACTACCTACTTTGAACATGCTCTTAGAGAGTCAAAATGTCGGAATTCAGTAATTGTTGTTTACGTGCTCCACATCGTACGAACAAGTAATACTCATTACAGCTAGTAAAAACCACGCATTTTCAACATTCTCTTACGAGTTTTCAAAGATTGTGATTATGACCGAGAGTCAACATCTCGAAACCAGGAATTGAAGGGACGCGCAGTAGTAGTATCGGCGTGAAACAAATACGGTTTTTTTCGACACACCCTCCTCGCTTCGCTCGTCGGGTTTTGTCGGAAAAAACGAGTATTTGTTTGACGCCGATACTACTACTCAAGTAAAGAAAAAAGGAAACCAAGGAAAAGGCGTCGGCCTATTAGAGAAAGGGGGTAAGGGACAAGAGTGATGGCGGCCGTGAGTCAAAACCTTCAACCAGCAGCAAATAATTTTGGTGCTGGCGCAAGAAATTCCACCCGCGGAATGGCTGGGCGTACCACCATTCTTAAAACAGAGATACCAACTCCTTGGGCACGCGATCCATCAATTCTGCGCTATGATGGGTTTCAAAGAGGACGAGGGAGAAAGGCTCTCACAGTTTGGCAAGCAACTGCTGGGCTTGCCAACGATCTGACAAAAAAATTCACCACAGCAATAAGTGAAAACGCAGAACGGGCATTTCGCCTTGTGTACAACTATTCCTATAAACTTGAGCTGAAACCAGAAGAACATGGGCGGGACGAAGGCGATGCAGAAATTGAGAAATACCATATGGATCGCACCTCACCACTCTTTCAAAGAATCAGTGAAGGAAGGGCCTGGCTGAGGGAAAAAGAGGGAGAAAGAGAAAGTGAACCACTTCTCTTTCCAGACAGAAAATGGCGGTTAGTGGAATTCAAAACTGTGGATTTGAAAGTTGTGTACGACAGGGAACCTTTGTTGGGTGAAGGAAAACTTCTCAAATGGTTGAACAATCAAGCCCACAGTCGCGCAATGGTGTCAGTGGATGGGGAGAACGACAACCTTTGTGTGTGGCGTTGTACTGCCATTTTCAATGGAGCCCGCATCGATCGTTGCGAAAGAACGGCGCAACAACTTGCAAAAGGGTTTTTCCAAACCAACAAGGCTAAAGATGCTCCACCCATTTCTTTGAAACAGATGGGAAACGTGGAAGAGTTTTTGAACCAAGATCGACCAATAACAGACTTGATTGGAATCAGATTTTTCGAGCCTGAAAAACAAGATGACGAAGAGGTTTATTGGTATTTGAGAAGAAGACCATGTGAGCAAATGAAAACAATCCTGACATTGGGGATGACACGCGTTTCTGATCAAGAAAATTCAAACGCTGATCAAAACTATGGTTGTGGGGTTTTTCGCGCGCGGTTCACAATATCTTGTGATCTTCACAGACATTTTGAAAGATGCACCGAAGGGAAAACAAAAATTAACTGTCCCAACAAACCAACACAATTGCCAAACTCTGCCTTCTTTCCCTTTCCCAAGGTTTTCTCCAAAGCTGTTATCTGGATTGAAAGGGAAAAGAAAGAAAGGGAGTTCCACATCCACCATCAAATGTTTGGGCACGGGAGCGAAAGATATGTGGCTTGGTTTCCTGTTGACGGTTTCAACCTGGAACGCAAAAAGATCTTCCACTTTCATGGGTGTTTTTACCACGGCTGCCCTTTCTGTAACCGTTACAAGTTTGACACACCAACCAAGAAGGGGAAAACACCGAGACAGCTTTTCGAAGAAACGAAAACAATCAAAGAAAAATTGGAAGCAGAGGATTTCGAAGTGATCGAGAAGTGGGAGTGTGAGTTCGACCAAGAAAACAGTCAACCACAAGGTGAGGAATGGGAATGGGATTCCGAACCCATTAAAAAACCGCTGCAAATGCCCGACTACAAACACACCATCTATCCCTTCTTCATATTCTTCGATTTCGAAGCGATAATGAACCACAACGAACAACTTCGGGCAACAACAGATCTCCGTTTCGTAAATGCGCACACACCAATTTCTGTTTCAATCGGCAACAACTTTCAAGAACGAATCACCCACTTGCAGGACAAAAACCCAGAAAAGCTGGTCAAAGCATCTGTGGAAGAGTTGGAAGCCAGAGTAAAAAGAATCAGAGGAAACGTCCTCAAAAATTTCCTCCTCACTGACCACAAATACCTTCCCAAAAGTGCGCAGCAAAACCTATTCGACTGGTGTCACCAAGTGCCCGTGGTTGGTTTCAACAGCGAAAAATACAACCTCAACATGATAAAAAGTCACTTTGTGGAAAAAATGACTGACGAAGAGGGGGACTGCCAAGTCGCAAAGTCAACCAACAAAATTATGTACATCAGAACATCAGTTGTTTCTTGACATCATCAACTATCTTGGTCCTGGAACAGATTACGATGCTTGGGTAAAATCTTTCAAATGTGCAGGGCAGAAATGGTGGTTGCTATACGAATGGTTTGATTCAGGCGACAAGCTGGATTTCCCTGGTCTTCCCGACTATCCACATTGGTATTCGAAGTTGAAAGAAAAGTTTGTTCTGACGCGCAGTGAATGGAAAAAGTGCAAGAAGTTGTTCCACGAGAAAGGAATGAAAACCTTTTCAGACTGGTTGCGCTTTTACAACGATCTGGATGTGCGGCCCGGTATCGAAGCGATTACCAAAATGAAAGAGTTTTACGCAGAGAAAAACATCGACATGTTGAAAGACGCTTTGTCAATCCCAGGTGTCAGTCTACGTTATCTTCTGGACGGAGCACTCCGCGAACTTGCAAAAGAGAAAGGAAACCGAGGGTTGTGGAATCCAGACGAGGAAGCATACACAATGGTGAAAGGCGCGGTTGTCGGTGGGCCAAGTATGGTGTTCACCCGTTACCACGCAGCTGGCGAAACGTTCATCCGCGGCCACCAATACCAAAACCCAAAGAAATGTGAAGCAATCTTGGGATACGACGCCAACGCCCTGTATTTATCCACAATGGCAAAAGAAATGCCTTGTGGAAAAGGAGAAGTTCAACATTTTGAAAGACCAGGAGATCCACACCACGTTGCCGCCTTCACAAAAATGGTTCTGGCAAAGAAATGGTTCGGCTTTGCTGAGGTTGATATCGAAATCCCCAAGCAGCTTTGGCCTGTGTTTCAGGAAATTCCCCCTTTCTTCGTCAACAAAGAAATTCCTGAGGATGCAGTGCCAGAGCACATGAAAGATTACATGAAAAGAACCAAACGCAACAGGGGGAATGGAAGAAGATTGGTTTGAGCTTTGAAAACAGAGAAAACTTTGCTTTACGCTCCGCTACTGTTTTGGTATCTGCAACACAAAGCTGTTATTACAGCCGTTTATGGCACCATTGAGTACTCCCCCCGAAGACCATTCGTTTGGTTTGTCGACCAAGTCACAGAAGCAAGAAAGGAAGGAGCAAGGACAGGGACAAAGCTCTGTTGGCAGATGTGTTCAAACTGCTCGGCAACAGCGCTCAATCTCGTTGGAGGTGCATTTGAAATCGAAACCCGCAAAAGACAGATAAAGATCAGCCGTCCATTTCAGATTGGTATTGCGGTGTATCAGCTGGCAAAGCTGCTGGTGTTGCAGTTCTATTACGACTTCCTCCTCACATTCATGGACCGGCGGAACTTCGAACTGATTCAGATGGACACCGACAGTCTGTACATGGCGAGCAGCTCCCACAAAATCGAAGACATGGTCAAACCAAGAATGCGAGAGCGGTTTTGTGAAATCTCGTCCTTTAATGGCTAGCTGCCTCGATGTTACAGGATGAACACAACGTCTAACGCTAACACAATATGGCTTCCCCGAACACACACATTCACATTACAACCAACCCCACTACGCATCTTGGGAAACCCAGAAATGGTTTCCGGTAAACTTCCGGTCTAATACAGTGTACACTACATCCCTCCATGTTTTTTTTTTTTTTAAGGAAAACAATACAGCATGCTGTTGTAAGGAATAAAACTCCAACAAAAATACATATATATATATATAACAGGAGCACAAGCTTAAATGCTATAACATGAAACAAAGTTCAGTTCGGTAAGATGCAAAGTTCAGCTGCTAGCAGGTCCCCAAATAACAGTGTTCAGTCACCTTTTTGACAGTTCATAATCATCAAATCGTTTGGGTAGTCTAATAGTTCGAGTTGGCCTCGGGCTAGTCATCTGCTGAGCCAGACTCGGGCTAACGATGGGCTGCACAGGTCTTGTCGAACAAGTCGGCTCTGGGGGTTCGCGTTCCCCCTTAGTTTCCCCTGTTTCGACCACGTCTTGCTGCTCTAGATGTCCAGTGTTTACACTTTCTGCGAGTCTCTCATTGTACTTTTTCACAAATGACACGTTCCGCTTTATCTCAACACCATCTTTGTTCCTAACTGTCACCTCTCCTCCTTTTCTGTCCAGTACTTCACAAGGACTTGGATCATAGTTTGGGGACAGCTTGTTTGTTTTCATGTTTCTCAGGAGGACTTTATCCCCAGTTTCTACTTGGTTCTCCACCGCATGCCTCCTAGCATCAACATATTCTTTTTGGGACAGCTTCTTTGCCCAGTCTCGGTCACGAATCTCCTCGCTGGTGATAGGTGCCTCACGCCTCAGGTCTGGTAGCTTGGTTCGCATCTCCCTCCCGAACATCAAGTAAAATGGCGTTGCCCCGGTTGTCATCTGAGGGGTTGATCTGTATGCAATTAGAAATGTCTGCAGTTCCTTGCGCCAATCTTTCCCTTCAATTTGAGCAATCTGGATCACTTTCAGCAATGTGCGATTTTGGCGTTCCACCTCCCCATTGGCTTGTGGCCACAACGGTGGTGTTGTGCGGTGTTCTATCCCATTTTCTGCGAGAAAGGCTTCAAATTCGTCTGAAACAAATTGGGGACCGTTGTCAGTTTTGAGTGTATAGGGCACTCCAAATCGAGAAAATATCGGTTTAAGGCTATCAATGATCTTGGCACTTGTAGTTGACTTCAGGATAACTACTTCAAAATATCGGCTATAATAATCGACCACAACAAGCAGATTCTCTCCAGAAGGTAGAGGGCCCAATATATCTGCAGCGCAATCCTGCCACGGTCCGCTTGGTGGGAAGGCTCGTGCCATAGGTTCTGGGGCAGCATATTCACTGACAGCTTGGCAACCATGACAGCTCTTGCACAATTTCTCCGCATCGGTATCCATCTTGGGCCACCAAACCTTACTACGTAGCCTGCATTTCATTTTGACAATGCCCTGATGCCCTTCGTGGGCCAACTGCAAAACACGCTCTCTCAGCACCTTGGGAATTACCAGCCTGGAACCACGCAGCAGCAGCTGACCAAAGGTACACAATTCGTTCTTCACTTGCAAGTAGGCAGGGACATTACACCTACTCCAGTCTCCCGTTCTCACACATTCCTTAATAAGGTTTAGTTCCAGATCACCAGCTGAAGCCTCCTCTATTTCAGTGGACATCAGGGAACAAGGGACGCTGCTCTCAGCTACAGCATGGACATAGTCGTAATGTTCTCCATCATCACCACGGAACTTGCAATTCAGTCTGGACAAAGCATCTGCAATGTTGGTTCTGCCTGGCCTGTAGACAACCTTGAAGTCATAAGCCTGCAAGCGAAGGACCCACCGTTCCACCCGGGCTGAAGGTTTTGACTTTGGTGAGTAAATGTACTCCAGCGGCTTGTGATCCGTTTCTAGCTCAAATTCTCTTCCAAAAACATACATGTTAAAGCGTTCACAAGCCCACACAAGAGCGAGGGCCTCTTTCTCGGTTTGGCTGTACCGCCTCTCTACATCTGTCAGCCGTCTTGAGGCATAAGCAATCACTCTCCACTCACTGCCCTGCAACTGAGTTAACACCGCTCCAAGACCCACAGGGGATGCATCTGCAACAATTCTTGTTCTGCCACCTACATTGAAGTAAGCCAGAGCATTTGCACTCGTGATCAGTTCCTTTAACTTCTCAAATGCAGTCTGCTGTTCTGGGTGCCACTTGAATTCTACATTCTTGTGAGTTAGTCTCTGGATCGGTTCCGCGACAGATGACAAGTCTGGAACAAACTTAGACACAAACTGAACCAGACCTAGGAAAGATCTTGCTTCGCTGGCATTCTGTGGTGGGTCTGCATGTAGGATTGCTGCAATTTTCTCTTCACTGGGTTTCACACCATTCTGTGTTACTTCATGCCCAAAGAATGTCAACCTTGGTAGCCTGAACTCACACTTGCTTTCGTTCAACGTCAAACCAGCCGTCTTCAACCGGTCAAGGACAGCAAAAAGCCTCTCGTCATGCTGCTCAAGGTCCTTTCCATGGATCACCAGGTCATCTGCAATGTTGACCACACCATCACAGCCACGTAGTACATCCCGGATGATTTGTTGATATTTTTCAGGTGCTGAGGTCACTCCAAACATGAGTCGGGTGTATCTGTAAAGGCCGCGGTGGGTAACAAATGTTGTCACATGCCTGCTTTCTTCTGCAAGAAGTATCTGGTGAAATCCCCACTTCAGATCCACTCGACTGAACACTGTACTGCCATTTAGGTCTTGGAGAACTTCTTCAACTGTCGGGATGGGCTGACGCTCCCTGATAATCGCCTGATTTGCACGTCTCATATCGACACAAACTCTAATGTCCCCATCAGGTTTGGGTACGACGACCAGTGGTGAAACCCACCCAGTTGGCCCCTCAGGTACCTCTTCTATTATTCCATTTACCAGTAATTCATCTAGCTTTCTCTCCACTTTCTCTCTTACAGCAAATGGGATCCTTCGTACAGGTTGTGCCACCGGCTTCACAGACTCGTCGATGTTCAGCTTCAACTCATAGCCCTTAAGGAGACCTACACCATTAAACAGTTCCTTGTATTTGTCCTTGATATCTTGCCCCATAGCCTCTGCTCCAACACTGTTCACAGCATGCATAGGTCCAATACGCAGCAGATGTAATTTCTCAGCTGTGTCTCGACAAAGGAGAGTTCTGCCATTTCCATCCAAGACCACGAAATCAGCTTCACAGGTGACATTTGTGTCCGCTGACGAGACATCCGCTGTAAATGTTCCTAGTGTTGGCAGTGGTCTGGTGTTTCCATATGCAAATAAGGCCTTAGCTTCTTTGCGGGTCTGACACTGGACGTTCTGATTCTTGAGCCACTCCCAGGTTTCCTTCCCAAGAAGGTTGCATGTCGCCCCTGAGTCAATTAGAACATTTGGCAAAATGACTCCTCCAATCTGCAGGGTTACTATTCCATCACTGTGATTCACCTCATCTCCCACAGAAAACACATACTCATATGTAGAATTAGGCCTTTCCCCTTTTTCCACCTCTCCATCAGCGTGACTGTCAACATAATTGGTGTTGGTCTTCCTGCCCCTATCAGTTCCTTTTGGATCAATTTTCCTACCCCAACTGCTGGCACCTTGTTTCTGCCACTGTTGGGAACCTCGCTGTGGCCTTTTATGACACTTAACCTTAAAATGACCGACTGCTCCACATTGATCGCATTTACGACCTCTAGCAGGGCATCTCCAATCTCTAGCAAGATGGTCCTCCCGACCACAGTTAAAACACTCTCTCTTCTCACTGTTCACACCAAACTTTACATCAGTGACACTGTTCACTTGCTCTGAACAAGCGTTCCCTCCCATTGCTTCCATTTGCAAATCAACTGCTTCCTGTGCCCTGGCAATTATTAAAAGGTCATTCAACGTAACACTGCCTTGTTTTTCAAGAAATTTCCTACGCAACTTTGCTGAATAGCATTTATCAATTAGCTGATCTCTGATGTACTCATCCTCCCGCTCTCCGAAGTCACACGAGGCTGCACGTTGTCTCAACCGACAGACAAATTGATCAACAGTCTCCTCGCTATTTTGGCCAATTTGCCTGAATACGTGTCTTTCGAAAGGCACGTTGGCTTTAGGGATAAAGTAATCATCTAATACCTTTAAAGTGGCGGCGTAGTCCTTGTCCTCACCGTCAGACACAAGGGTAAAGAAAACTTCTTGTACCTCCAGGCCGGCCGTGTGAAGTAGAAGACCTCGTTTCTGCGGATCATTCGTGACTCCTTTTCCTAGCACGTACAACTGAAAAGCCCTTTTCCATTTTTTCCAACGCTGTGAAATGGAATGCGGATCTCCCTTAACTTGAAAAGGCTGTAATCCCCCAACTTCAACAGCCACAGGCGTCGAAACTTCACTGCTACTGGCGGCACTCGCCGAACTCCCTGCTTCGCTCGAACCTCCGGGCATCACAACAACCCGTGCCTCCACAAAATACGAAGCCCACTTGAAACTACAACGAAGGTGTCCTCTACCATCCCATCCTCGTCGCCAGATGTGAAATCTCGTCCTTTAATGGCTAGCTGCCTCGATGTTACAGGATGAACACAACGTCTAACGCTAACACAATATGGCTTCCCCGAACACACACATTCACATTACAACCAACCCCACTACGCATCTTGGGAAACCCAGAAATGGTTTCCGGTAAACTTCCGGTCTAATACAGTGTACACTACAGGTTTGAAAGAGAGAACCACCTTTGGCTGTCGCAAAGCAGTGAAACAAAACGAACGCCGGGGCTATTCAGTTGGAGTGTGAGAGGGAAAAAGTGACTGCCCTTTCGTCCAAGTGCTATTTCGTCTCCGTTGCCGGGCAGAAACACGACTTCACAGAGAAAGAGCTGGCCAAGTTGATGGAAGAGCAAGACAAGGTAAAGCCAGATTTCAGCAAAACTCCAGTGCCTTGGTGTAAAGAGCGGTTTCGGCGCGAATGTGCGGGCAAGCGTATGGTCCAGCTGTCTGAGAGAAAAGCCAGGTTCGTTTGGGAAGAGGAGAAACGTTTGGCGGCAAAATTGAATCGGGTCCCTCCCTACGTACCAGGTCCCCGTTTCGCCACAGACACCACGGCAGACAAACTGAGCACGAAAGGAATGACCAAAGCGCAGAACCGACTGACATGGGCAAGGTTTAAAGCTACGTTGCACGAGGCAAATGACAAAGCAGAGAACAGAGGGTTCAGAATGAAGAATGGGCGGATGTTGACGTATGAGCAGCACAAGTTGGGTCTGAGCGCCTATTACGACAAGCGGTGGGTGCTGCCGGATGGTATTCACACAGAACCCATTGAGTTTCACCTTTCCAACTAGTTTGGGTTGGTTGGAGTAATTCGGTATTCGGGGGGACAACCATCAACTCTTCGCGCACGAAGCTTCGTTTCGGTCCATCGGAAAGCCAATACATGACAGGTTGGCTGGGTTTCACCATGACCTTGCCCACCGTGAAAGTTTGCAGAGACCAGATTGGATCTGTGGCCCTTCTCGTACCACCTTCCAACTCACCAGGTTGAAACAGATAGCGTACTTCCACGCCAAGGGGAAGCTTTTTTTCGGCCGCGCCAAAAGGCCTGAAATACGGAGTTGCAGGCTGTGCAAAAACGGATTGTTCTCGGATCGCATCTGTGGGTTTCAAACCCGTAAGCCGCATTTCGACAGCATACTGGTGTCCGAACAGACGCGCAGCAAGAATGCGGTTGAAGCGTTCCACAATCGCCTGGTCGCGATGCACTTCCACATGTCCACGGCGGATGTTCGTTCCACGCGCCCCCATGATTTTTGAAACAGCACCCATGAACTCTCGTCCAGGGTCCACTGGCAGCAGCTTTGGCCACTTGAGATGCCCGCGCTTGTAAATCCTTTCAAAGGCCCGAGTCACCTCGTCACAATTTTTCGAGGTCAGAGGCTCAGCTGCCTTGAAGCAGCTGGCTGCGTCAACCAAAGTCAGCGCGTATGTGAAAGTTTTTCTTCCCATTCTGTCGTGCGGCATGAAGAGCAGATCGGCTTGGTGCACCGCGTTGGGTGTTAGCACGTCAAACTTCGATCGAGGAATTGGCCGCGGCGCGGGAAGAAAGATCTGCCAAAGCGCCTGCCTTTGCAACCATTGTTTGGCCACAGGTTCCTAACCTTTGCGGCTTGGGCTAGATTTTTCACCGCGGCAAACCCCTTCCAATAACCTTGCGGGCTGTAATAAATTTTTGAAAGGTGTTTTTCCATATTGAACATATAAACAGTGGGTAAGATGACGTGTTGTGGCGAAGGAATGATTGAGGATTATGTTGGTTTCGGGTTGATGTGTCGGCGCTGTGGAAAACCTGAGGGGCTCGACATTCCATCCGAAGAGGAGGTGGAGGTAACAATTGCGGACATAAAAAAATGTTGTGGCGAAAGAATGAAAAATGATTTTGTTGCTTTCGAGCTTGTGTGTTACCACTGTGGGAAAGTTGAGGAGCTCGCCACCCCAAACAAAACCAGGGAGGACGTGGGGTGGTCAACCAACCCCGTTTCATACACCAATCTACGCAAAGTTCTCAAGAAACACGAAATATTCGACGCCGTCAACACCAGGCGAGAACTGGACGACCTTTCGCGGTGGAAGTTTTTGGGAAACCTCATCCACAATTTCAGAGGGTATGTTTCCCCCAGATCGGTAAACTACGTTTGCTTTCTGTTCGATTACTTTCAAGCGGTTCCAGAAAGTGTTTGGCCGCGCAGGAAAGAAATTCTCGCGAACCTCTTTCCAACCGTCGAAAAAATTCACCCAGCAACACGTCGCCGTCGAAAGAAAATTTCGACGGATGGTGGTGGGGCTTGAATAGCGTCTAGCGCTCCGCGACGAAGCGTTTGGCGCACTTTATCTGTAGTTTCTCTGGGATTTCCATGCAGTGGTCGGAAACGAAGTCGTCGATCATTTTCAGCTTGTCGAGAAACTCCTTTACATCGAAAGGTTCTCCCCGGAGATGGAACCGGATGGCATCCAGTATTTTTTTGTTCGGCCTTTCTGTCGTACTTCTTCACCTTCGCGACAACTTTGACAACAGCACCAAACACTGTCAGGCTGGCAATGACAGCAGGTTGGAGAGTAACCCTCCGGAGACAGCTCCTGTCACAACAGCTTTTCCCGCAACCACGTTGCAAAGTAAGTTTCTACGCTGAAACGTTCGGAAAAGTTTGTCGTAGGCCCAATGTTTCTTGTGGCAAAAGGTATAAAGCCTCTTCAACATATCGACGGTGTCCTTCGAAGGGTTGGGTCGATGTGGTTGAAGTAAAAAATGTTGAGAGGGGGAGGGAGCGGCTTTCTGTCAGAAACAATTTCAGACGACAGTGGTGTTGGGGTTTTTTGAACAGGATTTATTTATGAGCGGAAAGTTACTTGCAGTTTTACCCTGATGTTTCTGTTCAGGTTTTGTAACTAAGAAGCAATATATCTGCAGTCATCTTCAATTATCATATTAACATCTATTTTTTTTGACACATTTCTTTTCGGAAACGTGAACCATCTGTCTTTGGGGGAAACAAAATCACCTATGTGGCAAGTAATCTTCAAATTTATGTTATGAGGCAATTCTCCGCTATAAGAAGTCGAGTTCACACTCAATATTCTTTGAAATGCGGTGTAAGGTTGCCAAAGTCTTGAAATTCTAACAAATGTCCACGGGTTCTGGTTATTTGCTCCACCAGTGCCTTCACTCGTAACGAAATCACTTTCCAACACAATTGTCATTGTTTCGGGAAGATTAAACGGCCGGAGGAATCTTGTGTTTTGACGATATTCCAACAGCGGTGTGCTGCCACTCATTATTTTTCTGCCACCCAAATAAAAATCGTTCACCAATCTGGGGCGCCCGCCGTTAAAATCAATGACTTCATGAATTTTATGCCCGTTCAAATCCAAATCACCATGCAATTTTGTTCTACCATCATCATCTACTTCAAAGCCGCCCCCATTCTTTCCAACCACACTGTACCCGTTTTCATTCAAGTCGGTGTGTAAAACCATTTGTTGATCGTTTCCCCCAAACAAAACATTACTTCCGTTGGTGATGTATTGTCCGTTCAGGTCAAAAGAATTACTCAATTTCCAATTAGTCGCCAAATTCCCCCCCCCCCCCCGATATCGAGAGTGACTCCCATAGTCAACCGCGTGGGGGAGCTTTGAAACAAAACGACATTTCCATTTGTGACAGCGGTATTGTTCAAATCCAAACCAGTACCCACCTTTGCTCGAAAAAGGAGAAAACCGTTCATATTCAAATGTTCATCCAAGGTCGTTATGCCCCCATCCTCTATGTGAAACCCACCCTGCCCTTTGTTCACCACCCTGTGTGTTAATATATCTAAATCAGTATGAATGATATATGAAATGAATCATATATGAACTGCGGAAATGAAATCAAATGAAGAATGATCCTCGCAGTTATGAACGCAATTTATGCAATTGCGAAAAGAAGCCTGAAAAAAATTCAGGACTTCAACGGGGTTCGAACCCGTGACCTCGCGATTACCGGTGCGATGCTCTAACCAACTGAGCTATGAAGCCACTGACGTTGGGAGCAGGTCAATTGTGGGTTCATATGATCCCGTGAAAGAAATGAGTATGAATGATATATGAAATGAATCATATATGAACTGCGGAAATGAAATCAAATGAAGAATGATCCTCGCAGTTATGAACGCAATTTATGCAATTGCGAAAATCATATATGATTCATTTCATATATCATTCATACTCATTTCTTTCACGGATCATATGAACCCACAATTGACCTGCTCCCAACGTCAGTGGCTTCATAGCTCAGTTGGTTAGAGCATCGCACCGGTAATCGCGAGGTCACGGGTTCGAACCCCGTTGAAGTCCTGAATTTTTTCGGGCTTCTTTTCGCAATTGCATAAATTGCGTTCATAACTGCGAGGATCATTCTTCATTTGATATCTAAATCAGTTTGCATTACCATTCGCCCATCTTGTGCAAAGAAAATTTGGTCGAAAACGGTGAAAGGCACTTTCTATATCGTTCCATTCAAACCGTAGACAACCATATGTCCTGTGATTTGCGGTTTTCCCATGCAGATCCAGATACAGATATTCTCGTTGGCCGGCCTGTCGTTTTTCGAAGTGCAGCACCATTTTGACATAGCCGCGATGGAAGCTGTTGGTTGGAATGTTTTCGAGGTTTGTGCACCAAATGACACCGTGTCGGCAGTCGCATAAACGCTGACATTTCTCATTTCCGGAGGGAAAAACTCCACAACAAAGGTATAAAAACCGATTGGGAGCCTGAAAAGGTTGAAACTAATTCTGAAGCGATATTGTTCAGTTCCATCTTTGTTATCAATGAGTAAAATTGTACACCGATTGGTTTATTTGGTGGGGAGAGGCTGAAAAATTCGAAATACTGTGCACAGTTATGTTGTTTTCATGCGAAGATTCATCGACATCATCTATCAAGTATTTGATGGATATTTTGATTTGGTCCTGTTGGCCCCGCAGGACCACGATCCCCCTTCTATCCATGTAAACCGCGCGGACCAGGAGGACCAGGAGGACCGGGGGCTCCTTCTCCCGCGCTTCGGAAAAAGCTTCCCGGAAGTTCGTTTAACCACCCCATGTCTTTTTTACATACTCTAATCGAAATGTTTATTCATCTCTTTCTTCGGCTTGTCGTAATAAAAAAATTACAATTTTTGTCGGTTGCGCGTTTCAGCAGGTCGGGATTCACCCCCAGATCGGCAGCGATCCGTCTGTTCTCTCTTTCAGGGAAAGCTAAAATACAGAAATGGCTGCAGTTGTCACGGATAATTTTGGGGGTTTTGAAAAAGTCCTGCGAAAGATAAATCACAGCGCAGTTGTGGTGTCGACCACCAACGAAGTATTCCACAATGTTGTCTTGGTTTTTTTCGCAAACCGAATCACCAAAGACAACAATCTTCTGGTTGTCGGGCCCATCCTCGGGGAGGGGAAGCTCCTCGAGAGGAATGATGTCGTCCCCTCCAAACGCCTCAATAACTTCGTAACCCACCTTGGGGTTGATTTTTTCAGCAAAGTGGTCCAAAAGGGCCTGGTACTTGTTTTGGTGAAGGTTCTTCGAGAAAAGCAGAACCTTGTCGTAATCCAACAGCTTTAAAATCATGTGGAGCAAAATGTTTGTCTTGCCGGAACCGCTTGGTCCACAAATTAACATCCGAAAAATATCCTCGGGCATGGACGGGTGGCACTGCATCCAATTTTTCCCCGCCGAGCTGGGTTCATAGTTTGGAATTTTTCATTCTGCATATATAATGTCTCCGAAGAAAAGGCGAGAGCGGGCCGCGGCTGAAGCTGCGCTGGAAAAACAAGAAGCTGAGATCAGGCAAACTTTCAAACGGGACAAACTTCCAAAGGCGTTGGGGGAAATCGAAGCGGAGCGGGTTTTCAAACCGATCACAAAACGGTTGGAAACCCCAACCCAGGCTGAACAACCACCCGAAAAGGGACCAAACTACGCTATGGAGGAGTTTGACAAAATCAACCCTTTCGACTGGCAGGAGGGGTTTCGGCCAGAAGCCCGCACACCTCCTCCCTCGCCTGTCGTCGATGACGTCCACGAACTTCCCCCACCCCTCCACCAATGGAGGAAGAGGCTCCGCGACAAAGTTGGGGGAAACCAGCGCCAACGGAGTTTCTCGAAACATACAACGAGTCTGACGATTTGCGATCGCTCAGCAGCATGGTTACGAAAATGGAAAACAGTGGGCAAGAAATAGTAAAAAGTGGAAAATACACAATATACATACATACATACATACTTTATTTATTTATACACGGTAAAATCTTCAGTTTGTAGTACATTAATAAAATTAATTAAAACAACACTGTTTTACAAGATTGCCGTGTGGGAGCCCGACTGACAATCGCTGTAAAATTTGTCAAGTTCCCTTTTAAAATATCCAAGAGAGTCTGATTTTCTTAAATTTACGGGTAGGCTATTCCATAGTAGCGCCCGCTGTAGCCCAAGGCACGCTTACAATAGTTCGTGCGTGGCTTGGGCAGGTTTAGTTTAATCTCAGTATCTCTTAAGTTATACGGTGTACTACGGATGCTAAATAAATATTGCAGGTACGCTGGGGAAAGCCCTTTAACTATTTTAAACATTAACATCGCCTTAAGCTTTTTCCTTCAAATCAAAATCAAATCAAATCAAATCAATTCGTGTGGTAAGATTGTCCCAGTTGAGCCTATTTAGGAGAATACTGGCACTAGTGTCATAACTGGACCGGGTAATGACCCTGGCAGCCCTATTTTGGAGTTTCTGGAGTTTTTCACTAAAGGTAACGCTGAGTTCATCCCAAACAGGGCAGCAATAGTCAAAGTGTGGCAAAATCAACGCTTGGTAGATTTGAAGAGCGCTACTTTCGGAAATCAATGGTCTTATTAGTTAAGAGCGCCTATGGCTGAGGATATCTTCTTACTAATTTCTTCTATATGTTTTGTCCATGAAAGGTGTTCGTCAATAAACAAGCCCAGCGATTTAGCTTCTTCCACTTTTTTGATCGATTTCCCGTCGATCTCAATATCGATCTGATTATTCGATAGAGCATGTATTCGTTGATTTGACCCAATTACCATGAATTCAGTTTTAGCGATATTAAGGCTTAACCTATTGGTTATAAGCCAGCGCTGAAGATTTCTTAGTTCTAAGTTTACAGCATTCTCAAGATCAGTCATCGTACTGGAAGCGAAGGTCATATTAGTATCATCAGCGAAAATTCTAGGAGAGGCTAAAGTGAGGCAATTGGGAAGATAATTAATATAGACTAGGAATAGGAGTGGACCAAGATTGCTACCTTGTGGGACGCCACAAGAGACTGGGGCAGTATTTGCTAAATGGCCATTTGTGCTGCATTTTTGGCTTCGGTCAGAGAGATAAGATTCAAACCATTTGAGACTACTCGTGTCAACACCATACTTCCGAGGCTTTGGTCGATGGTGTCGAAGGCTTTTTTCAGATCGATGAAAATTACACCATTTACAAGGCCGTTATCCAACCAACTATTTGTGGCTTCAATCAATGCAGTGAGTGTACTGTGTAATGATCGGAATCCAGATTGGCAGTGAGTTAGTAAGTTGTTATCATTAAGATAGTCACAAAGCTGGTCGTATATAATTTTTTCGAAAATTTTGGCGAAAAAATTATGGCAAAGGTCGGAATAATGGATATTGGTCGATAGTTGTTCGGGTCGTCCCCTTTGCCCTTTTTGAAAATAGGAGTTACTCTAGCGAGTTTCCACTCAGTTGGAAAAATACCAGTGTTAATCGACTTTATAAATATTTGAGTGAGCGACGGTGCGATTATGTTGCCAGCCATTTTAAGAAGTCTAGTTGGAATGTTATCTAGGCCCGCAGCTTTCCTTTCGTTTAGTTTAGTCAACAATTTGGGAACTACGTTCACCGATGGATCTTTCAGAGAAAAAGTTGTTTCAGTTGCTTCAAGGTAGGACTCAGGCTCGACATTAGATGACGGTGTTTCTGAGGCTAGTTTCTCACTAACGCTTGAGAAATACAGATTTAGTTCTTCGGCTATCTCAGAAGGTTCAGTTATAGTTTGCTCCCTAACCTTAATTTCCGCAATATTCCTCACTTTGTTTGGATGTCGCGAGGACAATTCATTACTTAATTGCCAGGTTTTTTTAGGATTTGATTTGCTAGACTCGAGATTGTCAGTGAAATATTTACGCTTAGCATTCTTACTTTCGTTGTTTGTGTGGTTCCGGGCACGTTTATATTGATCCCAAGCCAAAGGGGAGCCGCACAAAACTGCTTCTTTTTTAAGTAATCTCTTCTATGCATTTCATGGCGCAAATGATGAGTAATCCATGGAAACTTTTTGTTGCCAGCCCGTTTGGTTTAAGCGGAAGTAGAAGAAATGATCAACGATTTGTATGTGAAGCTTGGCTCTTTGAGAGCGGGAAACAACTCATCCAAGATGCGAAAAGAAATTGTGCAGTTGGTTTCCAAACTCGTCAAACTTGACTTGTTGACACAAGCTCAAGGTCGGAAAATAATTCGGGACTATATAAGATGACTTTTCACCTGCTTCTTGACTCCAGTCTTGCGATTTTCTAATCTTCTTTAATCCCCCGATCGAACTCGACCAACGCGGAACTACGAAGCCGCCCTCGATGAGTTGATTACAATGACCTATTCGTCGCACAATGTGGCGGCAAAATACAACAACAACCAACTGAAATGGAGAAAAAAGGGCCAAGAGTTGAAAATTTTGACGTTCCCCGATGGGATGTATGGGTACACCAACCTCACCTCGTATTTGCAGGCGCACACGGGGTATGTCGAACCTTCTGCCGCGGAAATTTGAAATTTGATCAACCCGATCTGAGTACGTGTCACGGATGGGAGAAACAACTTTGGCTATTGTGATTCGAGAGGTTGAGTCGAATAAAGAAGTGCAGTGAAATTCTTTTCAAGGGTATATAACCCCATCTCAAATGAACAACCCCAGTGAGTGGACAAAAATTTTCGACCCCAGTGTGGGATGGTATCGGTACATGCACAAAGGGTCGGGCGTGATTCGCGATGAGCTCTTGGATATCGGCCCGAAAGTTGCGAAGCCAGCGAAACAAGAAGTGGTTTTGCCGCTGTCACGTGTGACAGATGAATCACCCAAAAAAATGTGCAAAGAAGTGCAAAAAAAATCCGACAGTTGTTGAGGGAGCAAATGGGGAGACCAAAAGGGGGAGATGCGATGTGGAAACTCACCCAAATTTTGGCTAATCGCCTTTGAAATTATTTTCGTTTGTATAGTGTGCACGAAACATGGCTTGGTTTCGTTCGCCAAAGTATCTTGAAAAGGTGGACTATGAGCGCATCGATCTCGAGACGCCGATCGTGTTCCAGGAAATGGTCAGTACCAGAACAAGAAGGGGTATAAATTTTATTCAAGAAACAGAGATGTCACCCACGATTGGTTCAACGCCTATTTTGCTGTCGAGTAATAGCTGATGGGGTCAACATTGCGAACAACACAGAATCGGCGCCAGTCAACGAGTCTTTCTCACTTATCAACAAAACGACGGTGAAGTCCGCAGGAAGGCCTCTGTACCAGGCACATGGTATTCACAAAGTGGTGTTCATCAAAACCTTGTTGGAGGACTCCCAAGACTACGCGATTAGCGTGGCGAAAGATGAATTTTGGTATCTCGAGACCGCTGCCGCGACTGTGACAAACCCCGCCGCCGCCGCCAACAAAGGGACTGTGGAGCGACACAAACTTTCAAGGGGGCCGGAACGGTAAAAACCATAATTCCTTTCAGACGTTTTTCGTTCTTCGAGGGGCTTTGGAACAGACTTCTCCCTCCGATGCAGCTTGAGTTCGAAATTGTGTTGCAGAACGACGCTGAAATGATATACCAAAACGATGGCACAGAGCGGCGAATTGTGGAGTTTCACCTGTGGATTCCGAAACTGGAGCTCACACCGGAAGGGAAAAAATGATGAATAAACAATTTGTGAAACTTCTTGCAAGAAACCTTGACCTCTGACCTCTGAGTGCGAGCGGTCATTGGAAAATTTCCCCTGGTATCAAAAACGCAAAACACGTCTTATCTTCTTCCAACAGTCGCGGAAAGAGAATGCCCTGGACCAAAACCCGTACTTCTTCGACACATTCAATCTCGACGGAGACAATTCAGCTAAATTGAGCTCTTGCCAACTGCAGTATGGTTCAACGCACTACCCCGATCTCGACTACGAGGGTGAAGATCTGATACGTATCCGCCACGATCTGATCGAATTTCGTTACAGGAAGAACGACCCCAACTCAGGAACCCAAATTAACCCAAGCAACCATTCTTTTCTTTACCACATCATTTACTTCTACCTCCGCGCGGCTAAAGAAAGTATGACGGGTAATGCGAAGAAAATGGTTCTGAAGTGGACGTTGAATGAAGCTGCCAACGCTCAAGATTTCATCATTTTCGCAGCCATCTTGAACGAGGAAGATGTTGTGATCAAGACGGTTGGAAACGAGTTGGTTGTGGCTTGAGACAGAAAATTCTTTTCTTTGGTATAAGATGGCAACGAAGCACCGTCCGTTACAGATTGCCTTGACAGATGGCCAGAATTAAAGCCTGCGAAAGGCTGTTGCCTCGCGAACGGCCGTGACTCTGCGAGTCAAACCCGGACAAATCGGGCGCGGCGATACTCTTCTTTTGACTACCACCCAAATCAATCACGCGAAGAAGGCAGCCAGCGAGAAGCGCTGCGGACATCACGATAACCAAAACACAAATCACCAAACTCACACAGAGCGGCGGCAATCTTTTTTCAACGGTGTTCAGTCTGGCTCGGCCGGTGCTTGTACCAGCAGCAAACTCCGCCGCCAAAGCTTTGGCAACTGCGGGACTAAGTTTCGCTACAGACAAAGCTTTAAAGAAGATTTTCGGGAAGGGGTATGGACCAAGGGAAGTGAAGCTTTACCGTTTGACACAAAATGTGGAAAGCTAAGTGTGCTGTTTGTGGAATCACAAAATCACGTTTTTCACCGAAGTCGAGAAACTAGCGGGGCCCTCTCCGGCAGAGGGCAAAGGAATTGGCACGGATATTGCTGGAACGGCGATGGATTTGTTTCTTCACCATGGGGTTCCGTATCTCGCAAAAAGGGGAGTGGAAATGGGACGATACCATGCATCGGAAGCGATGAGGAATCCCGAGCTTCAACGAAAGGCGATCGATTGGGCTGTGAAGAAGGGTAAGCCCATGTTTCGAAAGGCTGGGAGCGAAGCCTTGAACCAACTTTCCACGAAGATTCGGCCCAACATCCGCTACAAAACTGACAGACCAGGCCTGGATGGGCGCGGGCTTCCTGTTCCTTTCCCCTTTGTTGATTTCAAAAAGTTGTGGGATGTTGTTTCCAACCCCAAGCTTTCCAAAGGACCCGAAGTTTCAGAAAAGGAGGGACGGGCTATGGTGGCTGAATACAAGCACCAATACGCGGACTAAAAAAGACAAGGAGGTACCCGCAGCTACGGCTCGTGGATAAAATGGAAGGGTTATGGAGCTGGTATTGGAAATTTGTTCGATCGTCGTTTTGTTTTGTAAAGTGTGTTGGTGCCAAAGTTTGCAACTGAGAAAAGGTTTTTGAAAGCTTTCGGAAAGGCCAATCCCCAACACCATGGTTTCGCAGATGTTCTGAAGAAAACCCTGCGCAACTACTATGGAACGGCTAAGCTTTGATCCTGAGACGGGGGAGATTCTTGAAGTATTTCAACAACCCAACATGATGTGGATTACAGCAGTTGTGGTTTTCGCGCAAAGAA
Organism: Pachyseris speciosa; assembly: GCA_016490735.1. Lineage (NCBI taxonomy): Eukaryota > Metazoa > Cnidaria > Anthozoa > Scleractinia > Pachyseridae > Pachyseris > Pachyseris speciosa. Next base: position 336,247 of record JAEMWC010000625.1, on the reverse strand, counting down.
GTACGGCGAGAACGAAAAAAAAAATGCAAGCATGTTGCTGACCGAAAAATGGTCAAATCGCTTGACGTGATTCCATGGAACAAGAGACAGTGGGGCCACGCGTTTGCCCGAAACGCGATAATACGAAAGAGAAACTTGGTTTGGGGGTATCAAACCGTCATTCTTTTTTTTTTTTTTTTTTTTTTTACCTGAGAATTACCTTTTTTTTTTTTTTTACTCTTTATTTATTTCGTTTCACTTATAACTTACATTACTACGGAAAGACTAGATACTTTTACATAAATTATACTACAATGTTCACATGTTCACAGTAAAGTACAGGAAGGCATCTTACTTTGACACAGGTGCATACTACTTACATTTAAAAACAATTACTTATATTACATACTATAACTCATTTGACACTTTACTGCATTACTTACCCATGTTACACTCCCCCTCCCAGATACTGCTTTTTTCCACATCTAAACCTCCAAAAGAGATTGCAAACTACAGTCTGGAAAAGAGGAAGGAACCCAACCGAGACCATTTCGTTTCAAATATAACGAGGGCATTTGTCTCAAAAGCAAACCTTTTCTCTATTCGGGCGCTGTTTATAACTAGTTCTATAAAAACCGTCAGCGCTGGAGTCGTATTTTTAAGTTTACAAGTATATATATAGTGTCGAGCAATAAGAAGAAGATGTTGAACCAGTGGGTCAGGAGATTCACTCACAAAACCGAGGCAGGAAAAGAGAGTGACCCTCAGACTGAAAAAACTTGTCTTTTATCCATGCCAGGACCTCTTTCCAAAAGAGTTGGCTGGGGCTTCTCCGCAAAACGTGCAGAGTTTAGTCGGGACGATCCCAATTCTGTAAAGAAAGTCGTTAGTTGCGATTCTCCGTTGGAGAAACTTGAATTGAAAAACCCTAAGTTCTGTTTCTTTTGTACATAAAAAGGGCAAGGAATAGGTTTGCTTCCAGTTAACAGGGAACGAATCCAGTAGAGCATCTTCAGCTAACCATTTTATTTGGCTTCGTGTTGGTGGGGAAACCTTCTTTTGAATAAGCATGTTGTAGATTTTCTTACATTTCATATCTGGAACTGAGAGTTTTGGCTCTTCTACTTTTTTCTCCAGTTAAGATGTGGAGAAAAGGTCTCTTTGTAACTTCTTAAAGCTGATAAAACAGCATGATAGCTGAGAAAATTGGTCTTAATTCTATATTTAGATAGGAAGGCATTATATTTTAGGAAAGTACCATCAGTATCCATTAAATCCTTAATCAACTTTAACCCTGCATTAAATCATGATTGGTAGAAGAAGGGGCGGTGGCCAATCCTTATCAGCGAATTGTACCAAATGCATGAATTACCGAAGTCCTGCTCCTCGTTGGTATAATTGATATTCGTCCAAATTTGCACAATTTCCTCTAGGAAGGCATTCTGCAGTTTAAGCAAAGGTACGTCCTCAATTTTCAAATTACACTGGAAAAGCATCTTACCGCCATGTTTTTGCAAGTAATATTCAAAAAACAGCTTCCATTTACCATGACTATCGTCATTGAGATAATTTACTACCCATTTTATTTTAAGGGCTTTACTAAAGCTGTCAATGTCCACCATTTTCAAGCCGCCTTCATCATACTTATTTATGATTTGAGTCCTCTTAATCTTATCACCTTTACCATCCCACCGAAACTCGTAAAGCAGAGAATTGATTTCCTTCAGCAAACCTCTGGGAGTTGGGAGAGAAGATAATACGTAGACGATTTGTGATACCGCTAAACTTTTTATAATTGTAATTTTACCCAGTAAAGTTAATCTCCTCGCTGACCAGCTGTTTAAAATGTTTTTCATTTTTTCAAGTCTGTCAGCACAATTGGCCTGCTTGAGCTCATTAACAGTCGAAAACCAAGTTCCAAGAGCGAAAACGTTTTTATCCGCCAGTTGAATTGGTTTTCCTGATGAATAAATATCTGTAGAAGAACTTCGTGATCCAATCCAAAGACATTCCGTTTTTTCATAATTTGCACGTAGACCAGAGACTAAAGCGAAGGAATCTAAAAGAAAAATGGACCGCAAAAAAGACGCTTTTGATCCATCTAAAATCATTGTAGTATCATCAGCATACTGACTAATTTTGCACTCTGAATTAATTACTTTAATACCTTTTATCTGTTTATCATTTCGGACAGTATTTCCTAGTACCTCAGCACACAACAGAAACAAGTATGGCGACAAAGGGCATCCCTGTCTAACACCGCGATTCAAATAGAAGAAGTCAGAAGACCAGCCATTATTTTGTACACAGCTAGTTATATCGGTGTAGAAAAGCCTTATCCAGGCTCTTAGAGACGGTCCAAAATTAAAATGCGCCAAGGTTTTCTCAATGAAGTTCCATTCCAGGGAATCAAAGGCTTTTTCAAAATCGACAAAGAGTAACAGGCCGGGTACATTTTTTTCCTTCGCGTAATTTATTATACTGTCGATTAACCTGATATTCTCCCCAATAAACCTATTTTTTTGAAAGCCCGTTTGATCGTGATTAATAAGTGTCGGTAGAAATTTCTTTAATCTATTTGCAACAGCCTTTGATGCGATTTTATAATCGCAGTTTAAAAGTGTTATTGGTCTCCAGTTCTTTAACAATTTAGCATCTTTGTTCTTTTTCGGGATCAATGATATTAGACCTCTTCTTTGCGTAACAGATAAACAGCCTTTGGCATACGAGACATTCAGTGCTTTTAGGAGGTACTGTGAAATATCCTTCCAAAACACTTTGTAGAACTCAACAGGTAGCCCATCACTGCCTGGGCTTTTATTAGACGTCATTGTTTTTAGGCTTGCAAAACACTCAGATTCAGTCGAGGGACCCTCACATTCACCCTGTTCATGTTCGGCTACCTTAATGTTTTCTCCCGCCGAAAAGAAAAGATCGTCATACTCATTTACCTGAGAAGCAATACAGGATGAATAAAGGCTACGATAAAATCTTTGTGCTTCCTCTAGGATCTCACAATCAGTGCTAATAAGGCTACCATCTGCCAATCGAAGTATTTTGATGGTTTTGTTGTTGTGATGTCTTTTTTCTAAACCTAAGAAATATTTGGTATTTTTCTCACCTTCATTGTACCAACGCGTTTTGGATCTTATTATTGAGCCTCGAGTTTTGTGTTGGCAAATTTTATCTCTTCTTACCGTCTTAACCTCAACTTGGTTCAAAATTATCATTCTTTTGCCGTCAGATAAGTCCTTTTGTTCCAACCTTTCACTAAGAGACCTGATATCTGACTCGAGAAGTTGTTCGTCAAAATTGTCTTTCCTTTTCTTCGACTTTGCGTACTCCAGTGACTTTGCTCTAATTTTCATCTTCATTGTATCCCACAAAAGTACAGCATCCACATCATCGTTATTTGCATATTCATTTACGACTTCCGATATCGTTTCTCTTATCAAGCTCACATACTCGCTTTCAAGTAAAAACGAATTATTTTGCTTCCAAAACCCTGGCCCTCTAGGATTTGTTTTATTATCGAGTTCGATTGTTATTAGGGAGTGATCAGTTCTATAGCCAGGGAGGACATCGGCTTGAATGCAAATTGTGCTTAAACCAGAACTTATTAAAAAAAAATCTAATCGACAACAAATGTCCGGCCTTCTTCTTCTCCATGTAACTGCGTAAGAATCGGGGTGGAGATCACGCCATATGTCGGTCAAATCAAGTTCAGCCATCATGCGTTTTACCTCCATGACCGATTTGAAGTGAGTCACTGGATTTCCACCTTTCTTATCCTTGGTTACATCTAATACCAGGTTAAAATCTCCTCCCAAGCATATTTCTTCGCACTCGAAGGAACAGAGATGATCAGCAACATCTCTAAAAAAGTTTGGGGTATCCTGGTTCGGCGCATAAATATTTACTAAAGTGAGAACACGGTCTTCGGTCTCAATATCAACTATAATAAATCTTCCCGCTGGGTCAGAGAACTGTCTTAAGATTTTAAAAACAAAGTTGTTGTTAAATAATACACAAACTCCAGCGCTTGCACTGGAGAAACTGCTAAAGATCGCAGAGTAGCCCCATTCAGCTAACCAACACGCCTCGACATCTATAGTGCTATGAACCTCCTGCAGGAAATATATAGAATATTTTTTCAATCTAAGCCATCGAAAGGTCTCTCTTCTCTTCCAGACATTTGCTAAGCCCCTAACGTTTAGGGAGCATATTATCAGGTTTTCACTCATAACTTTAGAAATTTAAGCCTAAATAGCATAAGTAATTTTGAAGGTTTTCCTCATCGGGTTTTAGACAAAAGCAGTATAAAATCCGGGGTGAGAAAAAGTGTAACATAAGCAAAACAGAACATACAATAGCCATTAAGACATAACATATAGAAAGACAAACAGACTGCTTACTTACCCCTGAGAGCGCTCCGAAAGGTGTTTGTGAGAGCCCCTTCAATATCCGTTGCTTAGACGTGCATAAATGAAGTGCTCCGAAAGCAGTGATATTTGATACAAACAATGCTTCATTACTCTAACAACTTGTCACGTAATAGTGCGAAAGGTGGCGGAGGAGTAGAAGGAGGTGACAAAAAAAGCACAGAAGCAGATTACAATTATTAAGCTTGAAAATTATGCAAATTTTCCACTTTTCTAAAAACGTTAAACAGCAAAGAAAAGAAAAAACAGCAACAACAAAAAAACTAACTAAATGGCTCATCGGGGGCAACATATCGTCCTTCAACAAAAAGGTTGTCGGGATGGGCTTTGCTGAAATACGCATTGAGACCATTTCTCCTAGCTTCTTTCAATTTCTTTATCTGTTTCTTCCTAGAATCATAGAGTTCCTTCGGTATGTCATCAAACATAGAAAATTCCTTGCCTTTCAATAATTTACGAGCTTGTTCCATTACTAGCACTTTGTCTTTGTACCGCAAAAACCTTGCTATAATGGGACGCGATTTTCCAGAAACTGGTTTACCCAGTCTATGGATCCTTTGGAATTCAATTCTGTCACTTGCATGCTCAATTTGGAGATGTTCTTCCATAAACTTATAGATAACCTCCTTGGTGTTTTCGGTCTTCTGTGAGGGACGGTCTTGCTCCATGCCGACTTCAGAGCTGATGAGCTCCTCAGGAACCCCGATAAATTTGGCATTCTCCCTTCGAGAGTATGCCTCCATGTAAAGGATTTGTTTTCTAAGCTCTTCAATTTCAAATTCATTTTTCTTCATGTCAGTCTTTAGAACAGAAATGTCTTCCTCACCGAGGTTCACACCTTCTTTCAATACGTACACCGTCTTCTCTAGATTGGTGTTCTTTGCCTTTAACGTGCTCACGTCACTGTCCAATCGGCTTATCGTTTCCTCAATGTTTGATAGCGTCGATGAAAGTTCCATTAATCGGTGCTCAATATTATCCAACTTCTTGAGTCTCATTAACACTTCTTCAATTTTACTCCCTAAATCCTCCGCCATGTTTAAAGCTTGGAAGACTTCGTCTCGTTCCTCGCTGCCTACAGAAGCTTCACGACACTTTTTTCCTCCGGTGAAGATATAGAAGATGTAGAAACGCTAGATGACTGAGATCGGGTTTTTCTTTTCGTTGACATCAAGCGAAATAGGGAAATACGAAACACCACATTCGGAGCAACAGATTTCACGTCTTATTCATTCGCCATACCGACCCAGTCCCCAAACCGTCATTCTTGAGTTCTTTCACGACTCGCTGAAATTCGTCAGCGACCACTCTTTCCAAAGTTTTTGGCCATCCTTGTATTTTGATTGCGATTGCCCACCAACACATTGCCCACCAACACATTGCGAGCAGAAATGTGGCAACCATGGGTACAGGTCATTCATTTCCATCTTTCTCTAATATCCTCCACCTCATACGGAAGACATACTTGGTGGTACCTGTTTTTCAACCAACAGGCCCAACAAGTACCATTTAGCCTGCATGAGGAGCATTTTCCACAGGATGTGACATAGGTATAACAATTTTCAATTTCACAAAAAGGTGCATCCTCGAAGAAAGAGAAGAGATCTCTGTGTACTTCATCCCTACCCGCCCCTTTTTTGTCTTGAATTTGGGCTTTTATTTTTTCTTGAAGGATTTTTTTCCTTCAGCTCTGGTGGGAGTTGGTTGACTCTTTCCAAGAGATGCATTTGTCTTCTGGGTGCCATTGTTTAATAGTCATGAGAAGCAAACCACATTGGGAAAATGAAGTTTAAAAGAGGAGCCAAAAGTTCTTCGTGAACCCAACGCCAGCCCATTTTCTCTCTTTCTTTCAGCTAGTTTTGAACATGGTAGCGATAAATTTTCTCCCGCAACTCGAATGGGAGTTGGTGCATCGTAGCAAATATTGTGTATAACGTTTGTGTTGTTAATGTATTGCCAGGGAGCTTCATTGTTTTGCAACAGCCAACGAACAAATAACATTGGCTCATACTCCTTGGGAAGGTTGAGTTTGTCCAAAGTGTTAAGCCATCTGTTAATTCTCAGAACCAACTTTCGACATATAATGAAGCGTTCGGCGTCCATTAATCTTGTCTCCCATTTGTTCAATGGACCGTGTCATCAAACCCCTCGTCAGTCAGCCATTTATCCATAAACTCTTTTTCATCTTCGGAAAGAGAATGAGCTACCATCCAACAACAAAGGGCACATTCGTCAATAAAATGGTTGTCCCTCGTTTTCCTGATGTACTGCCAGGGCGCCACATCCTGCCTTAACAAATCGCGCACATGGCGCATTGAAATTCTGTGGGGGGAATCCACGTTTTTCTTTCTCCCCAACCACTTGTTTATCTCTTCGATCAAGGCCATTCTGACATTGTAACGCAGCAGATCAGTCGGTGCCGTCGCCCTATCCCCCCATTTCTCTAATACAACTATGCTGCCGCCGCTGTAAGGTTGTGAACCACTTCTGGTTTGAAAGGGGTTGTTTCTACTTCCTCAAGGACAACCTCCTCCGCTACAAGTGTAAGCATTACTGCTCCTGCCATCTCTGGTGATATTCCTGATGTCCACATCTCAAAGAGCATCTCTTCCAGCATGTCTATCTCCTCCATCTTACCTGAAAGATGCCTTTCTCTAATTGGGGTGTCGTTACTCCACATCACCCACTCCACCTGCATCCCAAACCCCAAACCATTCATCCCACATCCGAGCGGAAGGAACATCCCTGTCAACCCAAAAGGGTGGTGGGGCTCCGGTTCTGAGACAGACGTCGTCATCGTTGCAGCCGGTGCATTTCAAACAACGAAAGGAACTGAAGTTTTCAGGGACCACGTAGCGAACTGGAATAAAGTTTCCCTCCTCGGGGGGAGATAGGGGTGTAGGGAGGGGAGCACCGGTTCTCAAACAAAATGTTCTCTCCTTGCAACCAGTGCATTTCCAACACCGAAGCAAAGACAATTCAGGGGGAAGTGAAATGGAGACCTGGTTAATTTCTTCCTCCTTGAATAGGGGGTATAGTCGCATGATCTCCTCCTTCATTTCTTTCCACCTCCGACGTGGCGCCGACTGCTTGCGACGGGCCGGCACTGGTGCCCGCTTTCTGTGGAGTGCTGGCACTGGCGGCTGTCTCAGTGTTTCTGATGTGTTGTTTGCGCCGGCAAAAAACTTATTTGCTGCTGAACGAAGGTTTTCCACTTGAACCGCCATCACTCTTGCCCCTTACCCCCCTTTCTCTAATAGGCCGACGCACTTTCCTTGGTTTGTGTTTTTCTTTACTTCAGTAGTGGTATCGGCGTAAAACGAATACACGTTTTTTTGCGACAAAACCCGACGAGCGAAGCGAGGAGGGTGTGTCGCAAAAATACGGTATTTGTTTGACGCCGATACTACTACTCGCGCTCCACACCGTGCGCACAAGTAGTACTCATCACTGCTAGTAAAAATCACCTACTTTTAACATGCTCTGACAAGTTTTCAAAGAGTGAGATTGTGACCGAGAGTCAAAATGTCGGAAATCATGAATTGATGGGAAGAGATCTATTCCGTGCGCACAAGTAGTACTCATCACAGCTAGTAAGAGCCACCTACTTTCAGCTTGCCCTTACAACTTTTCAAAGAGGTAGTTTATGACCGTGAGTCAAAATCTCGGCAATCAGGAATTGGTGGGACGAGCTCCACACCGTGGGCGCAAGAAGTACTCATCACAGCTAGAAAAACCACCTACCTTTAACATGCTCCTACAAGTTTTCATACGGTGAGATTATGATCGACAGTGAAAATCTCTGAAATCAGGAATTGATGGAACGCACTCCACACTGTGCGAACAAATTTTACTCATCACAGCTGGTAAACACCACCTACTTTCAACATGCTCTTAACTCTTTTCAATATTGAGATTATGACCGAGAGTCAAAATGTCGGAAATCAGGAAGTGATGGCACGTGCTCCACACCGTGCGCACAATAAGTACTCATCACAGCTAGTAAAAACCACCTACTTTCAACATGCTCTAACAAGTTTTCAAAGAGTGAGATTATCTCCCAGAGTGAAAATCTCGGAAATCAGGAAATAATGGGAAGCGCTCCACACCGTGCACACAAGTAGTACCCATCACAGCTAGTAAAAAGCACCTAATTTACACATGCTTTTAGAAGTTTTCGAAGAGTGAGATCTTGACCGACAGTCAAAATCTCGGAAATCAGAAGAAAGCGCCCTACACCATGCGCACAAGTAGTACTCATCACAGCTAGTAAAAACCACCTACTTTCAACATGCTCTTACAAGTTTTCAAAGGGTGAGGTCATGACCGAGAGTCAAAATCTCGGAATTGATTGGACGCGATCCACACCGTGCGCACAAGTAGTACTCATCACAGCTAGGAAAAAGCAGCTGGTTTCAATTTTTTTTACAAGTTTTCAGAGAGTGAGATTGTGACCGAGAGTCAAAATCTCGGAAATTAGGAATTAATGGGACACGCTCCACACCGTGCGTGCAAGTAGTACTCATCGCAGCTAGTAAACGTCACCTACTTTCAACATCCTCTTACAAGTTTTCAAAGAGTGAGATTTTTACCGAGATTCAAAATCTCGGAAACCAGGAAGTGATGGGATGCGCTCCACACCGTGCGCACAAGTAGTATTCATCAGAGCTAGTAAACACCACCTACTTTCAACATCCTCTTAAGAGTTCTCAAAGAGTGAGATTATGACCGACAGTCAAAATCTCGGAAACCATGAATTGATGGGACGCGCTCCACAACATGCGCGCAAGTAGTACTTATCACAGCTATTAAGTCATTTACTTTCAATATGCTGTTATAATTTTAAAATAGTGGTTGGGGGGGGGGGGGTGGCAGGTCCCCTTCTGTCGGTCATTTAGCCATAGACCTTTGGCAATGGTCTCTCAACCACAGATTGGTGTTGGAAGCTCAACACATTCCTCGGGTGTTGAATGTCAAAGTAGACCAAGAATCTAGAACTCTTTTCGATCGCAACGACTGGCAACTATGTCAGGTTGTTTTCAATCTCATAAATCAAGCTTGGGGAATTCTCGACTTAGATCTCTTTGCTTCCCGTCTCTCTGCTCAACTATCAAGATTTTTCAGCTGGAGACCAGACTTAGAAGCAGTGGCATTCGATGCGTTTTCTCTGGGCTGGAGCAGGGTACCGTGCTATGCCTTTTCTCCGTTTGCTTTAGTGGAGCGCTGTCTCAAAGAAGTTCTTGTTGAGGAGGTATCAGCTCTAGTCCTGATAGCCCCTGTCTGGCAAACACAACCATGGTATCACTATTTTTAGACCTGTGTGTAGCCAAGTCCTTGTTAATTCCGAAGTTTCTAGGCCTTCTATCCATGCAGGGGCACCTTCATCCACCCACCAACCTCCAGGTAGCTGGTTGGCTTCTATCAGCCAATCCTATACTGAGGGAGGAGTTTAAAAATGAACTCTAAATTTGCTCCTCGCAGCATGGAGGAAAGGCACTTCAGAGACTTATGCCTTAGCTTTGAGGAAATCGGCTGGCTGGTATTCAGAAAGGGAAATTAATCCAGTTCAAGGAGATATCTCCGCCATTTTAGCGTTTCTAGCTTTTCAGTTTCAATTGGGGAAAGCTTACAGAACCCTCAATGTGTATCGCTTGACTATCTCTATGACACACCCTAAAATTGACACCCTTAGAGTGGGAGAACACCCATTTGTCACCCAACTGTTGAAGGCATTTTCAATTCCAGACCTCCACGGCCACGTTATTCTGGAACTGGGGATCTACAGAAAGTGCTGGCTTATATAGACTCTTTAGGGCCTAACAGCCTTCTGTCACTGAAAGTTCTATCTCAGAAATTGGGGGTATTGCTAGGTCTTACTTCTATGGAAAGAGTCTCGGAAATTGTGGCTTATGACCTTTGAGACGTTTTGTCCCTAAAGGGGTTGTCTTTGACCTCCCAGCGTTAACTAAGAAATCTCGATTTCAAAAGGACTTTCGTCCTTTCCCAGACAATTCCAAACCAAACAAACTATTGCTTTCTTATATTCGTCCCAATAAAACTATTTCCTCAGAAACCCTAAGTAGATGGGTTGTAGCCTTCGTGTCCTCTGCTGGGGGTGAATACTAGTATATTTAAGGCACATTCGATTAGAGGTTCTGCCTCTTCAGTGGCTATGAATGCAGGGGTTTCCCTTAAGACATTCTTAAGCTTGCTGACTGGTGTCAGAACTCAAGGTTTGTACGATTTTACTACAGACCAGTGTTCAATCCCAATGTTGCACGTTGGGTTGTGGTCTCGGGGTTTTGGCTTCTGTTGGTGGAGTTTCATGAGTTCTCGAGACGACCATTCTGAAGTATAATTACAGATTATGCAAGGATAGCGGCCTGAGGTATAATATTAATTGTACGAAGATAAAAGAGGCGAGATATAACAATGTGCTGACCCTGCCTTTACCCCTTACAGACTCATGAAGCTCAAGTCTTAGTTATAACATTGTTCTTCTCTTTGCTTTTCAGGCGCGGAAAACGATGAATTGGTCATGTGCCAGCCGGGACTATGGGACCTAGGAACCCCGTGTTTGTTATTTGGTTTTTCTTCTAATGTTCGCTGTTTTGGAGTGAAATAAAGTGGTGTTACATTGTTATATTTTGCCTCTTTGTTCTCGTACAATTCATATTATACCTCAGGCCGCATAGCGGCCCTTGCATAATCTGTAATTTTTTGATGTAAATTTCTTATTTTGCCTCGATCTCGTGGCGGCCCTCAAAAATCGAGGCCCCTAGTACCACTCATAGTCCATTTATTCAGAGATGATTTTAAGCGCTGAAATTAAAAGGGAATACCCAAACGACGTGACTACGGGATGTGACGTGAAGAATTTATGGCGGAGAAATCCAGTTTCGTTTCCCAAGCCACGTTTTTCCGAAAGCGAAGAGTTTGAAAGCGAGGTAAGATGACAAGATTGGAACTGCAGCCGGCGATAACGCAGATACGTTTCTCGGAATATTTCAACCAATTCCTGGAAGTCCTACGATAAAATAGATTCGATGTTATTTATTGGGAATTTACTTTGTCGTATTTTATTTATTGATAGAATGCCGCAGTTCTTTAGTGTTTTTTTTTAATCAAAAGACACGCAGTTCTTCCGCAGTTCTTTAGTGTTTTTTTTTAATCAAAAGAGTCACGGTTTGATCAGGGCGTTGTCACGGTTTGATCAGGCGTTGATGAAATGTTTACGCATAGAAGGGCTCCCACGAAGCGACGATTTAAAGCAGCAGTAGCGTGATCAGTACAGCAGAAAACTGGGCGAATGTGCCAATATTTTAGTTTAAAACACAGGCTAAATTAAAAACGTACCAAACAGCAGTTTTGTTATTTTCCACTGCAGAAGCTCCCAGTTCAGTGGACTTCCGTAGTCACCCCGGCCAAGTCAATGAAATCGCTCATCTGTTTACCATGTAACCCCCTCTCAGTTAACCCTTTAACTGGCAAATTCTTTGAGATCTTGAGGCAATTTTCTCAATGCAGGTAATTAAACTGGATTTAGCTGCCCTACATGAAGGGCTCCCTTGAGAGGTCTGCTGCTCTATAATACTGAGGACTCAAATTGTATTGTGACGTCACCAATTTTTGCTCGCGAGCGTAGCAACTTTTAGTCGGTAAGTACTCGGTTTATAAGTGTGTTTTCGAGCCATTTTCCACTGCAGAAGCTCCCAGTCTGGCATCATTAAGCTGAAATGGAGAGTAGCGGCAAATCTCTTAACGAAACCAGGGTTGAGGGATAATTTCATGCCGACTGGGACGCCAAAAGTATTCGTGCCAAAACATGGCGGCTCAGAACTTGAAGATGTTTCTCTCGCCGTTCTGCGGTGGATTCTTGGACCTAGCAAGGCAATTTTGGCGAGATTTGACTTGCAAAGAACACGACGTTTACAATATTTCGCTAGTAGGTCTGAGTGGCCCGACACTTATAAAAAATCTAGAAATTTTAGATGGCGGAACTTCCATCTGTGGCATCACAGTTTCCCAGAATGCAATTCGGACGCCAAAGAGGAACGCAGAGGCTTTCAAAAGTGGTTCGAATGAAATGGCTGATGCTCGACTTGCTGTAGGCGTGAGAGGCAGAATGGAAGGTAAATGCTCAGTCATGAGATGAACGTTTTCTGTCATTAGGAAATTTTGCTTTCAACAGGAGATTTTGAGCAACTTTATAATACCCACCACCTCTGTGCATTATAAATTCGACTGCTCCCGCACTCCCGAAGTTGGAGCATAATGAAAGGGCATGGCAATGGAACTAGTGTTCCCGCAGTCCCACACTCCCGAAGTAGGAGAGGAATGAAAAGGCAGGGCAATGAAACTAGTGCTCCCGCAGTCCCACAGTCAAATAAGAATAAAAGTGAGCCTATTGAACGAATGTATGGAAAAGAGGTTGTGGCGGGCGTGTATTCGGTGTTTGTGACGCTTAAAGAACGAGAGATACATATATGTATTTGCTGTATTTGAAGGTTTTGCATATTGTGTGTATTATTTTTCAATGGAAAAAATGTCCAGTTTCGATGTTGTATAATAATGAAAAGGAGGGGCAACGAAAGCAATGCAGTAGCCTTTTCCGCATGTTGGGAATAACAGATGATGTTTTAATAAAAGAATAACCTGTGTAATTCTCTCGAAAATGAATTAAGTGAAGAACTAGACGCAATATTTAACAATTATTCACCGAAGTGGAGGTGAATAGTTTCACCGACACTGAGGTAAATAATTGTTTTAGTATATACCACACAAGTTGAATAACTAGCAGACCAAAACATTAATTTATGTGTGACAATATACCGAAAAGCGGTCGGAAATTGTAAAATCTCGCGCGCCGGCTGCCCGGAGGTGAATAGTACTTGCTAATCACCTCCAAGTTAACCAATCAGAGGGCGCGAAAAGCACTATTCATTTGTGTGGTATATACTAATAAGCTTTAAATGGTTTATTGTTTAGCAGCAATGTTGTGAAAGCCATTTAATGCACTATTGAGAGAGGTGGCTAAACCTTCAAACATCCTTGTCCAACGATGTTGGATGAAAATATTTGACCGTTCTTTGATTGCTAAACTTGTTTTCGAACAAACACACGCGTCGAATGTATTGTTTTCTTGTAATGTTTTGAGGTTTTTTAACCGCAGTCGGTTCCTGTTAACTGCTCTAAAGATAAAATATTGCCGCAAGGAAAGCTATGCGGTGTTGCTCAATACCAGTAAAAAATAATAATAATCGTGGAGCTCCGCTTTTAGGCTTGGCTAAATCTATATACACTCCCGCAATTATGCATCGCCATTGCGATAAAATAAACAAAAACTGAGCCATTTAGGGTTGTTTCTTGAACCGCTTTCAAAATTTGCGCCTTTTCACGCCGGAATTTGCATCATTTGATGCAAAAATTCACTTTGAATTCAAACTCGCGTACCGCTAAACAATTAGCACACTCTTCTCAAGCGTCCAAGAGGAACTTTTAAGAATAAGTATATGGGTTTAAAAACTAACTCAAACGTAATCTACTACATACAATCAGTCAGACAAAAACTGAGTGATTTAGCTTTGTTATTTTAAGCATTGTTGAAATTCGCGCATTATCAATCCATTGTTCTTCAGGGTTTTTGTCTCATCGTCCGCGAACCATTAACTTATGTCTCAAGAGTAGTAGTAGGTGTCTTAATTCAATACCACCTCCTTCCGGTGAGTATTGAATTAATACATCTACTACTACTCAGCACCCGAGGAGCGGAGCGACGAGGGCAACATCGTGAACACAGGGAAGCGGGGGGAAGCGACGAGGGCAACACCGCGAACAAGCGGGTAAAACCGGGAACACAAGGGAAACGGGCGTAGCAGAGAGCGGGTGTCCAATTGAAGAACGGGGTGTATGGGTTAAGCTATGGAAGGTAACCGCCAGTTCTGGCGCCATTCTCAGAAAAAACCCTGTGAAGACATTTTAGAACATTTCCGGCGGGAAGCGACATATGGGTATTCTTTTAAACCAAGATTTTTTAACCTTGAGGAAATAGAAAAAGAGCTTATTAAAAACATGAAAAACAGCAACATAACAAAACCAGTAAAAAAGGAACTTGTTAAAAGAACTAATCAATTTTCTGAAGTAATAATTATGTTATATGAAAAAGTTGATGAAGAGATTAAAAATGAAATTGATGACTTGTTTTTAATTTTACCTGAGCATGAAACAGATTCTGAGTCCGAGTCGGGTTCCGAACCTGAGGGGGTTAAAAATATAGCTGAGAAATGTATAAAGGAAGCGTTGTTTTATTAAAAAAAAAAAAGAAGGATGAAGAGTCGGAGTCGGAGAGCAAACCAAAAGTGTTTGCAGTACGGACTCGTCGAGAGGGTCCCGTTGACAAATACGAAAAATTACGTCAAACAACAAAACCAGAACTATTGCCCCTTCGCGACCGCTGCTGCGAACACGTAAAGGATGAAGATGTTAAACGAAATTATTAATACACCAGCAGAAGAAAGTAACGTTGACAATTTAAAAGCGAAAGCAGAAAAAATCAGAACTTTGGTTGATATGTTTCTCGCGCCACACGGAACAAAAATCAACAGTTTAAGAAAAAACTAACCCCAAAAAGAATAACAATGTTTATTATTTCCCTTTTGGGGAGTTTCAATTTCTGTATCCGAAACATTTTCTGAATGTAAATCATAATCAACATCTGGCAAATTTGTTTTTGCCCACCCTTCAAATGCCAATTTTTCCGCTAAAGTAAGCAATCCTGGCCAAATAAATTTAATGTTGCCACCACTTCTTAACAACTCCATCTTATTAAATTGAACAAACTTTGACGAGGGTGTTACCCCAATTGAACAAAAAGAGTAAGCCGTATGAGCGATGGCATTGCCCCCCTCCGATCAAGCAGCGGAAAAACCAGACTATTGGGCAAGCATTCTGATTGGGTCATATAGCGATGTTTCTTGTTTATAAACATTGACGTCATTCTTAGACATTCGCACTTTAGTGGTTGGCAAAAAGTCGGCTTCGTTCTCGATCCTGTTGCAAGATCGCGATATCATTTTAAATTAAACTACAACAAAGGTGCAGGTAGCCTTCCCGACCCATATAATTTGAAATGATGGACAAATAATCCCAGTTCTTGGCCAGATTTAACATTTGGGGATCTGTACACGTATTCAATCGAAACGCCGGGAATTTACACTAAGGAGAGTCTAAGGGCCTTCAAGTCGCTTGAAGCGTATCAGTTTGTCATCAGTGGCCATGTTAAACCATTATGGTATCATTCAGTTGGAGACAGTATCCCTTACTGCTTCATTAAAAGGAAAGTAATTCCGTCCCAGAGAATTAACGATCAGCCGCACGATACGTGGCTTTGCCTTCATAATTGCTAATAAGTCACTCCAGAGCAATGCAAAAAGTTGGAAAAGGTTACCAGGAATCAGTCTATCTGCCACCTATGGTTTGAGCACCGGAAAGGAAGAATCACAGCAAGCAAAGCACACAGTGTACTAAAGAGGAAGAGAGTACGCCTCCTGAGAACTTACTGAACTCAATTATGGGTTACAATGCCTATGACCTTTCTAAAATTAAGCAGATTCGATGGGGTATTGATAATGAGGAGAAGGCCCGACTGAGATATACAGAAGAAAAAAAACTTAACTCATGAGAATTTTGAATGCAGGTTGTCTGGCTTTGTTATAGATCTTGACAGGCCATATATGGGAGCATCAGCTGATGGGATTGCTACTTGCAAATGCTGCCCCCCAAGAGTTGTTGAAATAAAATGCCCTTTTAAACATAAAGATGTACTACCAATGGAAGCAGCTAAAAGTGATCCTGATTTTTGTCTACTAGATGACAAAAGTCATTTGAAAGAGACACATGCATACTACACCCAATTACAACTACAGGTACATGTGAATAGGATGGAAGTGGGAGACTTTTGTGTCTTCACCAACAAAGATTAGCACATTGTGGAGGGAATCCCTTTAAACAATAATTTTATAGAACACTCCCTTACCAAACTGGACATTTTCTTTGAAAATGCAATTCTTCCAGAGATCCTTACAAGGAAGTTGGAAATTTCAGAGATGGGAGATGGAAACAGTGAGCAAGATGAGGAGCAGTTGTACTGCATCTGTAGCCAGCCAGAATATGGAAAAATGATCATTTGTGACAATCCTACCTGTGATATTGTGTGGTTTCACTATGCCTGCGTCAGCATTCATAGGAAACTAAAAGGAAAGTGGTATTGTCCACATTGTAAAAATGAGGATTAGAAAGTTGATCACTCTTCTTATACTCCTTCATTGACCCTCCTAGCCTTACTAGTATTTTGTGATCAATTAATATTCAGACTTGCAATGGTTATCAGTAAATACTGTCTTGTTAATTAGTGTTTGATAATTTGGTAACCACGTTTATTCACACCAAATTGTAATAACTTTATTATCATTAATAACACAAATGCAAATAAACAAGCAACTCAATGTTAAGTGACAATGCAACTTTATGTCTACAGACACGCTTATCCTACACAATCTGTTTAATCAAGTAAAACCACAAGTTACATACAGTGCATTTTGAAACATTTAGTCTGTGATGCAATCCTTATGTATACAATCCATTCTGTTAATAAAAGTTATAATGTATTGATGTAACAGGCATCAGAATACATGTACATTTATTTTATTAAACAAGGTTGTAAATTTGAAACAGCAGCAGAGATCATTACTATGTTGTCAATATGAGGAACAAGGGAAAGTGGTAATATTCCGGCAAGTATTTTAAAATTCTTGAGACGTTCCATCATTCTTCCGACATGAATCTGCACCCTTGCTAGTCTTCTAAACTCCTCTACATTTTTCATGCTTAATTGTTTGACTCTTTTTGTAAAACTGGGAATAGCAAGTGTTGCTCCCGTGGAGGCTAATTCTTCTTCAATTCAAAAGCCCCTGTCACCAAGAACTTGGTCTCTATACTCCAGGTTGTAAATGATATATGAAATGAATCATATATGAACTGCGGAAATGAAATCAAATGAAGAATGATCCTCGCAGTTGTGAACGCAATTTATGCAATTGCGAAAAGAAGCCTGAAAAAAATTCAGGACTTCAACGGGGTTTGAACCCGTGACCTCGCGATTACCGGTGCGACGCTCCAACCAACTGGGCTATGAAGCCACTGACGTTGGGAGCAGGTCAATTGTGGGTTCATATGATCCCGTGAAAGAAATGAGTGTGAATGATATATGAAATGAATCATACATGAGCTACGGAAATGAAATCAAATGAAGAATGATCCTCGCAGTTGTGAACGCAATTTATGCAATTGCGAAAAGAAGCCTGAAAAAAAATTCAGGACTTCAACGGGGTTCGAACCCGTGACCTCGCGATTACCGGTGCGACGCTCCAACCAACTGAGCTATGAAGCCACTGACGTTGGGAGCAGATCAATTGTGGGTTCATATGATCCCGTGAAAGAAATGAGTGTGAATGATACATGAAATGAATCATATATGAACTGCATATATCATTCACACTCATTTCTTTCGCGGGATCATATGAACCCACAATTGACCTGCTCCCAACGTCAGTGGCTTCATAGCCCAGTTGGTTGGAGCGTCGCACCGGTAATCGCGAGGTCACGGGTTCAAACCCCGTTGAAGTCCTGAATTTTTTTTTCAGGCTTCTTTTCGCAATTGCATTAATTGCGTTCACAACTGCGAGGATCATTCTTCATTTGATTTCATTTCCGCAGTTCATATATGATTCATTTCATATATCATTCACACTCATTTCTTTCACGGGATCATATGAACCCACAATTGACCTGCTCCCAACGTCAGTGGCTTCATAGCTCAGTTGGTTGGAGCGTCGCACCGGTAATCGCGAGGTCACGGGTTCAAACCCCGTTGAAGTCCTGAATTTTTTTTTTCAGGCTTCTTTTCGCAATTGCATAAATTACGTTCACAACTGCGAGGATCATTCTTCATTTGATATACTCCAGGTTGTTGAGAAAACCAGATTTCTGTGTTATTAGTTTGTCAGACGCCCTTCCCCGAAAGCATTAGAAATAAAAGATACAGCACCAGTGGGGGAGATCCCAACCAGTATCTTAATCGTATTGTGATGCTTATAGTTCGACCATGTTAAGGCTCTTAATGTCAAGTTTCGTGCACGTTCACAGAAAACTTCAATGCAGTGCTCTACATTTTCTAAAGGAGGGTTTAAAAATGGAAGGTAATACTCGATTAACTTCCTCTTTAGCTGGCAATCTAACTAAAAAAGACAGTTTTTGTGCCACTGCAGGCAGGCCAGCGTTTAACAGTTTAGAAACAGCAGATGCGCATATGTTAAATCTGTAAGCCAAATATTGGTTCAGTCTGATCTTCATCCTTATCAAAAGCAACACATTGGCAGGTGAAAGCTTTTTTGAAACTGGCAATACTGATGAACAAAATGTAACCACTAAACTAAATAATTCATAGGTAGGAAATCCAGTAAAAAAAATTAGTTTTGAAAGATGTGTCCCCTTCATTCAGAAACTGATCTCCAAATTGTACTCTTTCCAGTTCAGCTTCCAGGGTTCTGTTTTCTTCCTGGAGTCTTTTAAGTTCTCCATAAAAAGACTTAGCCTCCTCTTTCTGTGCTAGGTGTTTTATGGTTAAATCGGAGATTTTTCTTTCGGTTTCTTTCCGGATTCTTTCAACCTCTCCATTAAGAGACTCCTTTTCTTCTTTCAGTGCTTGATATTTCTGGATTAGATCACCAGGATTACGCCTCTTAGTGTCTTCCTTTTCTAAAGAAAGGGACAACAGAAAAAGTGGGGAGAATTAAAATCACAAAACCCACTCATAATAAAGAATCATCCATAAGAAAATGTCTGAAATTATGCTACTGTAAAATTTGAAAATTAAAAGATTTTGCTGCATTAATCAGCGCTTTAAACAATACATTTTAACTTGATTGATTGATTGATTTCATGCATGACATTTTGATTATCGTCATCTATGACATAATCCATATCTTAGTATTCTGTAAGCAATTGTGTTATTTTTATATGTGAACAGTTTCCATGATTCGCCTTTACCTTCGCCGGCTTTTGTATCTTGATCAAAATTGAAGTTTATTTCATCCACTTTCGACCTCAGATCTCCGGTTTCTTCTTCACTGGATAGTTTTATATTTTTGTCATCCTTAGCTTGGGACCTACGAAGTCTGCGTTCGTTCCGCGCTTTTTTCTTCAAAGATAATTTAAGAGCCAAGCTATCGTCACCATAGCCCATGGCCAAGTTTGGAATACAATCAGGATCATTTGCTTCATCGCTAGTCCTCCCTGAAGAAGACGAAGAGCACATTAAAAGCTGTCTTCCACGATTTGATTTAAGCTTAATTAAATTAAGTTATAAGAGCGCGAATCTTACTTCCTAAATTCCATGAATAGTTTGGAAATTCAAGACACGGTACAAAAGAGGATAATTTATTGTAGAAACAACCACTCATGTATTACTATATGGCTTACACAGCTATTAGCTTCGTACCTGACAAGAAGTGTCGCGATAAGTAACCATCAAAACTCGACAGTAATAGGCGAGTATAAAAAAAGACTTTAATTCTAAATCAGCAAGAACCGTGCCAACCGAATCAATACGATCCTCCTAGCAATATGACACCCGTAAGTCACTCGATATGGTTATGCAATCATACAACATAAAACTCGTGATTGAGAGCACGTGGCAGAGTAACGCAACATCGCGACATCTCCCTCCTTATATAAGATTACTATCCTAAACACGACCAAACAAATAAATAAAAACAGGTTCAAACGCTCAGTGTTCATGTGAGTCTCAGTACATTTGGTAATCCTGATGCCAAACAGGTGGTAGCCTTCTGCGGTCCGATCGGCGCGGATGCATCTCCAGTGGCTCTTTCTCCGGTCCTGTGTCAGCGTCCGGTGGCTGAAACTCGGTTCCGGTTGCAGTTACAGGGTGGGGCCTTGGATCCGAAAGGGAAGGACCAGTCTCCGCTTCTGTAGGGTTTTGATTGAATTCCAGTTGCTCAGGCTCACGGTATACTGGATTCAATGGAGGGGGCATTTCAGGCGTCAGTCGCAATTGTCGACGGTTGCGACGGTAGTGCCTACCGCATACTTCTACTTCATACGACCTATTCTTCAGAACTCGGGTGCAAGTCCCCAGGGTCCATTCTTGCCTCCCAGGAAGTCTCATTCGGATAGTCTGACCACATTTCAAAGGTTCTAATGGGCGACACTTCTTGTTGTACTGGCGCACTTGTCTTGACTTGCGATCGGATAGTTTGGCGGCGGTGTTCTTTGTCAGATGGGTGAATCAGGAGATTTTCATGTGTGGGCAGCAAAGTTCGAGTCCCATTAACCTCTGCGTCCCATTAACCTCTGCACTGGCGATGTTCCAATGCCTTCTGTTGGGGTGTTACGCCAATCTAGGAGTGCTAGCAGGGGATCCTGCCCATCTGTTTTCGCTTTCTTCATTAAGCTCTTGCAAGTCTTCACAGTGTTTTCAGCACGACCATTTGACTGGGGGTAGTAGGGACTCGAAGTCCGATGCTCAAATTGCCACTCCTTCGCAAATCCGCTGAATGCCGATGATGTAAACTGAGTTTCGTTATCGGTTAGAAGCACGTCTGGTATCCCATGTCGCGAAAACTGGACTTTGCATGCAGTAATGATTCTCATAGACGTAGCCTCCTTAACTTCCTGGACTTCGAAGAAACCGCTCCGGCAATCCACTAGAATAAAAGATTGTTGCTGTCCCAGTTCAAATATGTCTGCACCAAGAATCGACCATGGCCGAGATGGGACTGGATAAGGTTGCATGGGCTCGCGGCATTGCTCTGGCTTTTGGGCTTGGCAGATGGAACACTTGGTAATGAAATCCCTTACTTCGGCATTCATGAGGGGCCAATATAGTACTTCTCTGACGCGCCGCAGACATCCTTCGATGCCAATGTGCGATTTGTGAATTTGTTTCAACATTTCTTTCCTCATGGATGTAGGTACTACCAGCCGTTCGCCCAGGAAGACTAGTCCGTTGTCTTCTACCAATTCGCTTCTCTTGTCATAGTACGGTGTTAATTCGCGGTTACACTGTTTCTATGAGGGCGCCCATCCACTTCTTATGGTTGCGATAAGACTTTGCAAGACCGGATCTTTTGCTGTCTCCAATCTGAACTCGGTAATCCTGTACGGTGCAATGGCGAGGTTTTCCGAGTGGTCAATCGTTTCAAACGCGCAGACCAGACCTGTGTCATGACGGGATGACTCGGTTGTGTTTCGGTACGCTCGACTAAGAGCATCAGATATCCACATTAGTTCTCCTTTTTTGTACTGCACATCCAAAGTATAATTCTCAAGGGCCATTAACATCCTGGGAGACTGGGGCGACCATGTGCGAGTGAAGACGTACGTGTTTCACTCCCGTACTGTTTTCGTCGAAATTTCAAAATTTTCATGTCCATGGCCATGTCTATGGCCCAATGCTATAAACGCAAAACGAGATTAAGCTTTGATAGCGATACTTCCTCTCCAGAAGGGAAAAAGGTCTGCAGTAGCCCACGTTCCGATCCAGATATAAACACAGTAAGTGACGAAGGCGAAGACGTCCAAGTGCTGGAAGCGGTGAAGATGACAGAAAGGATTGCTTCGCAACTCGAAATGATCTGCGAAACACTTGCAAGCGTCGAAAACAGACTACAGAGACTCGAAGGTATATTTGAGCGTTTTTCTGATTTGGAGAGGTCGGTTAGCAGCCTTTACACTGAACTGAATAAGTTGAACGAGAAGTGGAGAATGATTGAAGAGGGGACGAAAGAATTTGACAAGGCTTTGGAGTTCGAAAACGCAGAAATCGAGGGGCTAAAGAAGAAAGACAAGGAGAGTGAAGATAAAATCAAAGACCTTGAAGATAAATTGCTGTACCAAGAGGTATACAATAGGAGAGAAAACTTGCGTTTCTTTGGAATCCCCGAATCTACTACTGGTGCCGAGAATACATTTGGCGTGATGCGCAATTTTCTCAAGGAAGAGCTGGATGTGGAAAACGCAGAGAATATCGAATTCCAAAGAACTCATCGAATTGGCAAGAAGAAGGCGGGAGAGACGAGGCCAGTCATCGTTCGTTTCTTGAGATTTCCAGAACGCGAGCTGGTTCTTAGACGAGCGAGCGCGTGAGCTGGAAGGCAATACTGATGTAAAGGTTTACTCGGATCTTCCCAAGGAAATTAGTGAGAGAAGGAAAAAGCAGTGGCCAAGGCTAAAGAAAGCCAGGGAAGAAGGAAAGATAGCGTTTTTCAGCAAACCCGAGCCTGATAAATTGTTTATTGACGGACAGTTTGTTCCCCTGTAGATTGATGAGCATTTAGATTTTTTTTTCAGAAACAGTTTCTCTACAGATAAATATTTATGTAATTGATCATGTGTTATTTTGTCACGGGAAGATTGCGTAAGATCGTTTAGACCCGAACAATTGTTCCAATCTCCGAGGCAGCTTTAGGTGTTAATTACTCCGCTGCCATTTATTCTCTCTGTGTAAAACACTGTTGTGTAATGTCCATTATGTGTTTTGTCATTTGTTTAATATGTCTTATGGTATTGTATAGAAACCTCTTGTGGCCTCAATCGTTAACACATATTAATTTATACGCAGCTGCAATGCGAGTTAATCGTATATACAACTGGTTTTAAATGTCCCATTCCGAATATATAAATTTTAAATTACTTTCTCTAAATGCTCGAGGGATTCGTTCTGCAACAAAAAGGAAAGCCCTGTTCACCTGGCTTAATGAGCGAAAGTACGATATCATTTTCCTTCAAGAAACGTATAGCACTGTGGACGTTGAAGATATCTGGAGGACGCAATGTTAAGGTAAGCTTCTTTTTGCACACGGTTCTAATCACAGTTGTGGGGTGATGATTTTAGTGAGAAGTGACCTTGACTTGAGTATAAAATCTGTTAATTTAGATAGTGAAGGCCGCTCAATTATAATGGAAGCTGAGGCTCGATGTTCTTGTTCGTCAATATTTATGCTCCCAACAAGGTCCAGGACCAATGCCAATTTTTTGACACTTTAAATAAGAAAATTGAAGATTTCGTTGTTGACGAAGAGCATAGAATAATTTTCGGGGGAGACTTCAATGTCACACTAGTAGTGTATTAGGCACCGGAGACTCCGTTTTTTTGCGGTGGTTTCTCATTAAATTTGCGGTGGAATACATTAATGTCGATGACGTAATTATAGTGGATGTATTCCTTTACACAACAGAGACAGTGGATGAATTCCTTAGGATAATAACAGTGGATGTATTCCTTTACAGAGATAGTGGATGAATTCCTTCGCACACTAATAGCGGATGTATTCCTTTTCAAAACAGAGACAGTGGATGACTTCCTTCGCAACCTCTCGCTGATGTTTGCTAAAGTTATTTTTTTTAACTCTACAAAGACGGTAGTCGTCACGTTATTAATGTGATAATGGTTAATTGAAAACTCTATTGTTTTCGAATAATTAGTGACTAACGGAGCGGAAAGCAAGGTTGACGCTACCAACAAAAAGCGCGTTTTTATTTTGAACATATAATAGAGATTCTACACGAGCCAATCATGGTGTATGTTGTATTTTGTCTATTGTACTTTTTTTAACTCTACAAAGACGGTAGTCGTCACGTTATTAATGTGATAATGGTTAATTGAAAACTCTATTGTTTTCGAACCCATAAAAGCGCGTTCTCTGCCAAACACATCATTCACAAACCTTCGGTAGTACGAGTTTGAGTAGCAGTCATGGCTTTCAACCAGTTTACCGCTTTGGAAGATCAGGACATTCCTTCGGAAGTGTTTGAGCCGTGGGATGATTGGGTGAAAGAGTTTGAACCACAGGTATGTGCTCTTTGATCCTTTATAGGTTGTGAAACACTTTTGGATGATTTCATGGTTTGTCATTATGATGGTTATTAATAAAACCTAATGTCTGTAGGATCCGCAAGAACCTTGTTCGAACTATCAACAATGTGGCACTGGCAGCAAACGACTAGCAGAGGTACGTTTCAAGTATGACTTTTAATTAGTTACCGAGTTTGTTAAGGCGTTTATATGGTTTGTTTTATAATTTTGTAGGATGATGCAGATAATAGTCTCACTAAAAAGTCTCGTCATGGATGTGAAACCTGTGGCAAAGTCTTCACGCGTGGAGACGCTCTGAAACGCCATCAAGGGACTCATTTGAAAGAGAAAGAACATCAATGCTCCAAATGTGAAAAATCATTTCATCGCAAATCGGATCTAAAACGTCACGAGAAACAAGTTCACGAACGCCGAGCGGCTCAGCGGGAATACAAGTGTACTACCTGCGGAGAAGTCTTTCAAAATCTGGCTCCATTCCGAGCGCATCAGAAAACAGCCCACACTAAACCCTCTTCTCTGGCCACAAAACGACCACGCGAAGATGAATCAGGTAGATCTCTCTCAAATGTTTAAAATATATCTTTAGCGAATAGGACAAGTCGTATGTTAATTTTAGAAGAAATGGTAGGGCATGTTTGAACACATCTTTTGTTACCCTTTGTTCACGGGATGATTCGTATATAAATGTAGGATGAAACAAGTGAAGTGGAATAATGTCTTTGGGTAAAGGATTAACTGTATGCAAATTTGAGCTACAACAACACAATAATAATTCAGTTCTGTTTTAATGGGAGGGATTAATCAATGTTGTGAACGATTTCAGGACCCGATCCTAAGAAAAGGAAGCCATACCCGATCGAGAAAACAGTAACTTCAAGTTCTAGCTGGCAAGAAGACCCCAGAAACATGACTGATCATCTGCCCGTGGAACACCAAAATCTTATTTCCGAGTACGGTCGCCATTGGCATCAAATCAGAACACGATTCAACCGTCAAAACCGTCTCCTTGACTGGTACAATTATCGCCTGATCTCCCTTCAGCCTCAAGAGCTTATCAACCACCTTGATGCGATTTTTGCTGACCAGTCCACCGTATTTAAAATGAACGTGTCCTTTGGGTTTATCCTTAGAAACAACGAGACTGGCGAACTACAATATTATTATGCCTCTCGGAATAACGAACAAGTCTTTGAAGCGCCCTTTCAGATTGTAACGGCAGCTGATCTTCAGCAAGTCCGACAAGCACTGGAAAATCTCGATGTCTTAGAATGGGTACGACAACGACGCCCCAACTCCAAATGGGTTGTTGATACCGTGACCAATGTGACGTTTTTCGTCACCAAGCTCCGAGTGCATCCTATAGGGCGAGGAACGGATTTGCCTGACTACATGGCTGAAAACCGTGGTTTGGTTGCCTTGGATCGAAATCACAATACAGGAAAACCTTACAGTGACAATCGGGCCCTCGCTCTCCATAACGGTTGTCACCCGAAGAATATAGAGCGGGATGCCAAGCATTACTACGAACAGTATCGAGAAACGCGACCCGACAAAAAGAAGTTTTGTGGTGTAAAGCTCAAAGAACTGCCCGAGCTTGAACACCTCTATGAAGTCAACATCTTTGTCTATTCTCTGGAGCCCACAAAACCCGATGGGGAAGAGGAAGATAACACGGAGAATAAAGATGATGATACCAAACCTGATATCGCGGCTCAATTGATTCATCGCTCGCTTTGTCACTACCCGAGTACGCTGTATATCAACCTTTATCAGCACCACTTCTCCTTCATCAAGGATATAAAAAAGTACGCGAAATCTTACTGCTGCTCTCGATGCGGAAAATTCTGGAAACATGTAGGGATGCTTCATCGGCACGAGAAGACTTGCGAAGCGAAAGTTCATTTTCAGTTTCCTGGAGGTGCGTACAAGACGCCACGGACCATCTTTGAGCTGTTAGAGGATGAAGGTTTCACCATTCCTGACCATCTCAAGTTCTTCCCATACAGAGCCACCTTTGACTTTGAATGTATGTTTAATCGTCAGACTGGTCTTAACGATACGGAAAAACTTTCTTGGAATGCCAAGCATATTCCATTGAGCGTCAGTGTCTCGTCTAACGTACCAGGCTACGATCAACCAAAGTGTTTCGTGTCTGGTGGGGATTCAAAACAACTTGTCAAACAGATGGTTGACTACCTAGTGGAAATCAGTAAGGAAAGTTATCGCCGATTGAAAGAAGAGTATGTATTTCTGTTTGGGGCGATTTACGAAAAGCTAGAGCAACTGAAACAAACCGGTCCCAGTCCATCCACAGACCCGAGTGCTCAAAACGATCGTGAAGATGAAGGATAAGATCTGATGGAGACCGATGATGATGAAGATGAAGAAGACATAGAATCTGAAACCGAGGAAGATCGTGCTTTCCTAGAAGATGAGGTGGAAGAGCAAGGTCCATCATTTTATTGGGCGTTAGATCGAGAACGCGAGGACCAGAGTGACGTTGATCAAGAGAATATGGATGATAAGCCAGAAGTGACAAGCCATGAACCTGACAAGAAGAAGGAACACCCCTTGAAGAAACTGAGAGATAGATTTGAGGAATACTTAAAAGAGCTACCGGTTCTTGGTTTCAACTCGGGAAAATATGATTTAAACGCATTCAAAGAGTTCCTCTTTCCAGTCCTGGTCGAGAATGAACAAATTCAATTCACTGTGAAACGTAACAACAACTTCATGTGCTTGAAGACGGCACACCTACGCTTCCTAGATGTCACCAATTTCCTGGCTCCTGAATTCAGCTACGACAAGTTTCTTAAAGCCTACGAGTGTCCTCAAACCAAAGGCTTCTTCCCCTATGATTGGATGGACTCGCTGCACAAGTTAAATCAAACCTATCTTCCACCCCATGAAGCCTTCTTCTCATCCCTCACGAATTCCAATATTTCCGATGAAGACTACCAGTACTGCCAAAAAGTATAGTCTGACAACAGCATGCAAACATTTAAAGATTTCCTGATATGGTATAACAACCTAGATGTCCAACCCTTCTGTGATGCCCTGGAAAAGATGTGTGTGTTTTGGAAAAACAAGAATATCGACATGCTGAGGCAAGGCATCTCTATCCCCGGTGTGACCTTAACTTACCTTTTCACAACTCTGGAACCTGGTATCTTCTTCTCCTTATTTGACGAGAAAAACAAAGATCTCTACTACCTCTTCAAGAAAAATATGGTGGGTGTTCCTAGTATCATCTTCCACCGGTACCATGAAGCTGGAAAGACCAAAATCAGAGAAAAAGAGATGCTAAATAAGGGAAAAGAACCAAAACCCTGCCAAAAGATTGTGGGATACGATGCTAATGCATTGTATCTATGGGCCATCATGCAAAACATGCCTACCGGATCGTTTACGAGACGAAGGGAGGAAACGGGGTTCGAGAAAGAAAGTTCCTCAAAGATGGCAACGGAATGGTTAGAATGGGAGGCTCAAAATCGGGGAATTCACATTCGACACCAAATGAACGATACAGAAAAACGCATCGGGGGGCGGAGACTTCCAGTGGATGGCTTTCGCGGCCCTTCTCAAACAGTCTTTCAATTCCATGGTTGCTGGTGGCATGGGCATAACTGTCATCTTACCAAAGGAAAAGAAGTCAATGAAAAAAGAAAGAAACCCATGAAAGAATTACTGGAAGAGACCAAAGCTAATTCCAAATACATCAAAGCTCAGGGGTACCATCTCGTTGAAATGTGGGGGTGCCAGTGGCGTCGACTCAAGAAGACAAACTCACAAGTTCAGCACTTTCTTACATCCAAGTTTAGCCGCCCCCTGGATCATAACAAGACCCTAACGGAAGCTCAGATCCTAAGCGCTATCAGAAACGAGTCTCTCTTTGGAGTTGTGGAGTGTGACATTCGGGTACCAGACCATCTGAAACCCATGTTTGCAGAGATGTGCCCCATTTTTAAAAACACAGAAATATCTCGAGATGACATTGGGGAATACATGAAAGCGTTTGCCGAGAAACAAAACATTATGCCTCAACCCCGAAGGAGTTTGATCGGTAGCTACTTTGGGGAGAAGATTCTGTTGGCTACACCTCTAATTAAATGGTACTTGGAGCACGGACTGGAGGTGACCCACATCTACCAAGTGGTTGAATACACACCCATTCCCTGCTTCCAACCCTTTGGAGAGGCTGTCTCGAATGCAAGACGGGCTGGAGATGTCGATCCCAACAAGGCCATCATCGCAGATACGATGAAATTGGTAAGTATGAATCCATTTGAGCAAGGTATTTGTTTGTTTTATTGGTTATATCTGTCTCATGTGTTATTTTATGATGTTGTAGGTTGGCAATTCGAGTTATGGCAAGACCATTACGGATCAAGAACGGCACAGAGAAGTCAAGTTTTGCGAAGAAACCAAAGCTTCAAGACTTATCAACAAACCCTTCTTCAGACAGCTTGACTCCATAGACGAGAACACTTATGAAGTTCAATCGTGCAAGAAAACCATCAAGTTGAATCTACCGATGCAAATAGGCTTTTTCGTGTATCAATACGCTAAGCTAAGAATGTTACAGTTTTATTTTGATTTCATGGTTAACTATCTTGATCGTAGTGATTTCCAGTACTGTGAAATGGACACAGATAGCGCCTATATCGCCATTGCTGGGGATAGCGTAGAGAGCTTAGTGAAGACACAACTGAAAGGGAGATTTCAACAAGACAAGTGTAACTGGTTTCCCCGCACTGACACTGCCGAAAACAAAGCTTATGATAAGAGGACACCCGGTCTTTTTAAAGAAGAGTGGTCGGGGGAGGGAATTATTGGGTTAAGTAGCAAGACGTATTATTGCTTTGGTGCCTACGATAAATTCAGTTGTAAAGGCGTGAACAAGAAAACAAATGACATTACCAGAGAAAAATATCTGAATGTTCTGCTGACCAAACAAAGTAGTGCAGGAATGAACAAGGGTTTTAGGGTAATCAACAATAGCATGTATACTTATGAACAAGTTCGAGATGGTTTTTCCTACTTCTACCCAAAAAGGAAAGTGTTGGCGGATGGCGCTACTACCGTTCCGCTCGAAATTTGAGATTTTTGATAAATTGTAATTCAATTGTATATAGTTTCTTCCTCGACATAGTTTTCTCGTAGAATTTTGCCGAAAGATTGTATATGGTTTGAAAATGAATACAGTTTGATATGCTAAACATGGCTTGATATCTGACTCAAAGCGCGATCGCAGCGAAAACACAGCTAAAAATGGCCCTCTTGGCTCTCTTGGCCCTCTTGGCCCGATAAATGTCGTGTTATTAACAGTTTTGTTCAGTTGTAATCCAACTTTCAAACCGCGAAGATGGTGCGGCGAACATGCAAAAGTTGTCCCATACCCGGCTGTGGTTCAAAATTTTAGTTCGTTTGGCAAATCATCTAACTCAAGTACACGAGTTAACAGAGTTAGAACGCAAGTATTGGTTACAATTTGCGAAACTACAAAACACCAATGTGGTTCGCGTATATGACAAAGAGACTGAACCCAAAACGATTTTTCTATAAATATGAGAGCATGCCGTTCAATCAATCAATTGTAAGCATGGATCCAAGATGGAAACACCCCTTCCCCGCTCTTGTGGCAGGACCGACCTGTTGTGGGAAAAGTCAGTTTGTTAAACGTTTACTCGAAGCAGGAGAAGACATGATCGAAGGCGCTCCTGAAAATATCATTTGGTGTTATGGCATTTACCAACAAGCCTACGATGAAATGCTTAAAACTATTCCCAACATCACCTTTATCGAAGGCGTCCCTAGTGATTTAGAATCCATGATCAATCCCACCATTCGGAATTTAGTGGTCATTGACGATTTGATGCACGAATTGGGTAACGACCAGAGAATAACCACTTTGTTTACCAAAGGCTGCCATCATCGGAACCTAAGTGTCATCTTTATTTTGAAAAACATTTTTCACCGCGGAAAAGAGCTGAGAAATATGAGTTTGAATTGTCATTACTTGGTACTGTTCAAGTCTCCGAGAGATAGCAGTCAAGTCAATCATTTGGCGAAGCAAATGTTTCCTGGTCATGTGAAATACATGCAAGAAGCCTTTCAAGATGCAACGAAACAGCCTTATGGTTATTTGTTATGCGATCTCAAAACGGAAACACCTAGCGACTTCCGGTTACGCAGTAACATCTTCCCTGGGGAGACGCAATGCGCCTATGTTAGAAGGCTATAAAAAAGAGTGAACCACTTCAGTTTACTTCAGTTGAACATGGCCCAGCGACTGAGAAAGAACCACGACTTTTTGAAGCTCCTGGTAAAGTGTACACCCGCTCAGCGTAAAGCAATTTTGAAAGTAGCAGACGACACTGTGGTGAGAACCATTTGTGAGTGTGTTTTCAATGTTCTGAAAGGAACAGTGCCTGTCCGTAAACCAGCCAAGAAAAAGCTTTTAGTTCACAAGAAATCGCTGATCGCTCTAGCTGATAAAAGTACACCGCTCCACAAGAAAAAGAAACTTTTGGTTCAACACGGAGGAAAGTGTTTTGTTACCACCCGTGCTTCGTGTGTTAAGTTCAATCCTTACGTAAGGGATGAATCATACTCGGCGCATGGTTCTTGTGCCTGAGAACACACTGGAAAGATTACAACAACGCCAGCAGATCTTAACCCCACCCGTGACACAAACTCTGAGAACCTTAGACAGGGAAATGAGCGACATTTTATCCAGCAAAGGCGAAGCTGTATAATCAAGTATTGCAGCGCTATTTGACCTATTATGATCAGCGAAAAGGTCAACCCCTCCACGTCAAGCTGACAGCCGTTAAGCCCACAGAAACCCCCAATCCAGAGGAAGTGAGAAACAGGTAGAGGAATCTCCTCCTGAAAAATCTCAGATTTCAACAGCCGTGGAACAAGAAGTGATGAAAAGTGTACCCAAGATTTACAAGAACGGAGCGCGTCAATTGTTGGACAAAATTAAAGAAAATCGAGATGTGTTGAACTGGAATGATAAAGGCCAGTTGTTGTACGAAAACAAACCTATAAACGGCTCTCACGTGGTGGATTTAGTCAATGATATGCTGCGTCACCGTAAAGGCTTTGAACCCGTGGGATGGTCGGTGTTTGCGAGGGGACTGGCCCGAATGAATGTACCAGAAAATCTGGTGCGTAATCCCCAGAGGCAGAGTGCTATTCGCGAATTTAAAGCAAGAGTGCGAGAAGAGACCCCTGAGAGTCCTTCCCGTTGGCTACCTACTCCACCTGTGACGGTATCTCCCACGAGAAAGAAAAGGCGAAGAGTTGAGAGTCTGCGCCCTCAGGTTGTGCGCTGGTTGCGACTATAGACAATAAAAAAAGAACACTTGAATTTTATCTTTTTATTTTGATCACTCAATAAAATACTTTGAAAAGAAATTACATGGTGTGCTTATTGCGTTGTGCTATCGCTATTTGTTTCTTTACATTAGTGCGATATTTCGGAAGACTTAAAGGGAAATGTTTCTCAATGAACCGTTTTAGAAGAAAATCGTTTCGACTTTTATTGCTTGAAAAACGATGTACAATCTTGCTCATGTTAACTTGTCTAGAGCGAAATAAGGCAAAATACAAACAGCAATGACCACAAACTTTCGAGTTTATGCTTTGCAATGTCACGGTATTAAAAATCCAGCTGTCAGAATTATTGTTCAAAAAGCTTGTAAATGTTTTTGAATATGAATGATATATGAGAAATGAATCATATATGAACTGCGGAAATGAAATCACATGAAGAATGATCCTCGCAGTTATGAACGCAATTTATGCAATTGCGAAAAGAAGCCTGAAAAAAAATTCAGGACTTCAACGGGGTTTGAACCCATGACCTCGCGATTACCGGTGCGATGCTCTGAGCTATGAAGCCACTGACGTTGGGAGCAGGTCAATTGTGGGTTCATATGATCCCGTGAAAGAAATGAGTATGAATGATATATGAAATGAATCATATATGAACTGCGGAAATGAAATCACATGAAGAATGATCGTCGCAGTTATGAACGCAATTTATGCAATTGCGAAAAGAAGCCTGAAAAAAATTCAGGACTTCAACGGGGTTTGAACCCGTGACCTCGCGATTACCGGTGCGATGCTCTACCCAACTGAGCTATGAAGCCACTGACGTTGGAGCAGGTCAATTGTGGGTTCTTTCACGGGATCATATGAACCCACAATTGACCTGCTCCCAACGTCAGTGGCTTCATAGCTCAGTTGGGTAGAGCATCGCACCGGTAATCGCGAGGTCACGGGTTCAAACCCCGTTGAAATCCTGAATTTTTTTCAGGCCTCTTTTCGCAATTGCATAAATTGCGTTCATAACTGCGAGGATCATTCTTCATGTGGTGTTCTTGAATAATTGCTTGGAGGCAATCCGTAAGAGTCAAAAAATTCTCCCTCTCGGTCCTTGGTGAAATAAAACGCAACCCAGTGAGATCCAGGCTTGTCACTGGTATCCACATTAGCGATGAACAGGGCTGGGTAAGACGAAACACTGGTCGGTAGTTTGTCTGAAGGGTACACTCCTTGAAACACTCCTCTGGTATATTTATCCTTTCTGAGCGTCAGCTGAATGGTGTCCATGTTAGCTAAGTTGTGTAGTCGTACAGAACGTTTCGGCTTGCGTCGATCTCAATCACATTTTGAAATTCTGCGTAGATGATGAGGTTGACTGTATTGGCGAGTGGCTGAGCGAAGTGGAGCTCTACTCGCAGGTTACCTTGTTTTATAAGCTGAAAATGTTCTCCCGGGCAGTGATCTGGGGTCAAATCAAATGCAAATAAGGTGTATCCCTGACCGTAATCGCTTCTTGTCACCTGATTGCCCGTATCCTGGGAAAGCTTTCCAATGCCGGAGAAAAGGCTGTGAAAGCCGGCTATGAAATTCTGACCACCAGCCTCATCAAATTTCAGAAACAGAGGTTTTCGAGGGATTTGCTCGCCATCCACGTACACTCTTACTTGGGTTAAGTTGTGATGTTTGAAGTCGAAGGGGTTGGTACCGTAACTCCCGTTGTAAGCTTCTGTATCCACTAATCCCAATACTATACGCTTGGGAATTTGACCCAGAAAGATGTTATCTGGGGTGAAAGTAGGGAAACCTCCGGGAATAGAGAGGACTTTGCACTCGATTCGACGAATCGGATACTTGGCGGTCGCTTGTTTCAATGCGGCCGCATGTCCTAGACTGATGGCGGGTGCTACTTTCACTTTCCTTACATATAGGATGGCCTGTGTAATAACCACCTTAAATTGAGGATTAACAGCAGACGAGACCAGGCAGAAAGCAGTCTTGGTTCTGTTGAGCCTGATTCTTAAATTGACTCCATTCAGTAATAACCGTTCTTGGAAGAAAAGATCGCTGTGTATGGGACCCATCATATCCACCGTGTTGCTTCTTGCTGTCAAAGCATAGCGAGCTTTCAACCCTAGTTTTGCATCAGCATCTTCAGCCACTGGATTCACCACATCCATCTTGCCTGGGGTATCTTTGTAAAACAACGACATTGACAATTTACTTGTCTTGGCTTCTTCTCCATAATTCAGCAGCGTTTCAAGCATGGCACGGTATGGGTAGGTGTTGGTGGAGGGGGAGATCAGTCGCTCGTTTAGGGATACGTCCACTTGAGAAAACAGGGAATGTAAAAATAGGTTAACAGGTCCCACTTGTGTATCTGGGTCTAGGTTGGTACCGTTTGGTTTGGTGATCTTAGCCTTCACATACAGTTGTGTTCGTGCTAAATCCAGATATTCTTCTCCGCTTCCAGATACGTTAAATTCGATAGGACCAGTGTCGGTGATGTTGCTGAGAGGGTGATACTCAATCCATTGACCTTTGCTGATAGAGGTTTGTGTTGAGGGGATGCTAAACAAATCCAGTTCTGATTTAGTACACTCGCTTGACTCGTGATGAACAAAGGCCATTATTTCCTTATTGAAAAAATTCACTCAAGTCTCCTTTCTTCTTCTTTTGTTGTGGAGATGCTTTCACTCTCTTGCCTGGAGGTGAACTGATTTTTGTTTCCAGCACTTTCTTTTTTGTACCTTTCCGACCAGCTCCTGACTGCGAGGAATTCTGGGAAGACATGTCACTGAGAGCTTGTTTTGCCCGTTTGCTGACTGCGGTTTTAACATGATCTCCATCAAGAACATCTTGAGCCACTTGGACTCCTGTTTGTAAAGCCTTTTTGCCTAGCACTTTAGCGCCTTGCTGTAAATGAGGCATTACCCAGCGAAACAGACCTTTAAATATGGAACCTAGTCCATAGCCTTGTTGAAATCGGGATCCGTGAAAAGCCGGTAAATTACCTCCTATCTGTTTAGCTTGGTTTAAATAATAGTCTTCGTACAACTTGTTGTTTGGAGTGTAAAGTTTCTTCATCTTTTAAAAATTCGCTGTTCTGCTTTGACGAAAATGAAGTGTAAGCAACACTTTCCCAAGCTCAAATGGTACTGATTCTCCTGTGTCGCGCTTTATATTGACTTCGATCGTTTCAAACTCTCTTCTGCTGACAGGTAAGTAGTGCGGGCGCTCAAACGACTTACTGACGCGTTGACCGTCATCACCTTGCACGGGGACAATTCGAAGCAAAGGAACCAGAGCATCTCCCACGAATTGTGCTTGAACAATATCACTGTAAACATAAAGATCGTGAAACCCTTGCTCCAAATCTGCTTCTCTCTCGGCGATGGAAGTGCTTGAAATCCGAGTATTGGAAGAGAACCCGAGCATTTGCCCGATGTCAGAAAAATATACTTCGGCGCCGTTTTGTACGTAAACGGTCACTTTTCGATTCAGGGTATCGAAGGAAAATTGTACGTCGTCTTTGAATCGATCATCTTTATCGACCACTTCGTTCATCTTTGCTATAACATCGGTGATAGAGGAGTAATGTCCCGGTGGAATAATTAGTATCTCCCACACACCATGCAGTTTTGGATTTCGGAGATAAAATCGATTCCGGAAATCGCCTTGAACGTTATTCCAGCTATGTGGATAATGAATGTCGGTTAAAGCCACTTCCCAGTCACCCGATAAAATGATGGTTTGAGGCAAGCCTACCCTGTACTCGGATAAGGTATTCTTTGGAAACTTACCGAGACTACTATTACTAGGGAGATGGAGATAAAACTGTGTTACCTCCATCGTGTCTTGTGTCGAAATGAAATTTTTACTCTGGGTATTCTTAATTTATAAGAAATCACGCAACAACCAACTAACATTTTCACTTTCTTTTATTGAATTTGAAAACAAAGCCTACATTACAATTTCGAGATATCACTTTCAGCAACCCAGCTGTTAAACTTGTCTGGGTATCCTTTCCATTTCACAAAATATTCCACTACTCCTTTGCGTTTTCGTTTACGTAAAACTTTTTCAACTCGGTAGACATCATCGTTCTTAAGGACTTTTTGTAATTCCGCTTCGTAAAATGTTCCTTCCAAGATTTCACCTGCATCATCTTTTAGTTTATAAACGGGCAATTGCCGCACCATTCGCTTGTACACGGTGAAAATTTCCTCTGTAAAATTAGGGAGGTAAGACTTTTCAAACATTCGCTTCACTTTGCTGATCCTAACGCGATCTCCCACTTGAAGTTTAAATCGCACACGCTTGTAAACATCATTGCCTTACAAAGTATCCCACACTTTAGCTTCATTGGCTTTTGTCACCTGACTTGGTTTCATCTTGATGCTACGATGGTAGGTGTTATTGTAAGATTTTACCAACTGGGGTACTACGTCGATATAGGTCAGAGTGTTTTTAGCTGTGAAGTACTTGTACATCTTGTTCTTAAATTTACGGTTGAAACGCTCCACCACTGACGCTTTGAGCCCAGAGTTGACGGTAAAAAAGTCAATGTTCTTCTCGCGAAGAAAGTTTTGAAACAGCCGGTTTAGAAATTCAGTGCCCTGGTCCGTTTGAAGCTTGTTTGGTTTACGACCAGAGGATAGAATCGTCTGAAAAGCTTTGATTAGTTCTTGGCCTTGTTTTGTCTTTAAAGGCACCACCCAAGCGTACTTGCTAAAGATGTCTATACACGTCAGTAGGTATTTATATCCCTTGTTGTATCGACTTAAATTTTGAACATCGACCAGATCTGCTTGAAATTGTGCATCAATACCAGGAACAATGACGCGACTTCTCTTATAGTGTCTTCGCGCAGGTTTATGAAGCGTGTAAACATCTTGCTGACTCAACCAATCTTGAACTTGTTACCGAGAAATCTTATTCTTTCCTTTTTCTTTGACCGCTCGGTAAACAGCATCTAAACCACCGAAACTTGCGGGTTGACTTGGGTCGAGATATATGCCCGACAGTGTTTTTCCATCGCAGAACTCGGAGTTTTGAACAATCACTTGACCCCCGCAACAAGCTAATACGCAGCGAATGCGCTTGAAAATGCGCTCTAATGCCAAAGTGGGTGAGGACGGCCAGCAACCCATTACTTAAGTGACTACTGCGAACGTCGACACTCGACTGACTTTTCTTCATGCTGCACTCCCTTATATATCTACTCTTGTATTTCGGTAAGAGTGGGAATGAGAAAATCAAACAGTTGTTCCCATTCCTCGTCAGTCAGTCCCAGTTGCTCGACAAAATTTAAAAACACTAATAATTTCCCCCAGTGAACTTTTGTAAACACCTCTGAATGAAGACGTTTTAACTTGTCAAGCGTAGATCCCGGTAAAGCGCAAAATGTCTCCGTGAGAGAAGCAGTGTCACTTGATGACATATTCCTTGCTACGAGGCAATAAAAGTAAAATCGTACCCGAAGAACAGAAAGAGTAAGACCCATGTTACCGTGTAGACAGATAAACACACACTGGGTCAAAATCAAATCGTGTAAATGCTTTATTACAGAAACAGCTTATTTTGAATTTCATTGATTACAAGGTCAAGGTCCATTGGTTCTTCTTCTTTTCTGACAATAGTTTCAGGACATTGAATTTCACTGAGGTCATTGTTCTCTGAATTGACTCTTTCACTGATATTTTCCACTTGAGACCACTGAGGCCATAGTAAACTGAATGCAAAATTCGATCTTGTAGTTGTTTCGCTTGAGTAACTTCACCACATCCTTCAAGCTCCAGAGATGTGAGGTATTGACTGGTCCAAGGCGTCTTTGCGAGCTCGCTCACGTAGGCTTTCCAAGATTTGCTTAGTTTGAAGCCAAGAGCACTGCAAACACTTTCGGCAATTTTTTGGACGTCGTTGAGGTTGATTTTCTCCGACACGTCATCTCGGAAATACATCCAAGCATCTTCGCTATCCATCATCAGACAGGAGTGCTGTATTTGACTGGGATGTTGAATAGCGCAGCCATTGCAGCGATTTACTTTTTCTTCATGGATCAGTGAGTCTAGTATAGCCACGTAAGTAAGCTGTAATATCTGACCGACAAGACTGGCTATCCTCTGCCGTTGAACTTGTTCCACTTCGTCAACCGTCAAGAAAGGTTTAGAACTAGATTCAACTTCCATGTTTGGAAACACCTCACCAAAGAAATAACTCGACCGATAGACGTTTATGAATGATGTGTTCGGCACAGAACGCGCTTTTATGGGTTGGGAAACAATCGAGTTTTCAATTAACCATTATCACATTAATAACGTGACGACTACAGTCTTTGTTGAGTTAAAAAAAAATAACTTTAGCAAACATCAGCGAGAGGTTGCGAAGGAAGTCATCCACTGTCTCTGTTTTGAAAAGGAATACATCCGCTATTAGTGTGCGAAGGAATTCATCCACTGTCTCTGTTTATATGTAAAGGAATACATCCACTGTTATTATCCTAAGGAATTCATCCACTGTCTCTGTTGTGTAAAGGAATACATCCACTATAATTACGTCATCGACATTAATGTATTCCACCGCAAATTTAATGAGAAACCACCGCAAAAAAACGGAGTCTCCGGTGCCTAATACACTACTCACACTCGACTCTGACCTTGATTGTTTCGGTGGCAAACCATTTAAAAAAGACTCTGTTAAACAAATACAAGATTTATGTCTCGATTTGATTTAGTAGACATTTGGCGAATACGAAATCCGGAATCTAAACGTTTTACGTGGAGGCAAAAAATCCTTTTATTCAGAGAAGACTTGATTACTGGCTAATCAGTGATGCTTGCCAGGATGATATCAAGAAATCTGATATTATTCCTTCGATTAACTCTGACCACTCGGCAATTTTTCTTCATTTTAACAACTTAGGCAAACCGGAGCACGGTCCCTCTTTTTGGAAAGTTTAATGCTAGTCTTACCGACGACGACGATTTTATTACATTGAGTAATGATAGCGTGCCTATGTGGTTAAGTGAATTCGATGAAGTTAAAGATAAAAGACTGCTGTGGGATCAATCAAGTACAGGATTAGACAAGTTTCAATAAAATACAGCAAAGAACAAGCACGTAAAAAAAGAAAAAAGAAATCTGATATTGAGACCTCTCTGAGGATCTGCGAAGAAAAGTGCAACGAATCACCAACCTTGAGAATAAGGAGGAGCTTGAAATGTTGAAAATAGAATATGACTCTATTTACGAACAGAGCGCAAAAGGCGCCATTATTCGATCAAAAGCCACTTGGTATGAGAAAGGTGAAAAAAGCAATAAGTATTTCTTAAACCTAGAAACGCATAAAAAAGCTACAAGCTCTGTTCGCAAGGTTTTTAACAATGACGGAGTGCTAATCACCGATCCTAAAAAAATTCTGCAGGAAATTCAAAATTTTTATTCCAATCTTTGTAAACGTGATCCTCTTAGACCATCAGAGGATATGTTAAACTCTTTTTTGAAGAATTCTGGAATCCCGAAACTCAGTAATAATGAGGCTCGAACCTGTGATGGAAAATTAACGGTTGACGAGTGTTACAAGAGTCTTCAGCTATTTGAAAGCAATAAGTCACCAGGCAATGATGGATTAACAGCCGAATTCTATCGAGCTTTTTGGCACACTTTAGGAAATCTGATGGTAGACAGCTTAAACTATTCTTATGACTATGGCGAGTTATCAAATTCCCAGAAGGAAGCTATTATCACCTTAACAGAGAAAAGGGATAAAGATAAGCGGGACTTGTCGAACTGGAGACCAATTTCACTTATCAATGTGGACGTTAAAATAGGGTCAAAAGCTATTGCTAAAAGATTAGGGAATGTTTTACCAGATATTATACATTATGATCAATGTGCATATGTTAGGGAAAGAACCATTTTTGACGCAGTCAGAACGATTGAAGATGTCATGGAATTCTCAGAAAGGCGTAATCTTGAGGGGAGAATGATTTGTATAGATTTCAAAAAAAGCCTTTGATACTGTAAGCAGAGATTTTCTTTTCCGCACCTTATCCTCCTTTGGCTTTGGCCCGTCATTTCTGCAATGGATTCATATATTTTACAACAATATCTCTAGTTGTGTCGTAAACAATGGTTTTTCTACTCAGCCCTTTGCAGTTGAAAGGGGAGTGAGACAAGGAGACCCCCTTTCTGCCTACTTGTTCATCATAGTGCTAGAAATTCTCTGTATTAGTATACGCAATAGTAAAGATATCCGTGGTATTAAGGTAGACAAAGAAGAGATCAGATTAAGCCTTTTTGCAGATTATTTAACTGGTTTTTGAAAGATGATATTTCGTTTATAAACTTTCTTAAACACGGACACTGCCTATATAAGGAACGTTGGACTGGGCAAGCCGTCAGTCATTTCATTCTTGATGTCGACCGTCAACATCAGGGGCGCCAAATTCAAATTTGTTAGTACGAGAAATTCAAAATTTATTGCATTCGGATAAAATGAAAGTTAAACTTCAGGTTTTCCAACGCTAGTGACCAGAATTGAGTAACTTCGACTGAGAATGAGACACACACCCCATTATATATCCTTCTTCTACATTACTGGCTTCCCTTCTTCTTTCTCACTGGGTCCGCCATATATGGTTTGCAGCCAATCTCTGGAGACACAGATAACAATGGTGAAACGAGAAAATGCCGGAGGACGAACAAAGGAGCTAATGAGAGATCTATTGTTTACGATTTCCAACATGGCGGCGATGACGTACGTGAAAACCACGTATTGAATAAAGTCGTTCAAGCAGAAACTGCGTGACAAAGAGGGGAGGAGCTATCCTTTTATAGGCAGTGTCCTTGTTTAAGCTTGTAAAAGATTACGGAAATTGTTCAGGCCTGACAATTAACCACGAAAAATCTGAAATAATGCTATTAGGTAATAGAGCCTATACTATACAACATGACAACGCCGCTATTATAGGCAACTTAAAAATTAAAAGGCTGTTAAAATCTTGGGAGTGCACTTCACCTATGATCTTCGAGCTAAACAAAAATTAAATGTTGATGAATTAATTAGTTCAATTCAACAAAAACTACGAATCTGGAGTTGGAGGGACCTGACCATTATCGGAAGAATTCAAATTGTCAAAACCTTTATTATTCCTATTTTCCTATATTGGGCGAGTTTGATATCAGTAAATAAGGAATTTGTGAAAGACGTGAACAACATTATTTTCGATTTTGTCTGGAAGGGAAGGACAAAGTCAAACGTTTTGCTCTTATCAGTGACATCGAGGACGGAGGACTTAAAGCTCCACATTTAGATTCTATAATAGAAACCCAAAGAGTTCTTTGTTGTAAGAAATTGGCAAGCGATCAACGGAGCAACTGGAAAAACATTCTTCTGCACTATCTTGAACCCGTTAGGGGTAATTTTATCTTATGCTGTGATTTTGATTTGAAGAAATTGCCTATAAAGCTTCCAGTATTTTACGAAGAATGCTTCAGAAGCTTCGCAAAATGTTCCGCAGCAAATCACATAAGTTTACAGGATCAAAACAGACAAGATCTTTCCAGAGTTATTGTGTGGAACAATAAATTCATCTGCATCGGGGGCAAATCTGTGTATTTTGAGAATCTTGCAAAAAAAAGGAATTCTTAGAATGGGGGATCTGATCTCCGATAACAATGAATTTATTGTTAAAAGTAATTACAAATTGAGAGAACTAAACATCTCGCCATTAGATATCTTTAGACTTATTTCTGTAATCGATGCCTTACCAGCTGAATGGCGTGAATCATTAACCACGTCTGCTTCTATGGTTGACGAGCCTTTCAATTTGCATAATGAAATTAAGTTAAGTCTAAATGAGAAAATTTTTTATTGGAAACAGTGGTTTCAAAGACTGTCTATAAGGAACTTCGAAATAGAGTCATCACTCCACCAACTGCCCAACTGAATTTTAATACCTTTTATGCTAATGATGTTCTAGAATGGAAAGAGATTTACAGCTTGCCATTTCGCACTTCCTTGGACACAAAATCGCGGGAATTTCAGTATAAATTACTTAACAGGTGTCTTGTAACAAACTCTTTTCTTAGCAAAATAGGCATTATACCATCTCCGGCATGTTCCTTTTGTGGTGATATGAGCGAATCCTTTTGGAGCACTTTCTTACTTCTTGTTATTATTCTAAGCATTTCTGGGCCGAGGTTATAAAATGGCTTGACAATCAAGGAGTTAAGATAGAACACCTTTCTGACAAAGATATACTGTTTGGCATTCTTAGGTGCGAAGACGAGTTATTTGTTAATCATATTTTGATAATTGCTAAACAGTACTTATATTCTTGTAGATACTACAGATCTCTTCCTTCAATTAAAGTATTTAATTCCAAAATTAAAATGATTTACCAGCTGGAGACAATGATCTCAAAATCAAATAATAAATTAAAAGCTCACAATATGAAATGGGACAAGTACAAAAACAACTAGATTGATATAGAATCTTGTGTTGCCGCTGTGCTGTAATAAGCAAGTCATTATATTTGAAAGTAGAAGAGAATTTAGAGGAACTGAGGTGTGTGTATGTAAATATATGGTGTAGTGTGTTTGTTTGTTTATGAATTATGCGTGTTTATATAAGAAAAAATGTAAGTGACTTCAAATCAATAAAAATTAAGAAATACAAAAAAATTAACATCCGCTGGAGTCTCTTTAGTGACTTGTGAATTGGTTTGCTAAAAACCGCTTTCAGTGGTTCGTGGTCGGACTCGATGTGGACAACTTCGCGTCCAAGTATGTACTGATCGAAATTGTTAGTTGACCACACATTGCTAAGAATTCTTTTTCAATTTGGGCATAACGAGTTTCCGTGTCAGTAAGCGCCCTGGAGGCATAGGCGATGGCTGTCCGTTCTGCATTAGTACAGCACCCAGACCAGTCTCGCTGGCGTCGCATTGGATTGTGCCATCTTCCTTGATATCGTAGTACTTCAGGACAGGGGCTTCGGCCAAGTACTGTTTTACTGTGGTGAACGCTTTCTGGTGCTGCAGTAACCAGCACCACTCCACTTCCTTGTCTTCGAGTCTTCGCAACGGTTGAGTCATGTCGGACAAAAGAGGCAAAAATTTGGCTAAATAATTGACCATGCCAAGAAACCTCTTAAGGCCTTTAACATCGGTGGGCGGTGGCATAGCTAAGGCTTCCACTTTGGCAGGGTCAGCGTTCAGGCCCTCAGGAGTTAGGAGATGTCCCATAAACCGCACTTCGGTTTTGTGTTCGTTTCATCTTTTCTTTGTTGAGTTTCAGAAAGAAAGCACGTTCATGCCTTTCCAGGCTGGTGTTGATCTCCTCGTCGGACTCACCAAAACCAGCTATTAGAAAATCATCTGCGATGACTTCAACACCCTCTAGGTCTTCTACAAATTCATGCATACGTCGCTGCCAGACTTCAGGGGCACTGAAGATGCCAAATGGCATGCGCGTCCACCGATATCATCCAAAGGGCGAGTTGAAGGTTGTCAGGTAACTTGAGGCATCGTCTAAAACAATTTGGTGGAAACCATCCTTCGCGTCGCAGAGAGTAAACTTCTTGGCACCTGCTAATCGGGTGGCAACTTCTTCGATGGTGGGCAGCTGATAATGTTCTCGACGAATTGCGCGGTTAAGGTCCCTCGGAACAATGCAAATGCGGACCTTGTTGGGCTTCACAATGGCCAGCATGCTCTATACCCGCTCGGTCGGTTCAGTGACTGGCACAATTACTTTGCGATCAACCAGTTCGTCTACCTTGGTTTTGATGCGAGGTCGCAAAGCTACTGGCACTCGTCTCGGGGCGTGAACCACGGGTGGTACAGTTTCGTCTAATGCGATCTTGTAATTTCCGGGCAGGGCGCCTAATCCCTCAAATACATCGTCAAACTCTTCGTGTGTCTTAACTTTTAAAGCCAGTACATCGCAGTTGTGCAGGCTCACAAATCCCAGAGTAATGCTTGTGTTTAATGACAGGATCGGCTGGTAGTCACCATCGATAATGTTGAATTCGAGTGAGTTACGCTTTCCACCAGACCAGACGAGGAGATTTGCTTTGCCAGCAATTTTGCGATGTTCTCCTATGTACAAGACAATCTCTTTGTTGCAGGGCTTAAGGCGCTGTAGGTGTGTGTCCCCTGTGATTTGCTTGTATATTCCTGCTGGGAGAATGTCACACTGGGATCCAGTGTCTATTTGAAACTGGACTTCGGACTTCGGGTCTGGCATTAAAATTTGGAGCTTGATCACAGCCATCCGTGCCTGGGGTTTGTCCTTCTCAGTAAGGGAACTTATGTA
Organism: Pachyseris speciosa; assembly: GCA_016490735.1. NCBI lineage: Eukaryota > Metazoa > Cnidaria > Anthozoa > Scleractinia > Pachyseridae > Pachyseris > Pachyseris speciosa. Next base: position 292,216 of record JAEMWC010000625.1, on the reverse strand, counting down.
GTACGGGTCCTCTTCGGTGTCGGAAATGAAGTAATAGTTGAGACTCTAGGCTTCCTTCCTCGTGACTGCGCGCGACATTTTTGAGCAAAGTGATTCATGTTTCCACAATGCGGGACAATTTCGTCCGTGAACCATTCCTCAATTTCCACATTCCTTAGTCGCTCTTCTTTTCGACGGCTTGATAGATTTTTCGTCTTCAACTTGAACCGCGGGACCGAATTTCTTCAGAGCGTTGACCAAAGTGTCTCCTCCAGACATCTGTTTCACTTGCTGTTGGGTCTTTCCGAGGATTTGATTATGTCAACCGCTTGCTGTAAAGATAAATCGTTCAAACGTAGAAGGCGCTCACGCACGCGATCGTCACGTATGCCTAACACGAGGCGGTCACGCAAGATTTCATCCGGGGTGATAGTATCATAAGCACAGTTTTTGGCCATCGTTCGCAATTCTGTAAGATAAGTAGAAACATTTTCGCCGGGTTCTTGGTTTCTATTGTTGAAACGGTATCGTTCGTAGATTACCTGCGTTCTGGGGGCGCAAAACTGATCGAACTTTTGCAGAACCAAAGCGATGTCATCTTGGTTTTCTCCCTCGTTGCAAGTGAATGTGTCATGAGCTTTAACACCGTCCTTGCCGATGACGCTCAGAAAAGTAGACACCCGGACGATACCTTCCTGTTTTTTACGCCGGTTGCAATTTCGTATCGTTTCCAAGCTTGTTTCCATGTTCTCCACGACGATGCCAAATTGTCATCAAAGGTTAGCGCTTTCGGTGGGGGCAAGTTTGATGGTGGCATAAAAATTTGCGCTTGAACAGCTTGCGCAGCTGCTTGTCCGCCTTCTTCTCTAACCGACATTCTTTAGGCCTGAGTTAATCCCGCTAGTGACACCATGTCGCGATAGGTAACCATCAAAACTCCACAGTAATAGGCGAGTATAAAAACAGACTTTAATTCTAAATCAGCAAGAACCTTGCCAGCTAGCAATATGACACCCGTAAGTCACTCGATATGGTTACGCAATCATACAACATAAACTCGTGATTGAGAGCACGTGGCAGAGTAACGCAACATCGCGACAAGAGGTGAACACTGCAGACTCGCGAAGACTCAGACGGCTTCCAATCCTGCCTATGAACTACATTGATCCAGCGTTCCGCTTTGGTTCACTTTCAGGAAATCTAAAAAAATTTATTCCCGATGCATTTGTGAACCGACTGTACAATTTCGTACGCAGCAGCTGACCGGCATTCTCCCCACAAACCCTTTTCTTAGGCAGTAAATTTAGAAAGAAACATCAAACCACGTCGTGTTTTTGCCAACCACAGAAATAAACAACCCCACGTGGCCTCGGCGTGACGTCACGGAAACATCGCTAAGAGCTTCCATGCAGTGATAGTTACTTTTTTATGAGTCCGGTGACAAACAAAGACATTTTACTTAAATTTAAAAAGAGGTTTTTAAAAAAATTGATAAAAAGTCAAATTCCTTTAAATTTATAAATATGAACCAAGTTTTGAACGAAATAAACAAAGAGTTGTCTAATCGAGAATTAACCCCTGTTCATAAGGGTCAAGCATATTATTACATCAACGAAATTGTTATTAAACTTGCTTTATTTAATGAAGACATTCAACATGTTTTTGGAGGACTTTTAGCCTAACACCCCCCAAGAAGTCGAAAAGACGGTAGAGACGGAGGAGAGCACCGTTAAACATTAAATTGAACAAACGCGCGCGTTAATATAACATGGACGTTACAATACAGGAACCCGACCTGTCGCTTGACAACGTTTCGCCCAAACGACGGGAAATACTTTTAAAAGAAATAAGAAAAAAGCTTTCATCAAAGCATTTTGATATAAAAAACTATAAAAACTTTGAGTTTATTCATATGCTAATTGCCAACCAAATCAATCCTTGGGATTGGATAAAAAAACAAAAAAACAAAAATTAGAAGATGAATTTTAAAACTCTTGTTCATATATCAAAAGTTCAAACATGGTGGTTAAGTTAACCGTCAATTGAAGAAATGTGCAACCTTATATAAAGATGAGTTGCATCTTTGCCAAACCATACAAAGCACAATGGCCAGTTTGGTTAACAAGCCTTTCCGAGGCATTAGCCATCATCCCCGCTACAAACGCAGTAGCAGCAGTATTAACCGATTTTCAACTGCGTCACAACGTTTGCCAGGCGTTGATTGAGGAAATAGACGTTGGTTGACAAAAATGAAAAACAAAAACGCCACTGTTCTGACGAACAACTCCGTTACGTTCAGGAACTTTTGAAACAAGATAAAGCTCCATGGTGGTACATAAGAAAATCAGATGATTACCGTTTTATTGACGAGTGTGCTTATTTATGTTTAATGGTAAGATACCAATTGCCGGAAAAGGAAAGAGAATTTATGGACAAATGGTTGACAAATGAAGGGTCTTATGATACGGTCAATTGAAGAATAGTGCCCTGTTACATTATAGTTAGCCGGCTCCCACCAGAGTTGAAGGAACATATTCTCCGCAAAACAATAAAATTTTAAATCATGGATAAAAAAGGGCGGGTTGGGATGAAGTACACGCCAGTATTTTGGATGTATTTGCCAAGGCCCCTTTTTGTGAATTTGGAGGTTGTTTTACCAAGGTTGTTGAGATTCCTTTTGCTTTTTTCTGGTGGCAAAGTCCGTTTGCCAATGAACGAATAATTCACAACCCACCAAACGAATTTGTTGGGTATCTTTGTGAATTATGCATGCGTAAAAAAAGAAAGCATCGTCTGTTTTTTTTTACTGTGAGAAGGAAAAGGTTTCCAAACGGTGGAAGATTGGTGATCCTTTTGGGGAAATAGAATTAAAGGAACAAATTAATGAACTGTTGGATTGTATTTCAACCTATTAAAAAAAATTTTGGTTGAAATTTACCACCATTTGAACAAACCGCCTCCTTTGTATAATGGATTTGCTGGCAATGGTCACCCTGCTCCCCCAGAGTTAAGGGAAATCATCCTCAGCGAAACAATAAAAGCCCGAAGCTGGGACAAAAAAAGAGCGTGGCAGAAGTTCACGATGAGCTTTATAATTTTTCAAGGACATTCCATTTTGTGAAACGGAAAACTGTTATACCCTGATAACACACTGTGGGGCATGCTACACATGTCGCCGGGTCGGCCGTTGCCACGCGTGTATGTTAAAAAATCGTGATCACATGTTATTAAAGACAGGTTTTGACTGGCCAATTGAAAGATGGTGGATAGAAATATAGCCATGCCTGCCACATTCTTGCTCGCGCTGTGTTGGTGGGTGGTGCCCATCGCAATAAAAATTCTAAGATGGCCCAGAACACTGGAGGAAGAGGTCCGCGACAAATTTAAGCGCGTCGTAGACGAACTGGCGCAGCCAACAATTGGCCCGCCTTGCCGATTGTATTAGCGGCGCAAATTTTTTTTATATATAGGATGGCGAGCAACATCCCACAAAAGTCTCCAAAAGCCGCATTCGAACAAGCATTAAATGCTTTTGAGGCGTTTTGCAGACAATATGAAGCAGAACGCAAAGAAAAAAATTACAAGATCTTATTGCCACCAGAAGAGGATCAGTTTCTTATTTTATTTCAGATTTGGAAGAAAAAAAATTTTTTGAATTTGATCCCGCCGCTGGAATTACTTCTTTAAAAAATGACGTGGCCACTTTTTACACAGGACACGCAGATAAAGTTGTGGCTTTTGAACAGGTTTTAAAAGAAGAGTCGGCAAAATTATTGGCCGCAACATTAAAAGCGATTAGGGAAAACCGCCGAAATTAAACCCCCAGACCGAGCTTTTCTTTCGTGTTGATCGTGTTTCGGGCCAACGCGTGGCCCCATTGCCGTTTTTTCCACGGAATTGCGTCAAGCGATTCTTACCACTTTGCGGTCAGCAACATGCTTGCATTTTTTTCGTTTTCACCATACTTCTGCGCGCGAAAACTGCGACTGCTGTAATCCACATCGTGCTGCATTGCAACAGCATCGGTTGCGCCGGTCGGTTGTTGAAAGATTTCCAGGGTTATAAGGCCCAATGTAGCGATGGCCGGGAAGAGTCCAACCACCCTTTGGCGCAGGAAGCTTGCCAATCAGACTGTGGATGTCCACCTCTCTCCCATAATAGTTTGCATGGTGTGTTTCAAAACGGTGTTAAACCCACGCCCCTTTGTCAGGGCGTTTCCGAATGAAGCAAACATTTTTGCTTTTTTCTCAAGCTCTGCTTGGGAGGCGTAAAACAAATCACCCAACAGTCCGGCGCCGTAGCCTTTCCACTTTATCCACGAGCCGAAGCTGCGCGTTCCACCTTGTTTCTTGTAATCCGCGTATCGGCGCTTGTATTCAGCAACCATTGCGCGCCTCTCTTTGCTGAAACTTCAGGGCCTTTGAAAAGCTTGGGATTGGAAACAACATCCCAAAGGTTCTTGAAATCGACGAAAGGGATTCCACGGCCAACTTTGTCAAGATCTGGTCTGTCGGTTTTGTACCGTATATTTGGCCGAACCTTCGTGGAAAGTTGGTCCAAAGCTTCGCGTCCAACCTTCTGAAACAGGGGAGTGGCTTTTTGTATCCCATAGTCAATCGCCCTTTTTTTGCAGCTGCGGTTTCTCATCGCTTCCGACGCGTAGTACCTTCCCTTTCCAGCCCCTTCTTTACCAGATACGGAACCTCATGGTAAAGAAACAAATTCATCGCCGCCCCAGCAATGTCTGTGCCAACCCCTTTGCCCTCTGCGAGAGAGGGCCTTGCTAGTTTCCCGGCAAAAAACGCGTTTTTGTTATGCCGCAAACAGCACACGTGGGTTTGCCCATTTTTCGGCCTTTTTTTTTTTACCACAACCACTTTTTCAGACCCAGGCACATTCGGGTTCTGCGTTTGTCTCGCAGACACCACCACTCAACCACTGGTTATATCAAGAAAGTTATTTTTCACAACCCGTTCATTTCGTTGCATATCGGTGGAAAACATCTGGAGAATGTTCGGGTCGCTTGTCCCTTTGTTTCGCTATTCAGGAACAGCAAGCAATAGTACCCAAATCGCACACTGTCGATTGCTTGTATGTGGTTTGCAAGCGAAGAAAGGTTTTGAGCCCCGCTTTCACCATTTCCTTCTCCCATTCCAACGGAGGGTGCTGCCCAAAAGAATCGAAATACTCCACGTCTTTCCCACGTTAGCAAGCGACCCAGTGTGTCCCCAAACTGCCCAAATCATCCAAATTTAAAATACAAGGCGAATGGTGCAGAGGTTTGATTTCGTCACGGGAGAAAATGCCTTTGATGGGGATTCCGAGAGCTTTGCACCAATTGGCTAGATCAATGTTCGACAGGGGCACATCCTTCCATTTCATAAGCGTCTTTTTTTCGCCAGCTCCCCACAACGGGTGGTGGTCGTACCAGGGTGGATTGATTTGCATTGCTCTTCCACTTCGGGGTGGTGGGGGCGGAAGGGGTACTGATCGTCTCGAGCGGGAGGCCCGACTTGCATCCCCTTTCCCAACACTTTTTTCTACAAGCTCAATGGCGAGGGGGACCCCGATGGAAGCCAGAATTCCCAGAAAGCCCCCATACTGCGCGCTTCCACCACCACGAACCATTCTCTTGCCAACCAAGTAGTTTTCGAGCATCTTTCGTTGTGCTGGCGTCAACCTTCGCTCCAAACGGTAAAGTTCCACTTTCATCGGGCCGTACCCTTTCCCGAAAATCTTTTTCAAAAGTTTGTCTGCGGCAAAAGAGACGCCAGCTTTCCCACCTCTTTTGCGGCGGCTTTTGCTGTGGACACAATCAGCGGCCGGGCCAGAAAACAACGTGGAAAAAAATTGCCGCCGCTCTGCGCAAGTTTGGCCATTTGTGTTTTCCTGATCGACAGATCCGCGCCGCGCTTTGCGCCGGCGGCCTTTTTCAAGCGATTGATCTGGGTGCGGTCAAAAGAAGAGAATCGCCGCGCCCCATTTGTTCGGGTTTGACACGCAGAGAGATGGCCGTTCGCGCGGCAACAGCCTTTTGCAAGCTTTTTATCTGGCCATCTGACAAGGCAATCTGAAACGGGTGGTACCGAGTCGCCATATATTAAAAGAATTTTTACTCCACTACCAGTTCGTTTCCGTTTTTCACAATAACAAACTCCTTTTCACTCAAGACGGTCGCGTAAATTTTGTAATCGTGGCATTGCAGCTTCATTCAACCAGAAATAAAATTCCGTGTTCATGGCATCCTTCCTTTGTGGCGCGGAGGTCGAAATAAAGGACGGGGTAAAGCGACGAAAAGGTGTCGATATCAATTTGTGTCCCGGTGTTGTGGTCATTCTTTCTGTAGCGGTATTCGATTAGATTAGATGCGCCCCCGATCCTTTTCTTCGTAGAAGAGCTCGGGATAATAGACGGCGCCATACTTCAGCCTGCAAGTGCTGAGTTTAGCTGTGTTGTCGTCATCGAGATTGAAAGTGTCGAAGCTGTATGGATTGAAGTTAATAGCGTTGGTCTTTCGCGTCTGTTGGAAGAAGATGAAAAAGTGTTTCGGGTTTTTAACACCGGAGGAAATCTTGTACACACCTTCCGCATCTCTCATAGCTTGGCTGGAAGACAGCGTTTCCTGTAAGTAATTCCATTTCACTGGTTTGAAGAACTGTTCATTCACCCTTTTCTGCCCTTCCGGCGAAAGCTGCAGCTTTGGAACCCACAATTCAAACCTTTTGACCACAATTCGTCGCTCGGTGGCGCCGTTTTGGAAAATCAGTTCCCTGTCATCCTGCAGCTCAATTTCAATCTCGAGGTTCAACGCAGGGAGTAATTTGTTCCACAGCTCTTCGAAAAAGGCAAAGTGTTTGAGAGGAATCATCGTTTTCACCGTTTTCGCCTCCGGGAAAGTTTGTGACGCGCCTCGATGTCTTTGTTGGTGGCGGGGATGGCGAAGTTCGTCACGGTTGTATTGTCGGTGTCAAGATACCAGAACTCGCGCTTTGCCACTCTCCGCGAGTAGTCGTCGGAATAATCCAATAAAGTTTTGATAAAGAGCACCTTGCCGACATTGGTTGCGGTGTAAACTGGTTTGCCGGAGGACCTCACGGTCAAGTTTCTTATCAACGAGAAAGAGCCGTTGATCGGCGCTGTTTGCGCGTTCTCATCAACGTTGCCCCCATCCGCAAGAGCCTTGAACCGGTACTCCACGTTGAAATACGCGTTGTACCAGTCATAGATTATGTTTCGATTCAGGGCGTTGAATTTCAACCCAGTTTTTTCTTGGCGTTGGGTATTTGCTGGAAGCTGGAGCGGGGTGTCTAGAATGATGCGCTCCACATCCCTCTTTTCAAGATACTTTGGCGAGCGGAACCAGGGCATTATACAACAGAAAAAAATTCAAAGCTCATTTGCCAAAATTTGTGTGAGTTGCCACATGGCTTTTCCTCGTGGGGATTGTGTTTTTCCCCTCAATAATCACCGGATTGTTTTTGCCCCCCTTTCCTCTGTTTTTGGTTTTGCTTCCGGCCGCGACGAACTTTTCGGGGCGGGTGGAGGGGGCGGTGTCTCCCAACTGAGTAGTGTGTCGCGGGTCACACCAGACCCTTTGTGCATGAAGCGATACCAGCCGGCCTGTGGATCAAAAATTTTCATCCACTCGCTTGGGTTGTTCATGTATACCCTTGATAAATTTTTACACCTCGTGGAGCACAACATTCAAAGCCACATTAGCGCCATTGAGGTCCAGAATGTTGTTTCGCCCATCTGTGATCCGTATCCTGATCGAGTCAATGTACGACTTGTTCACAGGGTGGAAGGCAAGGCGGTGGGGCTCTTCTTTAAAAGGAAAACTTACAGGCTTCCCCACAGTGGAAACGGTGTACAAAACATCTGTTGGAACGTCCCGCACCCTTCTCGTGATCAAGTCGGAATGGATAAAAACCCAATCCACCCCCTTGTTATGTTTAGAATTCTGTCCCCCACGAAACTCGATGCGCCTTACAAAATTTTTTTGTTGAAACCGAGAGGGTCCGCAAACTCACCAACAGACAAGTCTATTTCCCATTCCGCCGCGACTCCGATCACCACTCGGTAAATAGTCAAATCAAAGTACAGGTTGAAAAGATATTTCTTGTCCTTGGCGTCCTTGTCCACGTACCCGATGTGTTCTTGAATGTAAGAGGCGAGGTTGGTGTAGCTGTACATACCGTCGGGTATGGTCAAAGTTTTCCAAGCGAAATCGTCCTTTTTGCGCCATTTCAGTTGGTTGTTATTGTATTGCGCCGCGATGTTGTGCCAAGAATAAGTCATCGTGACCAGTTTGTCAAGCGCGGTTTCGTAGTTTTTTGTTTCATCGGGGGTAATCGGCGGATCAAAAAAGATTTCAAAATTGTGCGTCTCTTGGGACGGATCCACCTTCCGCGCAAGATTGGAGTCAACCAGCAAATAGAAACTCATCCTATAAAATCATGAATAATTTTTTTACCCTGCGCCCGAGTCAACAAACCCCTTTTAACAAGTTTGGAAACAAGCTGCTTAATGTCTTTTTGCAATTTGTTTGAGGAGTTTCCCGCCCGCAAAGAGCCAAGCTCCACATATAGATTGTTGATCAGTTTCTCTTCTGCCGCGGAAATTCCCACCCCACTCACCTCCATCCACTCTTCGTCGTCATCATCGCTTTCGATCGCGGGGCGCCGGCTCACAACAGCTTCTTCCAACGAGGTCATTTGTTTTTCTCTCGGAGTGGCGGGAGGGGTTCTCTTCAAATTCTTTTTTTCCTTGCTGGAGTGCGCTTGCCGACAGAGGAGACGTTGGGGACGGTGCGTCTCCCCGTGTCGCGAGAATTTTGTCTCGGCGCGCATTGATGGCCTCAAAGGACCAACCTTTATATTTTCCTTCTTTCACAACGTGTTGCCCGTTTTTCTTCATTTGTGTAACCATACTGCTGAGCGAACGCAAATCGTTGGTCTCGTTGTATGTCTCGAGAAACGCTGTTGGTGCCGGTTCCTTCCACCGTTGCCGAGGAGCCTCTTCCTTCATGGGTGGAGGTGGTGGGGGAAATTCCTCGTCGTCCTCGTCGACAGACGATGGAGGGGGTGTGGGCGCCTCTGGTTGAAACCTTTCCTGCCAGTCGAATGGGTTGATTCGGTCCAACTCCTCCATCCCGTAGTCCGGCCCTTGTTCAGGCGGCGGCTGTTCAGCTGGAGCAGGTAGCCTTCTGGTGATCGGCTGAAACACCCGCTCCGCTTCGAGAGCCCCCACCGCTCTTATAAGTTTCGCCTCTTTGAAATTGTGCCTGATCTCGGCTTCCCGTTTCTCCAGTGCAGCTTCCGCCGCGGCCCTCTCCTGCCTTTTCTTCAAAGACATATATAAGCAGAATGGAAATTCCGAACTATGAAGTGTCAGTGAAAAAAAAATGGATGCAGGGGCATCCGTCCAGGCCTGAGGACATTTTCCGCATGTTGATTTGCGGGCCAAGCGGTTCCGGCAAGACGAACATCTTGCTTCACATGCTTTACCGGCTGTTGGAGTACGACAAGGTTCTGCTTTTTTGGAAGAACCTTCATCAGAACAAGTACCAGGCGCTTCTGCAGGACTTTGCGGAAAGAATCGACCACAAGGTAGGCTACGAAGCTATCGAGGCGTTTGGTGGGGACGAAATTATTCCTCTTGAAGAGTTGGATCCAGGCAACCAAAAAATTGTTGTGTTCGATGACTTGGTGTGTCAAAAGAACCAAAACGCTATTGAGGAGTACTTCATTGGCGGCCGCCACTACAACTGCGCGGTGATTTACCTTTCCCAGGATTTTTTCCTGACCCCCAAACCCATCCGCGACAACTGCAGCCATTTTTGTACTTTTGCTTTCCCTGAAAGAGGGAACTGACGGATTGCCAGCGAGCTGGGGGTGCGTCCCCCGGACTTGTTGAACCGCGCAACCGACGAAAAGTACTCTTTCCTTTATTTCGACAAACCGAAGAAAGTGATAAAGAAAATTTCGACGAACCAATCACCAGTTCCTGAGTTGGTAAATATACTTGCCTCTTTCACGTTTTCATCATCCGTAACATTTGCTAACAGAAGTGTTTGAGTTGATAAGGCCTTTGTCGCTTTGCTTAATGCCCGGTAAAAACAAGATTGAAATTTTTGGGAAGTGTTTCTACAAAGGGCTTGGGATTCGCGCCAGATAGAATTAATTCCTTTATTTGCAACTTGACTGTTTCCACATCCCATGCGGACAGGTGGTGAAGGTGAATGTCATTGAAAGCCTCATCAATGGCTTTCATCAAGAACTCCTCATTCGGTTGAATGGGTCTTACCATTTTTATCCGCAAGGGCCCTGTCTTCAATTGGGCGGAGGTGTAAACAACATTAAAAAAAAAAAAAAAAAAAAAAAAAAAAAATATATATATATATATATATATATATATATATATATATATATATATATATATATATATATATATATATATATATATATATATATATAAGTAGACATGGGGTGGTTAAATGAACTTCCGGGAAGCCTTTTTCGCCGTGCGGGGGAAGGGATCCCCGGTCCACGCGGTCCGCCTGGTCCGAGGGGGCAACATGGAGAGAAGGGGGATCCCGGTCCTGCAGGTCCGACGGGCGCGGGAGACTTCAAAAGAGACAGCAGCATCGCGATGACGGGCAACCTGAACATGGGGCGTAACCTGATCACCAACATGGCTTACGCAAAGGACGACCTAGACGCCACGAACAAAAGCTATGTCGACTCTGAAATCGCGCTTTGTTTGAAACGCGATGGAAGCGAACCGGCACTGGGCGATCTGAATATGGGTGGGTATACCATTGAAGATTTGAAAGACGTCGATAACACCACGCCCGCTGAAAATGCCGTCAACAAAAATATGTGGACCAAGGTCTACGAACCAAATTCGACGCGATTGCACAAAGACTTGAACATGAACAACAACGCCATCACCAACCTTGCCCCACCCGCCTTTACGGACGACGCGGCGACAAAAAGATATGCCGACGATTGTTTTCTCCGAAGAGACGGTTCGACTGCGTTGTATGGGAATCTGGATATGTGAAAATGTCGGGGCGTCAGCGTCCGACAAAGATGTTGCAAACAAAATTTATGTCGACCAACGACCTTTTCTCAAACTTTCTGGCGGGACAATGGTGGGGGATATTGACATGCAAAACAACACGCTCGCAAACTTGAAAGATCCTGTGGCTCCAAGTAGTGGGGCGACCAAGAAATATGTTTACGCAACACACGTGGACGCCTCCGGTCCAAAAGAAAACCCCTTCAAATATTTGATGGAAGACGTTGATGAATCTTCAGCTAAAAATAACATAACTGTGCATAGTATCACAAAATTCACAGCCTCTCCTCACCAAATAAACCAATCCGCGTACAATTTCACTCTCATTGACGACAAAGATGGAACTGAACAATATCGCTGCAGAATTGGCTTCAACCTGTTCAGGCTTCCAATCGGTTTTTATATCCTTGTTGTGGAGTTTTTTCCCCCTGAAATGAGAAGTGTCAGCGTTCATGCGACTGCCGACACGCTGTCATTTGGGGCGCAAACCTCGAAAACGTTCCCAGCAACATCTTCCATCGCTGGGTATGTTAAAACAGTGCTGCACTTCCGAAAACGCCAGGCTGGCCAGCGTGAATATTTGTATCTGGATCTGCATGGGAAAACCGCATTTCCAAACCCCACCGGGCGTATTGTCGTCTACGGTTTGAAAGGGACTGTGTCGAAAGTGCCTTCCACAGTGTTTGACCAAATTTTCTTTGCGCAAGCTGGAAAAATGCTAATGCAGACTGATTTGGATGTGAATGGAAAAACCCTCTTGAAACCAAAATTGGGTGGACCCTTGGATTTGAATGGGCAACAAGTGAGTAACGGGGGTGATATATTGTTTGACAGTTCAAACACACAACTTGTCTTATACACAGACTTGAACACTAATGGTTACAACGGGGTCGGAAAAAATAGAGGGGGTTTTGAAGTTGATGACGATGGAAAAACAAAACTGCACGACAAATTGTATTTGAACGGGCATGGGATTCACCAGGTTCTTGATTTCCATTCTGGGACAACGCGGCTGTTGAAAGATTTTGATCTGGGTGGAAAATGGGTTTACAGTCAGGGCGCGCCTTTGTTCGGTGAAACCCGGTGACAGTTAACAATGGGAGGTGACTTGCAAATGGGGGGGGGGGGGGGGGCGTGTCATTCTCCAACCAAAATTGGGTGGTGATCTCAATTTGAATGGTAACCGAATTATAGGTCACTCGCTTTTCATCAAAGCCTTCGTTGAAGAAAAGCAAAACCATGACCAGAATGTGTTGAAAAGTGTTTTAATTAATGGGGGGCTTCAGATGGTTGTTTTATTTCAAACGTTTTCACATAATTCAAAACGCCGAGGGTGGAACGCTGGTGTTTGAAAATACACAAGAAGGTCGTCCACGAGCGAGAACATTTTTTCGTTATTCATTCAGAAACCGTCAACCGTCAACGTCAATCAACAATTAAACCAAGGCTACATTTACATTGACTATTCGCACCCCAATTCAAAACCTTTCGATTTGTCTCTTTTCCTTGAATTTGTTATTAAATAATATATGCGGGTGCCAAACAGAAAGCCGCTGCCGGCCCCTGTCAATATTTTTGACTTTAACTATATTGAACTATCTCTTCCAAAGGACAAAATCGAGATTTTAAAACGACTTTATGTTTTTTACCACAAGAAACATTGGGGCTACGAAAAGCTTTTCCAAACGTTTCAGCGCAGAAACCGGCCCTGCAACATTGTTGCTGGAAAAGCTGTTTTGACCGGCGCTGTCGCGGGAGGGGTTACTCTTCAACCTGCTGTAATTGCCGGGCTAACTGCGTTCGGGGCAGTTGTCAAATTTGTGGCGCCAGCGAAAAAGTAGGACAAAAAGGCAGAAAAGGCCAACTTCGCCCGAGTAGAGTACAAAAAAATATTGGACACCATCCGGTTGTATTTAAGAGGAGAACCTTTTGAGGCAATGGAGTTTCTTGATAGGTTAAAAATGATTGACGACTTTGTTTCCGACCACTGCATGGAAATTCCTGAAAAACTTCAGGCGAAGTATGCCAAACGCTTCGTCTCGGGGTGAGACCAGCCATTTGAACAAAGGCGCCAAAAAATATACCACCATGGTTTACTCTGTGCTGGATGCCGTTATATTGTGTGGTTTGCCCTTTCTTCTTGGCGTCTTAGCGACAACGCTTTGTCTTTTCAAAAAAGTCCCCGAAAAATTTATCGTAGTAAAAAAGCCCGAAAAAGGGGTTTGGTTGTTGCAATGCGAGGGTTGCAAAGGGTTTCTTGAAGGAGATTGTGATAATTGTCACAGCAACAAATTCAAATTAGTTGACGCGGAATAATATTAACTTCCACCATTCATCAAACCTTGCTTTTGCCAGGAGCCGTGTTTTTGGTAGGTTTTTTCAACCACGGGTCTTAGTTTCTCAAGAATTTCGTTTTTTTGAGGCCAAACCTTTTCTGGAACTGCTTGAAAATAGTCAAAAAGAAAGCAAACGTTATTTACCGATTTGGGGTAAATGTGTTTTCTGAAGTCGTGAATAATGTGTGCTAAAAATTTCCACCCCAATGGGTCGTTTACGTCGAAGATTATTTTGTGTTTCCAAACAACTTTGCGGAGGTTGATGTATGACACTGGATGGGCTGACCATCCTGCCTGCTGTCTTGTTTGAATTGGTGTGCCAAGCTCCTCAACCCATTTGCAAATTGTACAAAAGTATTCCCATTTTTTTTGGTCTGCCTCCATCTTTTTCCAGCAGCACTCTGCCATCTTTCTTATTTAAATATATGTTCAAATGGAAAAACACCTTACAAATGTTTACTACAGCCCACAAGGTTTTTGGAAAGGTTTTGCTGCGGTAAAAAAGCTGGCCCAAGTTGCAAAAGTTCCAGAACCTGCGGCCAAAAAATGGCTGCAAAAGCAGGCGCTTTGGCAGGTCTTTCTTCCCGCGCCACGTTACATTCCTCGGCCAAAGTTTGACGTACCATCACCCAATGCAGTGCACCAAGCCGACCTGCTTTTTATGCCGCAGAACAGGGTGGGGGGGGGGGGGGGAACTTTCAAATACGCGTTGACTGTCGTCGATGTGGCTAGTCGATTCAAAGAGGCTGAGCCTTTGGTCACAAAAAATTGCGATGAAGTGGCACCAGCCTTTCAAAGGATTTACAAACGAGGGCCTCTCTGGTGGCCAAAACTTTTGCAGGTGGATCCAGGGAGGGAGTTTATGGGTGCTGTTTCCAAAGAAATGGAGAAGCATGGAACAACCATCGGCGTGGGCATGTAGAAGTGCACCGCGATCAGGTGATTTTGGTGCGTTTCAACCGTACTCTGGCTGTGCGTCTTTTCCAACAACAGTACGAGGTTGAAATGCGGCTGCCAGCGGGTGAGCGGGCTGTTGCGTGGGTGGTAAGGCTTCCCAGGGTTGTTGCTGCTCTGAACAATCAAACCACACGGTTGACAGGATTGAAACCTGTGGACGCTATTCGGAAACAGTCTGTTCTTGCCCGGCCAGCAACTTTTTATTCCAGACCTGCTGGAATGGTCGAAAAAACCGTCCCTGAAGGAACACAAGTACGCTATCTGTTCCAACCTGGTAAATTGGAAGGTGGCACATGAAGAGCCATGGATCAAATCTGGTCTTTAAAGGTTTTCGAGGTTGCAAGAGCCATGGTGAAACCTGGCCAACCTGTAATGTATTGGCTTGCTAACCCTGAGATGGGTGGGCTTTACGCTCCAAAACGCAGCTTTGTGCGGGAAGAGTTGATGGTTGTCCCACCGAACCACCTGCCAGGCCTGGTTAAATGTGGTACTCGATGGGTTCGGTGTGTATTCCATCAGGCAACACAAATCTCTTTATATAAACAGCGCTCAGGCCCAGCTTCTGCTGCACATAAGTCACCATTTTTCCTTCTCTCATGCGGAAACCTTTGTTTGTTGCCATGTCTTTGTGCCCCTCAAGAGTCTTTTTGAAACGCTGCCAGGTGCTCTTGTTTTGTCTCTGGTTCATTCCTTTCGTGCTAAACTTGCTTTCGCCCTCTTCTGTGTCCAAGAAGTAACACTTGGAGCAGAGCGCAATCATTCGGTGTCCTTCACACTCCAACTTGAACAGTCCCGGTGTGCGGCTGCTCCACTTGTCCCACGCGAGCCATTTATTTTTTTCTGTCTCAAATTGCTCTCTCAGCTCTGGTTTCACCACGTCGGCCAGCTTTTCTTCAGAGATTGCCATGTAACAGCTGTCTGTGTCCATCTGGAGCAGCTCGAAGTCGCTCCGATCCACGAACTTGTCCAGGAAGTCGTAGTAAAACTCAAGCATTTGAAGTTTGGCCAGCTGGTAAACAGCAATGCCAACTTGAAACGACCTTCCGGCTTTCCAGCTGGTATGCGTCTCCTATTTCTTCCAAATCTGTGAATAAAGCACTTCGCAGCGCTCTTTCGACGATCTTTTCATCCTTTGTGAAAACAATGTTTGTTTGGCGCTCCACAGCTTCAATCATCTTTCCATAGGCGCTGTTGCACAAGAGTTTGAATATGTCGGCAAGAAGTGCTTTGGTTTGGCTGTGTCCCCCGTTCGACGCGCCTCTATCACTTGCTCCACAAACCAAGTGAAAATCTTTTTTGGGGTGTAATCGATTGTGCGGTGTACTGCTGTAATTACCAAACCGTGGCTAACATACCACTGGAGAAGCGGTGCGTAGATTAACATTTTTTCAGCTGACAAGGCTCCGACCAGTCGTCTTCCATTGCCAAGGTTTCTGCCTGTGCGCTTCAGATAATCGATCATGTGGTCTGGCACGGCTGCTTCTGGCACCTGCTTGTTGACAAAGAGGGGGCACATTTCCTCAAAGTAGGGAATTAAAGCTTCAGGCACTTTTATGTCAACTTCTGCAAAACCAAACCAGTTTTTCAAATGCAAATCCTGAATAAAGTTGTCAATAACACTCGGACTTTCTGGTTCGGAATAGTGGGTAATTGCTTCTTTACCGCAAGGCATTTCTTGAAGCATGGTTGATAAATACAAAGCGTTGGCGTCGTAACCCAGGGTTTTCCTGCAAATTTTGCATTTTTTGAAAGGACAAGCCTGGTGACACCTGATTCCTGTTACGCCGGCTTCGTGGTAGCGGGTAAACAGAAGGCTTGGGCCGCCAACTACAGCGCCTTTTAACATGTCGTAAGCATCTTTGCAAGGGGAGTACAATTCAGCCCCACGCTCAATTGCCCCGCGGAACAAATAATGCTGGCTGACTCCTGGGATGCTGACGGCGTCTTTCAGGATGTCAATTCCTTTCTTGGTGTAAAAGGCCCGCATTTTGTTCAACGCTTCAAGTCCTGGTTTTACATCAAGATTGTTGTAGTAGCGCAACCAGTCCGTTCAATGTATTAACGCACCCTCTCCATTCATCTAGGATTAAAATACATTCCCCTTCAGCGATGAATACCACTCAGGATGGTCTGGCAAACCAGGGAATTCAAGCTTGTCTGGGCTGTCAAACCATTCATAAGGAAACCACGATTTGGTGCTTTCGCATCCATACACTTTCACCCATTTGTCATAGCTGGTTCCTGGGCCTAAATAGTTAATTATGTCAAGGAAGCGAAAACCGGGCGGAAGTATATACATCACTTTGTTTGCGTTTTTGGCGACTTTTACGTGTTTTGCTCTGTCGGCAAAGAAACCAGCCAAATGCTCTTTAATGAGATTTAAATCGTAACGGTCGGAGTTAAAACCCAGCACAGGCACATCGTCGCACCATCCTTTCACTAATGCTTGTTGTTTTTTTGGTAGTAGGTGAAATGTTTCGGGCCAAAATACTTTTCGGACTTCATCTCTAATTCTTTTCCCCCGCGGAAAAACCTCTTCCACAAACTTGCGAATTAGCTCTTTTGGGTATTGCATGTATTGCATGGGAGTAAGTTCTTGTCCAAAGTGGGGGGAGGGGTTCTTTTGTTTGTTTTTCTTTGCATGCCCACGTTTCAACAACTGTGAAACCCGCTTCTCGAAGTTCTCGTGTTCGTTTTGAAGGTTCGTTTCCCTTCTTTTGTGAGTACTCTGTCGCGGTTTTTTGGATGACGGTATGGGCACCCGTGCCAGTAACGTCCGTGATACTGAAAGACGGTTTTGCTTTGAATGTGGAATCCATCTACGGGGTACCCCAAAAGATATGCTTCCCGTCCATGCCCACATTGGGCGTGTTGAATGTGAATTCCTCTCTGAATAGCTTGTTTTTGCAGCCAACGTATTGATTCGGGTGAGGTGTGTGATTGGGGGAAGAAAGCCTTCTCAAAAGTGGTTTGTGGTTTGTCGATTTTTTTGCTAGGGCAAACGATTACGGTTTCTCCTCGAGAACATGTTGTAATGTGTCATTGCAAACTACAGGCTTGGGTAAATCTCGCTTGACAATGGAGGCAAATATAGTTTTGCCCCAGTGTTTCAATCTTTTTTACAACAAACGCATGTCCTTCAAACACACCAATTGTGAGAATGTTTTTAAGTGCTGGGTTGGGGTTTCGAAGAAGGCGCCAATTTATTTCCTCGCCTTGCCTTTCGGGTTCATAAACACGGATTCCCAGCCAATCAACAACAGGTTTTTCATGGTTGAAATGTTGTTCGACTTTGTCAAGTTCGTCAAGTGAAGTTTTCTCACAGTCTTGTGGTGGAATTTCAATTTGAAGAAAACTCTGCGCTAGCTCGCGGGCTTTGTTGGTTGATCTGTCATATTTTGCTGCTTGATGCACAGCAAGGCATCTCGGCAAAGGTCCTGTTCCAAACAGAGGTTGCCTGGTAAATATAAGCTTAACCCAAACATCCGAAAAACTATCAATCACCCATTGTGTGCTTGGTCTTCCCAAGGCCCCTCCTTCTTGTCCCAAATGTTGTGCCTCCTTTTCTTGCAAAAAGTCTTCAGCATCAGAAAAACGATTAATCCAAAGGGCGTTCTCTCGGTTGTTATTGTAGTACAACATCAGAGAACCGTCATGAATGTTTCTCAACCAGTACGCATATGAATAACGAATGTAAAACGAGGTAGCTGCTTCTTCGTTGATTTTGTTCATAAGGGTTTATGTTTTGTTTTCACCAATGTTGTTGCTTATTCTCCATTCAATGAAACGACGCCCACTTCGGGTTTCCACCCCTTCACGCTCGGGGGAACCAAACAACGTTCCAAGAGTCGTTTGATTGTTTGACCTGGGGTCTGCAACGACAGGTGGATAAAGTGGGTCAAACTCCTGCAAAATGTTTGACATGTCATAGTTAAAGGGGGAATTTTTCGAGGAGCAGCAACTGGCGGCCGCTTTCTACGAGGCGCCGGAACAGGTCTGTTGCCTTCCATTGCTTGCCACTTCCACCCCTTCCTTCAATAGACGGGCCGCGCTTTGCGCAATCTATTTGATGCTTTATTAACCACCCAGAGGAGTATTATATAGTGTAGTTCACAAATACAACCGGAACAATTAACCTGACGAGCGAAGCGCACCACAACAGACAAGGCTCCTGCACAGCTGTTTTTGAAGAGGGAACCCAAAACTCACCTCTCCTTGGTAAAGCCCAGTTTACAAAGGCATGTAGAAAAGAAACAACTTGCTGCAAAGTTGTATAAGGATGGGCTTAACCCAAAGGCGCGAGTTTTTTTATTTGTACCAGCCAGTCTGGGTTAAAAACACCAGGGGAGGGAGGGAGGGAGAGATGGATACCGGCTACAATTGTGGCTGTGAAGGGACCAGAAACTTATTTAGTTCGAGTTCCAGGTAACAATCGTCTCTTTGTGCATGCTAATCACTTGATACCTGATAATGCCCGAGGAATGAGTGCCTATAAGGAAGTGGTCTCACCAGAACTGGTAGAGTATAATCCACCATCAGATTTTCAGAGGGAACATGTCATTCCCATAACTAGGTCGCAAGTTCAGTCTGATGTAGACAGTGAGGATTCTCGCAAGTCTAGTGTTATCTCTTTACCTGCTGTTAATAATGATGGTGATTTAGGAGGCGACAACTGTGTTCACAGTCCTGATCCAGTGGTCACCAATACTGTCATGCCTAGTCACTCTGAGTCCAGATCAGGCCAAGTGGTTACACGATCAGGACGGGTGGTCAAGCCTCCTGACAGATTGAATTTATGGTAGTTTTTTGTAAGTTGCGTTTATGTAAGAAAACTGTATAGGAAGGAGGAAATGTTGTATTTTGGGTAGTGATGGTCACGTGATGTAAGAGATGGAAATAAACAGTTGCGAGAAATATCTCTTGTGTACGCACGTGTGTTTCACTTTTCCTCACTGTTCGCTTCTAGAACTATTTAGAACACAAAACCATTCACATGCAAATTTAACTCATTTTCATATGAATGGAAACTAATGTTCATATGAAAAGATGAGCACCCCTATTTTATGCTTCTTTTGTCAGTCTTTTAATGCAAAATTTCCTTTCTTTTTATAACTTGGCTCTTCCTCTTTTCTCGAAAATGTAATTTTTATGATTAATTGGTAATAAGACTTCGTGTCGTCCAATTCGGTCTGTAATCATACTCGTGATAAACAAATCGGACTCCCGCTATGCGGTCGTCCGATTTTGTTCTGATCACTCGTATGATTACAGACCGAATAGAACTCCACTCAGTCCTATTACCATTACTTATTACAGGATGAACTACACTAATGTGACTGCTATCCTAATGCGGCTTTCAGTACCCTTTTTACTGTCAATCCCATTTGCCGTATAGTTCTGCTGAGGGTTTGCATTGCATACGCCTCACCTCTCTCGTACTCCAACCACGCTTGCAACTCGTCAAGATAGAGCTCTGGATTATCTTATAGCATAATGAATGACAAGAATTTCTCTGGCTAAAATAATGTACATCCGTAAAAAGCTGATAAAAAGTCAATTTCCACACAACTCGACTCAATTTCTGAGGCCAACGTTTTCAGCTACCAATTATTTTTCGCTCCTTTGATCTTCTCTTTGGCGGATCGTTTATATTACGGCTCCAGTATTTACGTACAATCGAATCGCCTTCTTCACAAACGTTTTGCTCCCAAATAGTGTTTCTGCATCCTATGTGATTCAAGGCAGACCATGTTGTCTTGACATAATAATCTTCCAACTTAACGAATGAAACTGGAAACGACTTCATTTCATTTCATTGTTTTCTCCATTCAGATTATGTTAAGGATTACTTTAGTAATAAATACAAGGTAAAAAAAATAGAATGAAGAGGGGCCCGATATAGTGAGAACTAAATCATATTTAATTATTGATATTTATAGTTTATTACAGATTCATATAAGCACACACACAGACACAGACGCACAAAGATACATCATGGCACAAAGCAAGGAGATTAGTACTGTGCGAAATAATATTTGTTTTTGTTTGTTTATTTTTTTTTTGTTGCTCAAAAACGAGGGATATCGAGAAATTACAAGGCTTGTCATCGCAAAGGTGATCAAAAAGAAATAAACTAGTATAAATGTTAACAATGTCACGGAAACGACTTCGTAAGTAATAACTGAGCGATTATACCTGACCACAACGACGATTGAACATGGCCGTGAAACTGACACGAAACGAGGACTATATTGTCATGGAAATATTTGATTGACGTCCACCAAAAATGGGACAAAATCGTTGGAGGGCGCGTGTGACTGGTAAGCGCTGTAACTTGTCGAACGCGTTTTAGTACGACCACATCACAAAATTGTTTACGTCACAGAACTTTCTAGAGAAGTCCAGAATATGTTAATCAACCGCCGTTATAAATTTAAATTAAATACAAATAACCCTCACCGGCTCCCCAAGAGGTTCGGCCAAACAATTATTAAATTGAGCAATGAAAATGTAAAGCTTGTGGGATGTCAGGTGGCTGGAGTGACAAGGATACTATATATGTGTATACTGTATATGTGGGTACTTGAGCATAAGCATTAGCTATGCCATGCTGATGAGGCTTAACAAGGCCGAAACAGCTGTCCATGGCTGGTAATGCTTGAGCTCAATCTTTGCTTTGGTAGATTTAAGGGGTAATGCCCGCTACCTTGTGGCGTTAGTGCCCTTTAGAGTGGCTTCAGCTTACTTGATCACATTAATTTGTGAAGTATCCTAATTAGTAAATTCCTATAGCAACTAAAAATATTTAAGTGTGTTTTGCAAACAACACTAAATTATGCTGTCAGGTTATTTTTAATTTGTGTTTAGAAAGTAAAAGCTGAATTGATGCGCTAAAGAAAATTCGCCGAGCCGCCGGGGGAGCCGGTGAGGGTTATTTGTCTTTAATTCAAATTTATAACGGCGGTTTCTGATCGACCACGTCGGCCGATATCCCATGACGATGGCCATGAGGCGGCGAATTTGAAAATTCGCGGCGTTACTTCAGGTCGTTATTAGCAAGCTGCTTACAAGTTTTTTGGCATCGATCTTCGAAAATTATCTGGCCTTCATTTGCCCCAGGCGTGATGGCGAGAGACGCGTGGAAGTGGAAGAAAATGGACAAAATTCAGAAGGCGTTCAGCTGCGGCGGCTATTTTAATTGACTTAATTGCATGCCTTGTAGTTAATCTTATACTATTGTCAGAGGCGTCAGTGGCAAGCGACTCAAAGCGCCATAAAAACTCAAAAAAACCACACTAAAAGCTTAAGGTAAGTGATCTTCATTCATCAGGCTTACATTATATCTACATCTGGGATTAAGAGGTGTGAAATTCGGCATTTCCGGAACATTTCTCCCGATCACTTTAATCAAGCCGAGAACAGCTGTTTTAAAATAGAGAGAATGTTTGAGATCAAACAGCGTGAGTGACGTCACACAGTTCGGATAAAACTGACATACACATCAATTAAAAACAAGGAAAAACCAATAAAGAAATTTCATTAGAATCGGTTATGGCACTAGGGGATGTCATGTAACGTTGGAGAGTGCACACCGACAGAAGAGAGATCAGGAATAACACCTTTCATAAATCGATAGCATAGAAGACAATGTTGATAAAACGTTTTAATATCTTTCAAAGTAATTGCCTAGGAAAGGATGTACTATTAAGATTTTTGTAAACTTCGCACAATTGATATCTATGCAAAGGACATTAAAAAAAAAAAGGCAATAAAGAGACGGTGTCACCGTGTTTGTTTTCGCCCTACATGCCTGTCATTCTAAGTGCTTTTACGGAGTTGAGCGAGAAATATTGAAAACTCGAACAACCGAAACACAAAAATGTTATTTTGTAACAAAACTATGAATAGTGGTGAAACCTAGAGCCTAATTGTGCGTCTGGGCAATAATCTTTCAGTATGCTGATTTCAAATTGCCCGATCTTGCAAATGATGTGAGAATAATAATGTACACTTCGTCATCATCCCTTACTCCTCCAAATGCAGAGTTTCACATCGTTTATATGTAAATAATCCAACTTCTACTATTAAACTTCTATTCTCCTTAAAATATGCTTTTCGTTACCCTATTACCAATAAATAAGACAAATAAAAGGGGGGTCACCGTGCTCCTTTCTTTGCAACACGACCATAAAGCGAACATTTCGGCTGACAAAGCACACTGTCTAGGCAAATACGCTACATTACTAATGTCACAAATGCGCGCCAAATGACGCCATAATTATAAATTATGCGCGATGATTAGAACCAAGCCGAGGTTCAGGGGAATTATTTGCATTTTCTTTTGTCAACAACAAAGGAAGATGCAAATTATTCCCCTGAACCTAGACCTGGTTCTTTTGTTCTTCCACAATTCAGAACTAGCCTATTGTGAGAAATCACCTTAGTCAACAAGAATCAACTCTTGACCAACTTAACTACGTCATAGCTAAAACTTGTCTGTGCGGACGTCAACATAAACATAATTAGTTCATTTTAAAACACCGAACGTTTTGGAAACCGATGGCCATCAGGACTGTTAAATTGAACAGGTGCACTCGACTGTATTAGACGTTTTGTTTTTGGAGTTTGCTTGTGCTGGTGAACTGACCAGGTTTGTTATTTTAACAGTGGCTAGGATTTTGTTTTACCTAGAGACAAGCCTTCACATGCTAAAATTAAGTGAAGCCAAAAGGAATTCAACTGTGGCAGCCAATATAAAGGCAATGTGGTTAAATTATGACAGTGAAAATAAAACGTTGGGGATAATTTGGTCCCGCTATGTGTCATTGTTGAAATGAATTTAGATGAAGTCGACATGGGGGCTCTAGTCCACAAATTATTATTGCAATATGTTGACATGTGGCTCATGTAGTAAAAGTATATATTAAGGCATCAGTCAGTTTTCCTTGGGTGATTATCGCAATGTAACTCTTAAAGCACGAACGCTGCTGAAGGCTTATTGCTTCCAACAAAACTTTTGCAAGTGCTTACTAGCTCAATTGGAAAAGGGAACTGCTTTGGAGTCCTTTCTCGGGTAAGTCGTTTGAGCTGAATCGAATATAAATACTGTTGTTTTGTTGAGATATTTTTGATCCTGATGTGATGATCAACCCGTTACAAACAGTGGAGCCGAAGTTGTTTAGAATCATTGTTAGCGAAGTAAGGCTGTTGTCTAAACGGTTTCCATCTTCATGTGTCCTCGTAAATAATGTGAACAGAAAGACACTAAACGAAGCTCTCCATCATGATAAAAGCAAGTTGATAAGAAAATTGGACCTTCAGTTGACGACAAAGGGAATCTTGCCTTAAGAAAGTCTCATCGAACAACTTGGTATACACAATAAGTTTCTTCGTTCCAGAACTTAAAAAATTGAATAAATTCGGATATTTTGAAGTGGTTTAGAAGAGAAGTTTAAACTTAAGGGCAATGCATCACACACACGAAAGAGGAAATATTTGCCTTTGCACACAAAGATGTGTAAACTGTCGAAAGACTGGTCAAGGGATGCCACCTTACGTGTGATCGGCCTAATTCTGTATATATTTAAAATGTTTTGTTCTGACTCAAATGTTCGTCTTCGTCTTTATTGATCTTAGCATTCAATAGATTAAAATATCTGACAGACTTTCAGAAATGTTCTCGGTGATGCATTAAGTTTCAACGAGATACAACTTGTAAAGAACTTTTAAAGCATGCGACATCACGTGAAAATTATATAACATCAACTTGAAAGGTTGCAGTATCCGCCACTAAACGGATTTGATGTATATTTCTTACATTTTCAAATGCAAATTTTTATATGGTTTGGAGGCGAAAACTTTGTGGTAATAATTGTTGTCTCCTGACTCAGTAATTGAATTTTAATACGTGCTTCCTTTTTTTTCAGACGGGGTTACAGGAAGATTAAACGCTCCTGTTGTTAAAAGTTGTTTTCAGTCGTTTCCTTCCTTTTCGTGTCAAGGATTGACCATTTGTAGGGGTTCCAAAATTTCCGCCATAGCCTAAAATCTGAGATATTTTGCGCTCGGCCAAAAGGTCTCTGAGACGCCATTCGTGTGCAACATTCAAGCCTGAAACATGGCTGAGAAGGAGAGTAAGTTTGAACTAGCATAGGAACGATTTGCCTAGCTGGTGACCCCGGTAGTGAATATTCAGACATTTTATTCCACGGGACTCACCAAAACAGAGTGACGCACTCGACTGAGTACACACGATTATTCACCATACCCCAAGTCTTTGTCTAGAATTTTAGTGGGAAAGGCCCAACTTTCGCCGGGTTTTAAATAAGTTCCAGCTACTTTTAGTAAACTATTTCCCCTTAAAATGTTTCTTATTGGAGAAAAATAACTGGCTTGGAAATTTCGATTCGTGTGCACTTTAATTAATTTTGTGGTTGCAAGTTAACTTTACAGAACATGATTTGTACTAGTCTTTGAACGAACCTTTGAGGAAAGGAAGGTAGATCACCTTGTAAAACAGCCTATTCTGTTGTAGATGAATCTGTTTCTCTCAAAACGTGCAGATCGCGATTTAACAAGCTTATTTACTACTAAAACACGAGTAACAGACTGGAAGTCCTGTATATCGAAGACGAGCGCGCGCGTGAACCCAGTAGGATTTGTGTCAAAGACGTGGGCAATTTTGTGAACAACGCAAGAAAACTAAGGCGAATCTGCAAAAAATACATCAGTAAAAATGTTCCAAGATCTTGAAGAATTCTTTTGTATGTTAAAATTGCCTGTGCTTGCCATAGCTTTATCGATAGGAATAACAGAACGCGTATGATAGGGCGCTTGTGGTCAAAACATGAACTGAGGCGAACGAAGGAGAAATTGAAGTGCAAATTGAAAGAGGGACAATATTCCAAAATTGAACCGTACTTTAATATCGGTGTTTCCAAGACTCAAAATCATAGGATAAATCATTGACGCGTTTTCCTTCGGTCATCAATTTTAAAATCTCATATTTACGTTCACGACCCTTGGATCTTGGTTCTTATGTCAAACAACAAGTGGCAATGAAAACATTTCACGTCCTCTCCAAGCTACATCCTGCAATTTTCCCCGAGCTAAAAGCCATTTTAGCTCCTCTTCTCCTTAAAATATGCCTTTCGTGTGCCTATTACCAGTAAATAAAACAAATAAAAGGGGGGTCACCGTGCTCCTTTCTTTGCAACACGACCCTAAAGCGAATATTTCGGCTGACAAAGCACAGTGTCTAGGCAAATACGCCCCGTTTCTAATGTGCGCGCGCACGAGCGCTCGCCAAGTGACGCTATAATTATTAATTATGTTCAGTAATGATACGCGATGATTAGAACCAAGTCGAGCTTCATGATCAAGGGAATTATTTGCATTTTCTTTTGTCAACAACAAAGAAAGATGCAACTTATTCCCCTGAACCTAGACCTGGCTCTTTTGTTCTTCCACAATTCGGAACTAGCCTATTGTGAGAAATCACCTTAGTCAACAAGAATCAACTCTTGACCAACTTAACTACTTCATAGTTAAAACTTGTCTGTGCGGACGTCAACATAAACATAATTAGTTCATTTTAAAACACCGAACGTTTTGGAAACCGATGGCCATCAGGACTGTTAAATTGAACAGGTGCACTCGACTGTATTAGACGTTTTGTTTTTGGAGTTTGCTTGTGCTGGTGAACTGACCAGGTTTGTTATTTTAACAGTGGCTAGGATTTTGTTTTATCTAGAGACAAGCCTTCACATGCTAAAATTAAGTGAAGCCAAAAGGAATTCAACTGTGGCAGCCAATATAAAGGCAATGTGGTTAAATTATGACAGTGAAAATAAAACGTTGGGGATAATTTGGTCCCGCTATGTGTCATTGTTGAAATGAATTTAGATGAAGTCGACATGGGGGCTCTAGTCCACAAATTATTATTGCAATATGTTAACATGTGGCTCATGTAGTAAAAGTATATATTAAGGCATCAGTCAGTTTTCCTTGGGTGATTATCGCAATGTAACTCTTAAAGCACGAACGCTGCTGAAGGCTTATTGCTTCCAACAAAACTTTTGCAAGTGCTTACTAGCTCAATTGGAAAAGGGAACTGCTTTGGAGTCCTTTCTCGGGTAAGTCGTTTGAGCTGAATCGAATATAAATACTGTTGTTTTGTTGAGATATTTTTGATCCTGATGTGATGATCAACCCGTTACAAACAGTGGAGCCGAAGTTGTTTAGAATCATTGTTAGCGAAGTAAGGCTGTTGTCTAAACGGTTTCCATCTTCATGTGTCCTCGTAAATAATGTGAACAGAAAGACACTAAACGAAGCTCTCCATCATGATAAAAGCAAGTTGATAAGAAAATTGGACCTTCAGTTGACGACAAAGGGAATCTTGCCTTAAGAAAGTCTCATCGAACAACTTGGTATACACAATAAGTTTCTTCGTTCCAGAACTTAAAAAATTGAATAAATTCGGATATTTTGAAGTGGTTTAGAAGAGAAGTTTAAACTTAAGGGCAATGCATCACACACACGAAAGAGGAAATATTTGCCTTTGCACACAAAGATGTGTAAACTGTCGAAAGACTGGTCAAGGGATGCCACCTTACGTGTGATCGGCCTAATTCTGTATATATTTAAAATGTTTTGTTCTGACTTAAATGTTCGTCTTCGTCTTTATTGATCTTAGCATTCAATAGATTAAAATATCTGACAGACTTTCAGAAATGTTCTCGGTGATGCATTAAGTTTTAACGAGATACAACTTGTAAAGAACTTTTAAAGCATGCGACATCACGTGAAAATTATATAACATCAACTTGAAAGGTTGCAGTATCCGCCACTAAACGGATTTGATGTATATTTCTTACATTTTCAAATGCAAATTTTTATATGGTTTGGAGGCGAAAACTTTGTGGTAATAATTGTTGTCTCCTGACTCAGTAATTGAATTTTAATACGTGCTTCCTTTTTTTTCAGACGGGGTTACAGGAAGATTAAACGCTCCTGTTGTTAAAAGTTGTTTTCAGTCGTTTCCTTCCTTTTCGTGTCAAGGATTGACCATTTGTAGGGGTTCCAAAATTTCCGCCATAGCCTAAAATCTGAGATATTTTGCGCTCGGCCAAAAGGTCTCTGAGACGCCATTCGTGTGCAACATTCAAGCCTGAAACATGGCTGAGAAGGAGAGTAAGTTTGAACTAGCATAGGAACGATTTGCCTAGCTGGTGACCCCGGTAGTGAATATTCAGACATTTTATTCCACGGGACTCACCAAAACAGAGTGACGCACTCGACTGAGTACACACGATTATTCACCATACCCCAAGTCTTTGTCTAGAATTTTAGTGGGAAAGGCCCAACTTTCGCCGGGTTTTAAAATAAGTTCCAGCTACTTTTAGTAAACTATTTCCCCCTTAAAATGTTTCTTATTGGAGAAAAATAACTGGCTTGGAAATTTCGATTCGTGTGCACTTTAATTAATTTTGTGGTTGCAAGTTAACTTTACAGAACATGATTTGTACTAGTCTTTGAACGAACCTTTGAGGAAAGGAAGGTAGATCACCTTGTAAAACAGCCTATTCTGTTGTAGATGAATCTGTTTCTCTCAAAACGTGCAGATCGCGATTTAACAAGCTTATTTACTACTAAAACACGAGTAACAGACTGGAAGTCCTGTATATCGAAGACGAGCGCGCGCGTGAACCCAGTAGGATTTGTGTCAAAGACGTGGGCAATTTTGTGAACAACGCAAGAAAACTAAGGCGAATCTGCAAAAAATACATCAGTAAAAATGTTCCAAGATCTTGAAGAATTCTTTTGTATGTTAAAATTGCCTGTGCTTGCCATAGCTTTATCGATAGGAATAACAGAACGCGTATGATAGGGCGCTTGTGGTCAAAACATGAACTGAGGCGAACGAAGGAGAAATTGAAGTGCAAATTGAAAGAGGGACAATATTCCAAAATTGAACCGTACTTTAATATCGGTGTTTCCAAGACTCAAAATCATAGGATAAATCATTGCCGCGTTTTCCTTCGGTCATCAATTTTAAAATCTCATATTTACGTTCACGACCCTTGGATCTTGGTTCTTATGTCAAACAACAAGTGGCAATGAAAACATTTCACGTCCTCTCCAAGCTACATCCTGCAATTTTCCCCGAGCTAAAAGCCATTTTAGCTCCTCTTCTCCTTAAAATATGCCTTTCGTGTGCCTATTACCAGTAAATAAAACAAATAAAAGGGGGGTCACCGTGCTCCTTTCTTTGCAACACGACCCTAAAGCGAATATTTCGGCTGACAAAGCACAGTGTCTAGGCAAATACGCCCCGTTTCTAATGTGCGCGCGCACGAGCGCTCGCCAAGTGACGCTATAATTATTAATTATGTTCAGTAATGATACGCGATGATTAGAACCAAGTCGAGCTTCATGATCAAGGGAATTATTTGCATTTTCTTTTGTCAACAACAAAGAAAGATGCAACTTATTCCCCTGAACCTAGACCTGGCTCTTTTGTTCTTCCACAATTCGGAACTAGCCTATTGTGAGAAATCACCTTAGTCAACAAGAATCAACTCTTGACCAACTTAACTACTTCATAGTTAAAACTTGTCTGTGCGGACGTCAACATAAACATAATTAGTTCATTTTAAAACACCGAACGTTTTGGAAACCGATGGCCATCAGGACTGTTAAATTGAACAGGTGCACTCGACTGTATTAGACGTTTTGTTTTTGGAGTTTGCTTGTGCTGGTGAACTGACCAGGTTTGTTATTTTAACAGTGGCTAGGATTTTGTTTTATCTAGAGACAAGCCTTCACATGCTAAAATTAAGTGAAGCCAAAAGGAATTCAACTGTGGCAGCCAATATAAAGGCAATGTGGTTAAATTATGACAGTGAAAATAAAACGTTGGGGATAATTTGGTCCCGCTATGTGTCATTGTTGAAATGAATTTAGATGAAGTCGACATGGGGGCTCTAGTCCACAAATTATTATTGCAATATGTTAACATGTGGCTCATGTAGTAAAAGTATATATTAAGGCATCAGTCAGTTTTCCTTGGGTGATTATCGCAATGTAACTCTTAAAGCACGAACGCTGCTGAAGGCTTATTGCTTCCAACAAAACTTTTGCAAGTGCTTACTAGCTCAATTGGAAAAGGGAACTGCTTTGGAGTCCTTTCTCGGGTAAGTCGTTTGAGCTGAATCGAATATAAATACTGTTGTTTTGTTGAGATATTTTTGATCCTGATGTGATGATCAACCCGTTACAAACAGTGGAGCCGAAGTTGTTTAGAATCATTGTTAGCGAAGTAAGGCTGTTGTCTAAACGGTTTCCATCTTCATGTGTCCTCGTAAATAATGTGAACAGAAAGACACTAAACGAAGCTCTCCATCATGATAAAAGCAAGTTGATAAGAAAATTGGACCTTCAGTTGACGACAAAGGGAATCTTGCCTTAAGAAAGTCTCATCGAACAACTTGGTATACACAATAAGTTTCTTCGTTCCAGAACTTAAAAAATTGAATAAATTCGGATATTTTGAAGTGGTTTAGAAGAGAAGTTTAAACTTAAGGGCAATGCATCACACACACGAAAGAGGAAATATTTGCCTTTGCACACAAAGATGTGTAAACTGTCGAAAGACTGGTCAAGGGATGCCACCTTACGTGTGATCGGCCTAATTCTGTATATATTTAAAATGTTTTGTTCTGACTTAAATGTTCGTCTTCGTCTTTATTGATCTTAGCATTCAATAGATTAAAATATCTGACAGACTTTCAGAAATGTTCTCGGTGATGCATTAAGTTTTAACGAGATACAACTTGTAAAGAACTTTTAAAGCATGCGACATCACGTGAAAATTATATAACATCAACTTGAAAGGTTGCAGTATCCGCCACTAAACGGATTTGATGTATATTTCTTACATTTTCAAATGCAAATTTTTATATGGTTTGGAGGCGAAAACTTTGTGGTAATAATTGTTGTCTCCTGACTCAGTAATTGAATTTTAATACGTGCTTCCTTTTTTTTCAGACGGGGTTACAGGAAGATTAAACGCTCCTGTTGTTAAAAGTTGTTTTCAGTCGTTTCCTTCCTTTTCGTGTCAAGGATTGACCATTTGTAGGGGTTCCAAAATTTCCGCCATAGCCTAAAATCTGAGATATTTTGCGCTCGGCCAAAAGGTCTCTGAGACGCCATTCGTGTGCAACATTCAAGCCTGAAACATGGCTGAGAAGGAGAGTAAGTTTGAACTAGCATAGGAACGATTTGCCTAGCTGGTGACCCCGGTAGTGAATATTCAGACATTTTATTCCACGGGACTCACCAAAACAGAGTGACGCACTCGACTGAGTACACACGATTATTCACCATACCCCAAGTCTTTGTCTAGAATTTTAGTGGGAAAGGCCCAACTTTCGCCGGGTTTTAAAATAAGTTCCAGCTACTTTTAGTAAACTATTTCCCCCTTAAAATGTTTCTTATTGGAGAAAAATAACTGGCTTGGAAATTTCGATTCGTGTGCACTTTAATTAATTTTGTGGTTGCAAGTTAACTTTACAGAACATGATTTGTACTAGTCTTTGAACGAACCTTTGAGGAAAGGAAGGTAGATCACCTTGTAAAACAGCCTATTCTGTTGTAGATGAATCTGTTTCTCTCAAAACGTGCAGATCGCGATTTAACAAGCTTATTTACTACTAAAACACGAGTAACAGACTGGAAGTCCTGTATATCGAAGACGAGCGCGCGCGTGAACCCAGTAGGATTTGTGTCAAAGACGTGGGCAATTTTGTGAACAACGCAAGAAAACTAAGGCGAATCTGCAAAAAATACATCAGTAAAAATGTTCCAAGATCTTGAAGAATTCTTTTGTATGTTAAAATTGCCTGTGCTTGCCATAGCTTTATCGATAGGAATAACAGAACGCGTATGATAGGGCGCTTGTGGTCAAAACATGAACTGAGGCGAACGAAGGAGAAATTGAAGTGCAAATTGAAAGAGGGACAATATTCCAAAATTGAACCGTACTTTAATATCGGTGTTTCCAAGACTCAAAATCATAGGATAAATCATTGCCGCGTTTTCCTTCGGTCATCAATTTTAAAATCTCATATTTACGTTCACGACCCTTGGATCTTGGTTCTTATGTCAAACAACAAGTGGCAATGAAAACATTTCACGTCCTCTCCAAGCTACATCCTGCAATTTTCCCCGAGCTAAAAGCCATTTTAGCTCCTCTTCTCCTTAAAATATGCCTTTCGTGTGCCTATTACCAGTAAATAAAACAAATAAAAGGGGGGTCACCGTGCTCCTTTCTTTGCAACACGACCCTAAAGCGAATATTTCGGCTGACAAAGCACAGTGTCTAGGCAAATACGCCCCGTTTCTAATGTGCGCGCGCACGAGCGCTCGCCAAGTGACGCTATAATTATTAATTATGTTCAGTAATGATACGCGATGATTAGAACCAAGTCGAGCTTCATGATCAAGGGAATTATTTGCATTTTCTTTTGTCAACAACAAAGAAAGATGCAACTTATTCCCCTGAACCTAGACCTGGCTCTTTTGTTCTTCCACAATTCGGAACTAGCCTATTGTGAGAAATCACCTTAGTCAACAAGAATCAACTCTTGACCAACTTAACTACTTCATAGTTAAAACTTGTCTGTGCGGACGTCAACATAAACATAATTAGTTCATTTTAAAACACCGAACGTTTTGGAAACCGATGGCCATCAGGACTGTTAAATTGAACAGGTGCACTCGACTGTATTAGACGTTTTGTTTTTGGAGTTTGCTTGTGCTGGTGAACTGACCAGGTTTGTTATTTTAACAGTGGCTAGGATTTTGTTTTATCTAGAGACAAGCCTTCACATGCTAAAATTAAGTGAAGCCAAAAGGAATTCAACTGTGGCAGCCAATATAAAGGCAATGTGGTTAAATTATGACAGTGAAAATAAAACGTTGGGGATAATTTGGTCCCGCTATGTGTCATTGTTGAAATGAATTTAGATGAAGTCGACATGGGGGCTCTAGTCCACAAATTATTATTGCAATATGTTAACATGTGGCTCATGTAGTAAAAGTATATATTAAGGCATCAGTCAGTTTTCCTTGGGTGATTATCGCAATGTAACTCTTAAAGCACGAACGCTGCTGAAGGCTTATTGCTTCCAACAAAACTTTTGCAAGTGCTTACTAGCTCAATTGGAAAAGGGAACTGCTTTGGAGTCCTTTCTCGGGTAAGTCGTTTGAGCTGAATCGAATATAAATACTGTTGTTTTGTTGAGATATTTTTGATCCTGATGTGATGATCAACCCGTTACAAACAGTGGAGCCGAAGTTGTTTAGAATCATTGTTAGCGAAGTAAGGCTGTTGTCTAAACGGTTTCCATCTTCATGTGTCCTCGTAAATAATGTGAACAGAAAGACACTAAACGAAGCTCTCCATCATGATAAAAGCAAGTTGATAAGAAAATTGGACCTTCAGTTGACGACAAAGGGAATCTTGCCTTAAGAAAGTCTCATCGAACAACTTGGTATACACAATAAGTTTCTTCGTTCCAGAACTTAAAAAATTGAATAAATTCGGATATTTTGAAGTGGTTTAGAAGAGAAGTTTAAACTTAAGGGCAATGCATCACACACACGAAAGAGGAAATATTTGCCTTTGCACACAAAGATGTGTAAACTGTCGAAAGACTGGTCAAGGGATGCCACCTTACGTGTGATCGGCCTAATTCTGTATATATTTAAAATGTTTTGTTCTGACTTAAATGTTCGTCTTCGTCTTTATTGATCTTAGCATTCAATAGATTAAAATATCTGACAGACTTTCAGAAATGTTCTCGGTGATGCATTAAGTTTTAACGAGATACAACTTGTAAAGAACTTTTAAAGCATGCGACATCACGTGAAAATTATATAACATCAACTTGAAAGGTTGCAGTATCCGCCACTAAACGGATTTGATGTATATTTCTTACATTTTCAAATGCAAATTTTTATATGGTTTGGAGGCGAAAACTTTGTGGTAATAATTGTTGTCTCCTGACTCAGTAATTGAATTTTAATACGTGCTTCCTTTTTTTTCAGACGGGGTTACA
The DNA here is from genome assembly GCA_016490735.1 of Pachyseris speciosa. Classification (NCBI taxonomy): domain Eukaryota; kingdom Metazoa; phylum Cnidaria; class Anthozoa; order Scleractinia; family Pachyseridae; genus Pachyseris; species Pachyseris speciosa. The sequence goes on along the minus strand of JAEMWC010000625.1, from coordinate 258,738 downwards.
GGAAGATTAAACGCTCCTGTTGTTAAAAGTTGTTTTCAGTCGTTTCCTTCCTTTTCGTGTCAAGGATTGACCATTTGTAGGGGTTCCAAAATTTCCGCCATAGCCTAAAATCTGAGATATTTTGCGCTCGGCCAAAAGGTCTCTGAGACGCCATTCGTGTGCAACATTCAAGCCTGAAACATGGCTGAGAAGGAGAGTAAGTTTGAACTAGCATAGGAACGATTTGCCTAGCTGGTGACCCCGGTAGTGAATATTCAGACATTTTATTCCACGGGACTCACCAAAACAGAGTGACGCACTCGACTGAGTACACACGATTATTCACCATACCCCAAGTCTTTGTCTAGAATTTTAGTGGGAAAGGCCCAACTTTCGCCGGGTTTTAAAATAAGTTCCAGCTACTTTTAGTAAACTATTTCCCCCTTAAAATGTTTCTTATTGGAGAAAAATAACTGGCTTGGAAATTTCGATTCGTGTGCACTTTAATTAATTTTGTGGTTGCAAGTTAACTTTACAGAACATGATTTGTACTAGTCTTTGAACGAACCTTTGAGGAAAGGAAGGTAGATCACCTTGTAAAACAGCCTATTCTGTTGTAGATGAATCTGTTTCTCTCAAAACGTGCAGATCGCGATTTAACAAGCTTATTTACTACTAAAACACGAGTAACAGACTGGAAGTCCTGTATATCGAAGACGAGCGCGCGCGTGAACCCAGTAGGATTTGTGTCAAAGACGTGGGCAATTTTGTGAACAACGCAAGAAAACTAAGGCGAATCTGCAAAAAATACATCAGTAAAAATGTTCCAAGATCTTGAAGAATTCTTTTGTATGTTAAAATTGCCTGTGCTTGCCATAGCTTTATCGATAGGAATAACAGAACGCGTATGATAGGGCGCTTGTGGTCAAAACATGAACTGAGGCGAACGAAGGAGAAATTGAAGTGCAAATTGAAAGAGGGACAATATTCCAAAATTGAACCGTACTTTAATATCGGTGTTTCCAAGACTCAAAATCATAGGATAAATCATTGCCGCGTTTTCCTTCGGTCATCAATTTTAAAATCTCATATTTACGTTCACGACCCTTGGATCTTGGTTCTTATGTCAAACAACAAGTGGCAATGAAAACATTTCACGTCCTCTCCAAGCTACATCCTGCAATTTTCCCCGAGCTAAAAGCCATTTTAGCTCCTCTTCTCCTTAAAATATGCCTTTCGTGTGCCTATTACCAGTAAATAAAACAAATAAAAGGGGGGTCACCGTGCTCCTTTCTTTGCAACACGACCCTAAAGCGAATATTTCGGCTGACAAAGCACAGTGTCTAGGCAAATACGCCCCGTTTCTAATGTGCGCGCGCACGAGCGCTCGCCAAGTGACGCTATAATTATTAATTATGTTCAGTAATGATACGCGATGATTAGAACCAAGTCGAGCTTCATGATCAAGGGAATTATTTGCATTTTCTTTTGTCAACAACAAAGAAAGATGCAACTTATTCCCCTGAACCTAGACCTGGCTCTTTTGTTCTTCCACAATTCGGAACTAGCCTATTGTGAGAAATCACCTTAGTCAACAAGAATCAACTCTTGACCAACTTAACTACTTCATAGTTAAAACTTGTCTGTGCGGACGTCAACATAAACATAATTAGTTCATTTTAAAACACCGAACGTTTTGGAAACCGATGGCCATCAGGACTGTTAAATTGAACAGGTGCACTCGACTGTATTAGACGTTTTGTTTTTGGAGTTTGCTTGTGCTGGTGAACTGACCAGGTTTGTTATTTTAACAGTGGCTAGGATTTTGTTTTATCTAGAGACAAGCCTTCACATGCTAAAATTAAGTGAAGCCAAAAGGAATTCAACTGTGGCAGCCAATATAAAGGCAATGTGGTTAAATTATGACAGTGAAAATAAAACGTTGGGGATAATTTGGTCCCGCTATGTGTCATTGTTGAAATGAATTTAGATGAAGTCGACATGGGGGCTCTAGTCCACAAATTATTATTGCAATATGTTAACATGTGGCTCATGTAGTAAAAGTATATATTAAGGCATCAGTCAGTTTTCCTTGGGTGATTATCGCAATGTAACTCTTAAAGCACGAACGCTGCTGAAGGCTTATTGCTTCCAACAAAACTTTTGCAAGTGCTTACTAGCTCAATTGGAAAAGGGAACTGCTTTGGAGTCCTTTCTCGGGTAAGTCGTTTGAGCTGAATCGAATATAAATACTGTTGTTTTGTTGAGATATTTTTGATCCTGATGTGATGATCAACCCGTTACAAACAGTGGAGCCGAAGTTGTTTAGAATCATTGTTAGCGAAGTAAGGCTGTTGTCTAAACGGTTTCCATCTTCATGTGTCCTCGTAAATAATGTGAACAGAAAGACACTAAACGAAGCTCTCCATCATGATAAAAGCAAGTTGATAAGAAAATTGGACCTTCAGTTGACGACAAAGGGAATCTTGCCTTAAGAAAGTCTCATCGAACAACTTGGTATACACAATAAGTTTCTTCGTTCCAGAACTTAAAAAATTGAATAAATTCGGATATTTTGAAGTGGTTTAGAAGAGAAGTTTAAACTTAAGGGCAATGCATCACACACACGAAAGAGGAAATATTTGCCTTTGCACACAAAGATGTGTAAACTGTCGAAAGACTGGTCAAGGGATGCCACCTTACGTGTGATCGGCCTAATTCTGTATATATTTAAAATGTTTTGTTCTGACTTAAATGTTCGTCTTCGTCTTTATTGATCTTAGCATTCAATAGATTAAAATATCTGACAGACTTTCAGAAATGTTCTCGGTGATGCATTAAGTTTTAACGAGATACAACTTGTAAAGAACTTTTAAAGCATGCGACATCACGTGAAAATTATATAACATCAACTTGAAAGGTTGCAGTATCCGCCACTAAACGGATTTGATGTATATTTCTTACATTTTCAAATGCAAATTTTTATATGGTTTGGAGGCGAAAACTTTGTGGTAATAATTGTTGTCTCCTGACTCAGTAATTGAATTTTAATACGTGCTTCCTTTTTTTTCAGACGGGGTTACAGGAAGATTAAACGCTCCTGTTGTTAAAAGTTGTTTTCAGTCGTTTCCTTCCTTTTCGTGTCAAGGATTGACCATTTGTAGGGGTTCCAAAATTTCCGCCATAGCCTAAAATCTGAGATATTTTGCGCTCGGCCAAAAGGTCTCTGAGACGCCATTCGTGTGCAACATTCAAGCCTGAAACATGGCTGAGAAGGAGAGTAAGTTTGAACTAGCATAGGAACGATTTGCCTAGCTGGTGACCCCGGTAGTGAATATTCAGACATTTTATTCCACGGGACTCACCAAAACAGAGTGACGCACTCGACTGAGTACACACGATTATTCACCATACCCCAAGTCTTTGTCTAGAATTTTAGTGGGAAAGGCCCAACTTTCGCCGGGTTTTAAAATAAGTTCCAGCTACTTTTAGTAAACTATTTCCCCCTTAAAATGTTTCTTATTGGAGAAAAATAACTGGCTTGGAAATTTCGATTCGTGTGCACTTTAATTAATTTTGTGGTTGCAAGTTAACTTTACAGAACATGATTTGTACTAGTCTTTGAACGAACCTTTGAGGAAAGGAAGGTAGATCACCTTGTAAAACAGCCTATTCTGTTGTAGATGAATCTGTTTCTCTCAAAACGTGCAGATCGCGATTTAACAAGCTTATTTACTACTAAAACACGAGTAACAGACTGGAAGTCCTGTATATCGAAGACGAGCGCGCGCGTGAACCCAGTAGGATTTGTGTCAAAGACGTGGGCAATTTTGTGAACAACGCAAGAAAACTAAGGCGAATCTGCAAAAAATACATCAGTAAAAATGTTCCAAGATCTTGAAGAATTCTTTTGTATGTTAAAATTGCCTGTGCTTGCCATAGCTTTATCGATAGGAATAACAGAACGCGTATGATAGGGCGCTTGTGGTCAAAACATGAACTGAGGCGAACGAAGGAGAAATTGAAGTGCAAATTGAAAGAGGGACAATATTCCAAAATTGAACCGTACTTTAATATCGGTGTTTCCAAGACTCAAAATCATAGGATAAATCATTGCCGCGTTTTCCTTCGGTCATCAATTTTAAAATCTCATATTTACGTTCACGACCCTTGGATCTTGGTTCTTATGTCAAACAACAAGTGGCAATGAAAACATTTCACGTCCTCTCCAAGCTACATCCTGCAATTTTCCCCGAGCTAAAAGCCATTTTAGCTCCTCTTCTCCTTAAAATATGCCTTTCGTGTGCCTATTACCAGTAAATAAAACAAATAAAAGGGGGGTCACCGTGCTCCTTTCTTTGCAACACGACCCTAAAGCGAATATTTCGGCTGACAAAGCACAGTGTCTAGGCAAATACGCCCCGTTTCTAATGTGCGCGCGCACGAGCGCTCGCCAAGTGACGCTATAATTATTAATTATGTTCAGTAATGATACGCGATGATTAGAACCAAGTCGAGCTTCATGATCAAGGGAATTATTTGCATTTTCTTTTGTCAACAACAAAGAAAGATGCAACTTATTCCCCTGAACCTAGACCTGGCTCTTTTGTTCTTCCACAATTCGGAACTAGCCTATTGTGAGAAATCACCTTAGTCAACAAGAATCAACTCTTGACCAACTTAACTACTTCATAGTTAAAACTTGTCTGTGCGGACGTCAACATAAACATAATTAGTTCATTTTAAAACACCGAACGTTTTGGAAACCGATGGCCATCAGGACTGTTAAATTGAACAGGTGCACTCGACTGTATTAGACGTTTTGTTTTTGGAGTTTGCTTGTGCTGGTGAACTGACCAGGTTTGTTATTTTAACAGTGGCTAGGATTTTGTTTTATCTAGAGACAAGCCTTCACATGCTAAAATTAAGTGAAGCCAAAAGGAATTCAACTGTGGCAGCCAATATAAAGGCAATGTGGTTAAATTATGACAGTGAAAATAAAACGTTGGGGATAATTTGGTCCCGCTATGTGTCATTGTTGAAATGAATTTAGATGAAGTCGACATGGGGGCTCTAGTCCACAAATTATTATTGCAATATGTTAACATGTGGCTCATGTAGTAAAAGTATATATTAAGGCATCAGTCAGTTTTCCTTGGGTGATTATCGCAATGTAACTCTTAAAGCACGAACGCTGCTGAAGGCTTATTGCTTCCAACAAAACTTTTGCAAGTGCTTACTAGCTCAATTGGAAAAGGGAACTGCTTTGGAGTCCTTTCTCGGGTAAGTCGTTTGAGCTGAATCGAATATAAATACTGTTGTTTTGTTGAGATATTTTTGATCCTGATGTGATGATCAACCCGTTACAAACAGTGGAGCCGAAGTTGTTTAGAATCATTGTTAGCGAAGTAAGGCTGTTGTCTAAACGGTTTCCATCTTCATGTGTCCTCGTAAATAATGTGAACAGAAAGACACTAAACGAAGCTCTCCATCATGATAAAAGCAAGTTGATAAGAAAATTGGACCTTCAGTTGACGACAAAGGGAATCTTGCCTTAAGAAAGTCTCATCGAACAACTTGGTATACACAATAAGTTTCTTCGTTCCAGAACTTAAAAAATTGAATAAATTCGGATATTTTGAAGTGGTTTAGAAGAGAAGTTTAAACTTAAGGGCAATGCATCACACACACGAAAGAGGAAATATTTGCCTTTGCACACAAAGATGTGTAAACTGTCGAAAGACTGGTCAAGGGATGCCACCTTACGTGTGATCGGCCTAATTCTGTATATATTTAAAATGTTTTGTTCTGACTTAAATGTTCGTCTTCGTCTTTATTGATCTTAGCATTCAATAGATTAAAATATCTGACAGACTTTCAGAAATGTTCTCGGTGATGCATTAAGTTTTAACGAGATACAACTTGTAAAGAACTTTTAAAGCATGCGACATCACGTGAAAATTATATAACATCAACTTGAAAGGTTGCAGTATCCGCCACTAAACGGATTTGATGTATATTTCTTACATTTTCAAATGCAAATTTTTATATGGTTTGGAGGCGAAAACTTTGTGGTAATAATTGTTGTCTCCTGACTCAGTAATTGAATTTTAATACGTGCTTCCTTTTTTTTCAGACGGGGTTACAGGAAGATTAAACGCTCCTGTTGTTAAAAGTTGTTTTCAGTCGTTTCCTTCCTTTTCGTGTCAAGGATTAACCATTTGTAGGGGTTCCAAAATTTCCGCCATAGCCTAAAATCTGAGATATTTTGCGCTCGGCCAAAAGGTCTCTGAGACGCCATTCGTGTGCAACATTCAAGCCTGAAACATGGCTGAGAAGGAGAGTAAGTTTGAACTAGCATAGGAACGATTTGCCTAGCTGGTGACCCCGGTAGTGAATATTCAGACATTTTATTCCACGGGACTCACCAAAACAGAGTGACGCACTCGACTGAGTACACACGATTATTCACCATACCCCAAGTCTTTGTCTAGAATTTTAGTGGGAAAGGCCCAACTTTCGCCGGGTTTTAAAATAAGTTCCAGCTACTTTTAGTAAACTATTTCCCCTTAAAATGTTTCTTATTGGAGAAAAATAACTGGCTTGGAAATTTCGATTCGTGTGCACTTTAATTAATTTTGTGGTTGCAAGTTAACTTTACAGAACATGATTTGTACTAGTCTTTGAACGAACCTTTGAGGAAAGGAAGGTAGATCACCTTGTAAAACAGCCTATTCTGTTGTAGATGAATCTGTTTCTCTCAAAACGTGCAGATCGCGATTTAACAAGCTTATTTACTACTAAAACACGAGTAACAGACTGGAAGTCCTGTATATCGAAGACGAGCGCGCGCGTGAACCCAGTAGGATTTGTGTCAAAGACGTGGGCAATTTTGTGAACAACGCAAGAAAAATAAGGCGAATCTGCAAAAAATACATCAGTAAAAATGTTCCAAGATCTTGAAGAATTCATTTGTATGTTAAAATTGCCTTTGCTGCCATAGCTTTATCGATAGGAATAACAGAACGCGTATGATAGGGCGCTTGTGGTCAAAACATGAACTGAGGCGAACGAAGGAGAAATTGAAGTGCAAATTGAAAGAGGGACAATATTCCAAAATTGAACCGTACTTTAATATCGGTGTTTACAAGACTCAAAATCATAGGATAAATCATTGCCGCGTTTTCCTTCGGTCATCAATTTTAAAATCTCATATTTCACGTTCACGACCCTTGGATCTTGGTTCTTATGTCAAACAACAAGTGGCAATGAAAACATTTCACGTCCTCTCCAAGCTACATCCTGCAATTTTCCCCGAGCTAAAAGCCATTTTAGCTCCTCTTCTCCTTAAAATATGCCTTTCGTGTGCCTATTACCAGTAAATAAAACAAATAAAAGGGGGTCACCGTGCTCCTTTCTTTGCAACACGACCCTAAAGCGAATATTTCGGCTGACAAAGCACAGTGTCTAGGCAAATACGCCCCGTTTCTAATGTGCGCGCGCACGAGCGCTCGCCAAGTGACGCTATAATTATTAATTATGTTCAGTAATGATACGCGATGATTAGAACCAAGTCGAGCTTCATGATCAAGGGAATTATTTGCATTTTCTTTTGTCAACAACAAAGAAAGATGCAACTTATTCCCCTGAACCTAGACCTGGCTCTTTTGTTCTTCCACAATTCGGAACTAGCCTATTGTGAGAAATCACCTTAGTCAACAAGAATCAACTCTTGACCAACTTAACTACTTCATAGTTAAAACTTGTCTGTGCGGACGTCAACATAAACATAATTAGTTCATTTTAAAACACCGAACGTTTTGGAAACCGATGACCATCAGGACTGTTAAATTGAACAGGTGCACTCGACTGTATTAGACGTTTTGTTTTTGGAGTTTGCTTGTGCTGGTGAACTGACCAGGTTTGTTATTTTAACAGTGGCTAGGATTTTGTTTTATCTAGAGACTAGCCTTCACATGCTAAACTTAAGTGAAGCCAAGAGGAATTCAATTGTGGCAGCCAATATAAAGGCAATGTGGTTAAATTATGACAGTGAAAATAAAACGTTGGGGGATAATTTGGTCCTGCTATGTGTCATTGTTGAAATGAATTTAGATGAAGTCGACAAGGGGGCTCTAGTCCACAAATTATTATTGCAATATGTTAACATGTGGCTCATGTAGTAAAAGTATATATTAAGGCATCAGTCAGTTTTCTTGGGTGATTATCGCAATGTAACTCTTAAAGCACGAACGCTGCTGAAGGCTTATTGCTTCCAACAAAACTTTTGTAAGTGCTTACTAACTCAATTGGAAAAGGGAACTGCTTTGGAGTCCTTTCTCGGGTAAGTCGTTTGAGCTGAATCGAATATAAATACTTTTGCTTTGTTGAGATATTTTTGATCCTGATGTGATGATCAACCCGTTACAAAAAGTGGAGCCGAAGTTGTTTAGAATCATTGTTAGCGAAGTAAGGCTGTTGTCTAAACGGTTTCCATCTTCATGTTTCCTCGTAAATAATGTGAACAGAAAGACACTAAACGAAGCTCTCCATCATGATAAAAGCAAGTTGATAAGAAAATTGGACCTTCAGTTGACGACAAAGGGAATCTTGCCTTAAGAAAGTCTCATCGAACAACTTGGTATACACAATAAGTTTCTTCGTTCCAGAACTTAAAAAATTGAATAAATTCGGATATTTTGAAGTGATTTAGAAGAGCAGTTTGAACTTAAGGGCAATGCATCACACAAACGAAAGAGGAAATATTCGCCTTTGCACACAAAGATGTGTAAACTGTCGAAAGACTGGTCAAAGGATGCCACCTTACGTGTGATCTGCCTAATTCTGTATATATTTAAAATGTTTTGTTCTGACTCAAATGTTCGTCTTCGTCTTTATTGGTCTTAGCATTCAATGGCTTAAAACATCTGACAGACTTTCGGAAATTTTCTCGGTGATGCATTAATTTTTAACGAGATACAACTTGTAAAGAACTTGTAAAGCATACGAAATCACGTGAAAATTAAATAACATTAACTTGAAAGGTTGGAGTACCGGCCACTGAACGGATTTGATGTATATTTCCTTACATTTTCAAATGAAAATTTTTATAGGGTTTGGAGGCGAAAACTTTGGGGTAATAATTGTTGTCTCCTGACTCAGTAATTCAATTTTAGGCAGGGCATCTTGTTTTTCAGACGGTGTTACAGAAGGATTGTTAAAAGGCATTTTCGCTGGTGATCCAGGTAGTGAATCTTCGTAGTTGTCAGACATTTTTATTCCACGGGACTCACCAAAACAGAGTGACGCACTCGACTGAGTACACACGACTATTCACCATACCCCAAGTCTTTGTCTGAATTTTAGTGCGAATGGCCCAACTTTCGCCGGGCTTTAAAATACGTTCCAGCTACTTTCAGTAAACTATTTCCCCCTTAAAATGTTTCTTGTTGGAGAAAAATAACTAGCTTTGAAATTTCGATTCGTGTGCACTTTAATTAATTTTGTGGTTGCAAGTTAACTTTACAGAACATGATTTTTACTATTCTTTGAACGAACCTTTGAGGAAAGGAAGGTACATCACTTTGTAAAACAGCCTATTCTGTTGTAGCAGAATCTGTTTCTCTCAAAACGTGCAGGTCACGATTTAACAAACTTATTTACTACGAAAACGCGAGTAACAGACTGGAAGTCCTGTATATCGAAGACGAGCGCGCGCGTGAACCCAGTAGGATTTGTGTCAAAGACGTGGGCAATTTTGTGAACAACGCAAGAAAAATAAGGCGAATCTGCAAAAAATACATCAGTAAAAATGTTCCAAGATCTTGAAGAATTCATTTGTATGTTAAAATTGCCTTTGCTGCCATAGTTTTATCGATAGGAATAACAGAACGCGTATGATAGGGCGCTTGTGGTCAAAGCATGAACTGAGGCGAACGAAGGAGAAATTGAAGTGCAAATTGAAAGAGGGACAATATTCCTATATTGAACCTTACTTTAATATCGGTGTTTACAAGACTCAAAATCATAGGATAAATCATTGCCGCTTTATCGTTCGGTCATTAATTTTGAAATCTCGTATTTGCGTTCAAGGCCCTTGGATCTTGGTTCTTATGTCAAACGACAAGTGGCAATGACAACATTTCACGTCCTCTCCAAGCCACATCCTGCAATTTTCCCCGAGGTAAAAGCCATTATGGCTCCTGTTCTACTTAAAATATGCCTTTCGTGTTCCTATTACCAGTAAATATGACAAATAAAATGGGGATCACCGTGCACGTTTCTTTGCAACACGACAATAAAGGGAAAATTTCGGCTGACAAAGCACAGTATCTAGGCAAATACGCCCCGTTTCTAATGTGTGCGCGCACAAGCGCGCGCCAAATGACACTATAATTATAAATTATGCGCAGTAATGATACGCGATAAATAAAACTAAGTCGAGTTTTATGATCAGGGGAATTATTTGCATTTTCTTTTGTCAACAACAAAGAAAGATGCAAATTATTCCCCTGCACCTAGACCTGGTTCTTTTGTTCTTTCACAATTTGGAACTAGCCTATTGTGAGAAATCACCTTAGTCAACAAGAATCAACTGTTGACCAACTTAAGTACGGTGCCTCCTATTGCTGGTGCGCATTCGTTCTGCGCACTACGCAACCATCTTATCTTGCGCGATTATTCGCGCGATTTCCTCAGAAGATTGTTTGTTTTGATGGTTATCGTATTTTTTGTAAGCTCTTGATTTAGCGGATAGTTTTACAGGATTGGCAACAGGCTGTCTACACCAAAAACCGGTAAACGAAAGCGGTATTGTGGTGTGTTTTATGAAATGACGCTGAATCACGCCGGGAAAAGCAATTGAAGTGAAGTGGCAAATAATATAAGACTTAAGCTTAATAAAAACATATCGCTGTATAAACTGATTGAAAGGAATCGCTTAAAAAAGTCATGTGCTACACATATCGGTTTAATACACAACAAATCCGTTTCGGTTTCATTCTTTTATTTTATTGCTGTTTCAACAATAATAAAAAGAAAGATGTTTTCATCGAACGTAAGATATAACACGATTTATTCTTGGTTTTCACATGACGTCATAAAAAAGTAAAATTCAAAATTAAACAGACTTTTGCATTTTTAGTTCATCACGTTAAAGTCGTCTTAGAAATGTATCTGCTTGTATGTTTTCAGCTCGGTAGCTTGCTTTGTTTTGAAAATAGAGCAATTTGAATTTCATATTTTATTACAGTGTGTGACATAAACATGTCTGCTCACAAGCATGTCACGTACATGAAAAATCGATTCCCCGTCTGTTTTTTTTTTTAGGTCTGAAAAGCCATCATGACAAGAGAAGCGTCTATGTGAATGTTTGCAAGCTCAAAACAGAGAAGAAAACCTTTGAGATACGAAAAGTAAATTCCAGATGTTTTCACTCGTTTCTTGCGGCCATATTTGTGCCCCTCAGAGGGACACTAATATGGCGTGTCCATTCTAAACTCTATAATTTTGAGTGTTAGATTTTGCCGAATAACTCGAGTACGGGATACCGCACAGCCCTGAGACTTTAGTATGTTGTTTATTTATTACTATTCTACAATATCTCAATTTCTTGACTTTATCTATCGAATGGTTGATGATTTTAGTTTTTACTTGCGTGACTGAAAACCAAGAATTATATGACTAGCTCTTTCAGCGGTCAAGATGAATCAATTCTCCTGCTGTGATTGGCTACCCGCGAGGTCAAGATGGAGCCATCTTGACCGCTCGGGATAGCCCGTTCTTCCCGCGTTTTACTATCTTTTAATTGCGTCCTTTGAGTCATATAATAAATCCTTTATTGACCACGCTTGTTCTGCCAAGATGGCGGGATATTGGCCTCGTTCATTTTTTGCGTGTTTATGGACCTCGACTTCGTCTCGGTCCATAAACACGGAAAAAAAGAACTTGGCCAATATCCCGCCATCTTGACCTCACGCTTGGCCAATAACCCATATGTCTTACCTTCGTAAATGATTAAAAGCTTGAACTTAATTGGCCTGAATAACGGAATGCGAAAATCAGAAGCAAGGAATCATGAATACTGACTCTCAAACTGCGTAGTTTTTATGCATTTCAAAACTCCTTCCAGAAAGATAATACAACCACAAGAAACAACTGCGAAAGTAATGGACAAAACTACAAAACGTGATATTACGTACGTGTTTGTCTTCCACTTCGCCAGAGCCTAAAAGGGCAAGTTACACTGGAAAAAACTTTGAAACTTACGCAAAATGCACATCTCAAAACGTCTTCGAATTTGCTCTTAGCATTCAAAGCCATCTTCATTGAAAAAATGTCCTCTAATTCCCGAAGAATCAAGAAAACTTTTTGTTCCAGCATGTGTCGCCATACTGGATATCCCAGCATGCCCAAGGAAAAATATGTAAATATTTCACTTTCTAGGGAGGGGGTAGAGCAAAAATTGTCTCAAGCCCACAAAACAGCGCCTTAAAAGTAGAAAATAACCAATTTAGCTCGAAAAAAACGCATGGTGACCCCCACTTTTCACCTCACAAAACGAAAGTGGTAGGCCTACTCAACACATGGTGATTTTTTCGTAATTCGGAAAATACATTTAGCCTGTGTTTTGCTCAACTAAAAGGGAGCAGTTAGGGCCAAAAATGCCTCCAATGCAATGATTTTGTAATAAATACCACATAAAAAATAGTTTTTATATCACCAGTTGTTATGTGTTTCAAAGCTTGTGGTTTGTTGTTGCCTCGGTATATGTAAACAGGAATTCTAAGGAAATGTTCAGAAAAATATTTCTTCTTTTCTTTTTTGTGAAAACAAATACTACGTCTCTAATTTTTGCAACTTAGAACTTAATTATCTCTGAAAAATGCATGGTTATCCCCAATTTTTTTTATCAATTTTCGTTAGCCATTACCAACATCTACATTTTAGCATAGTGATAATCCACGAAAAAATATCTTCGTATTAGGAGGCACCGTCCTTAACTACTTCCCCTGAACCTAGACCTGGTTCTTTTGTTCTTCCACAATTCGGAACTAGCCTTTTGTGAGACTTGAGAAACTTAATTACTTCACAGTTAAAACTTGTCTGTGCGGACGTCAACATAAACATAATTAGTTCATTTTAAAACACCGAACGTTTTGGAAACCGATGACCATCAGGACTGTTAAACTGAACAGGTGCACTCGACTGTATTAGACGTTTTGTTTTTGGAGTTTGCTTGTGCTGGTGAACTGACCAGGTTTGTTATTTTAACAGTGGCTAGGATTTTGTTTTATCTAGAGACAAGCCTTCACATGCTAAAATTAAGTGAAGCCAAAAGTAATTCAACTGTGGCAGCCAATATAAAGGCAATGTGGTTAAATTATGACAGTGAAAATAAAACGTTGGGGGATAATTTGGTCCTGCTATGTGTCATTGTTGAACTGAATTTAGATGAAGTCGACATGGGGGCTCTAGTCCACAAATTATTATTGCAATATGTTGACATGTGGCTCATGTAGTAAAAGTATATATTAAGGCATCAGTCAGTTTTCCTTGGGTGATTATCGCAATGTAACTCTTAAAGCACGAACGCTGCTGAAGGCTTATTGCTTCCAACAAAACTTTTACAAGTGCTTAGTAGCTCAACTGGAAAAGGGAACTGCTTTGGGGTCCTTTCTCGGGTAAGCCGTTTGAGCTGAATCGAATATAAATACTTTTGCTTTGTTGAGATATTTTTGATCCTGATGTGATGATCAACCCGTTACAAAAAGTGGAGTCGAAGTTGTTTAAAATCATTGTTAGCGAAGTAAGGCTGTTGTCTAAACGGTTTCCATCTCCATGTTTCCTCGTAAATAATGTGAACAGAAAGACACTAAACGAAGCTCTCCATCATGATAAAAGCAAGTTGATAAGAAAATTGGACCTTCAGTTGACGACAAAGGGAATCTTGCCTTAAGAAAGTCTCATCGAACAACTTGGTATACACAATAAGTTTCTTCGTTCCAGAACTTAAAAAATTGAATAAATTCGGATATTTTGAAGTGATTTAGAAGAGCAGTTTGAACTTAAGGGCAATGCATCACACAAACAAAAGAGGAAATATTCGCCTTTGCACACAAAGATGTGTAAACTGTCGAAAGACTGGTGAAGGGATGCCACCTTAGTGTGATCTGCCTAATTCTATATATATTTAAAATGTTTTGTTCTGACTCAAATGTTCGTCATCGTCTTTATTGATCTTAGCATTCAATGGCTTAAAACATCTGACAGACTTTCGGAAATGTTCTCGGTGACGCATTAATTTTTAACGAGATACAACTTGTAAAGAACTTGTAAAGCATACAATATCACGTGAAAATTATATAACATCAACTTGAAAGGTTGGAGTACCGGCCATTGAACGGATTTGATGTATATTTCTTACATTTTCAAATGAAAATTTTTATATGGTTTGGAGACGAAAACTTTGTGGTAATAATTGTTGTCTCCTGACTCAGTAATTCAATTTTAGGAAGGGCTTTTTTTGTTTTTCAGACGGTGTTACAGGAAGATTAAACGCTGCTGTTGTTAAAGGTGCACCTGAATCAAAAATTAACTACCATGCAATTATTTTTACGTTTTTAGATAGCTTATAATCCCCTAATTTCATTTTCAGTCATTTCCTTCCTTTTCTTGTCAAGGATTGACCATTTGTAGGAGTTCCAAAATTCCCGCCTTAGCCTGAAATCTGAGATATTTTGCGCGCGGCCAAAAGGTCTCTGAGACGCCATTCTTGTGCAATGTTCAAGCCTGAAACATGGCTGAGAAGGCGCAAAAGCTTAAATTAGCAGAGGACGTTATGCCCAGCTGGTGACCCCATTAGTGAATCTTCGTAGTTTTCAAACAATTTTATTCCACGGGACTCACGAAAACAGAGTGAAGCACTCGACTGAGTGCACACGACTATTCACCATACCCCAAGTCTTTGTCTAGACTTTTCGTGGGAAAGGCCCAACTGTGGTTGCAAGTTAACTTTAGAGAACATGAGTTTCAAACATTCTGCATGCTTCATATTATTATATTATTTTACATGTTAAAATAAATTATGTATAACATCGAAATTATATGTTATTGTAATACTTTTTATTTATTTTATATTCTAATTTTTAACACACACTTCTGCTCAATTGCAGGGAAATTGTTTTTCTCAGAGCTGTCACCAAGCGGAAAGCTTGTGTGTGAGGTATGATGAGCACTTGTTTTTCGATTTAGACAGAAAAAAATTTTATTTATGCAAAAATTTGTGGCAAGTTGGAAGAGGGCGACATGCAGGGGTTTATTGCTTTCAACTTTAGTTTTGTAGTTGGCACTTACCGCCCTAACTATGAAAAAAAGCTAAAATTATTATATGCTGAACTCATGTCCTGTAATCTGCCTGTGTAGAATTCGAATCTCTGGAAGATTAAGCAACTAGTCTGAAATTAAGCGCAGACGACTTGCAAGAAATTGTTTGAAACGCTGACAACGAAGGCACTAAACGAAAACATCACCAATATTGATACCTGAGTTTATCTTTTGTCTCACGAATGAGTCACAAAGATGTGGATCACGACGTTTCGACGGCTATACTGCTGGTCTTCATGAAGATGATGAAGACCAGCAGTATAGCGGTCGAAACGTCGCGATCCACATCTTTGTGACTCAATCGTGAGACAAAAGATGAACTCAGCTATCATTTGAAACCACGATGACGAACACCTTTCATAATATCACCAATATTGATTAACAATAAACTGTTATTTGCAGGGAGAGGCTTTTTACTCTGGATTCGTTCTCCTGGTTCGGTACTCCCAAGAAAATAGACTTGATTCCTATCATTCAGGTATATATAGCGAAAAGTCTTGTTTATAAACATTGTATACTCTTTGAAGACGTTTTCTCACGAACTGCAACTCTTTTGGGAATAAAAATTGCTTTCCAGAAGAAAAATTTTGATTTCGCGATGGCTGCATTGCAATGGCTACATTGCAATGCTATGAGTGTACATACTGAAACTACTTCTACAACGTTGCTTTTCTGCAAAAGATAAGAAAAGATGTTTTTGCGAAATGATTTGCTAAGAAATACGTCTTATTGGTTCCACTGTGTTGAGAGTTATGTAAGTATATGCTAGCCAAATGCAATTGCTGAATATCTCCTGGTTTAGGAGATTAGGGTAAATCAGAAGGGATATGACTTAACGACGGTACCTCCTATTGTTAGTGCGCATACTTTCTTCGCACCGCGCAAACCTCTTGACAACAGTTTGTCCGCACCAAAAAAATCTTAGCTCTTTTTCTACCACTCACCAAAATATTGGTTGTATAAGACCAATGCTTTCAAAACCTGCAACGTTCCTAAATCCAGAACTGTGGTTAAAATGAACCACTGTTGTTGCCAAAAGATCACCTTTTTAATTTGTATCACCCTAGAACATGACCAAAACTCCCAATTTTCACTTCATATGAATGTTTATTCTCTTTGAAAACCAAAATCGCCCTGAAACAATTCCAAAATTCCGCAACTTTGTCTTGAAGTTTTTAAGACAAAAATTCCTATTGAAGTTGAAAGTTAACATTGGCGACAAATTTCGACTCCGCGTCTTGCAATTTGTTCCACTCTTTCTTGCTCACTTCTTTAGCGCGACGTGGTTAACGCTATTTGATTTCAGTTGCTCTCACGGTCTATAATTTTCACGTTGGGACCCAAACGAATTCTGGGATATTCTTGCCTAACAGCAGTATGGAAGTCCACCAATTTCCATTTCACATATTTTCTTATAATTGTCGAGCCATCCGGTCCTACTGGCAAAATATTGCACCGATTCTATTATTTACAAGTCAAAACTGGCCAAAAGTGCCATATCAGGTCCAAGAATCCACTCACAAAAAGACTAAAGACACAACTTCACTCCTTGAATTGCCATCACTCGCTCGAATACTATGAGCGGCCCACTTCGTGTGAAATTGCTTCTCACCTATGTTTTCTTTCAAAGTATTACCTCTACCCATCAACCCAGGTTTTTGATGCCAGGAAGGGGGCTTCTGAGTTCAAAATGGCTCGAAAAGCACACTTATAAATCAAAGAAGTAAAGAATTGTAGCTGCAGTGATCGGTTACAAATAAACGACAGCTAGCGTGACAAGCGTGACAACAAAGGTAGAGCCTTCGGTGTTGTAGACCAGCGAAATCTCCGTGGTAACCCCTTATATGGAATAGCCACGTCCATTTGACCTCCTACCCACCAGAAATTGCAAACATGGCGACTAAATCATCTGTAGAAAAAGAGTTAAACAATAGCATCATTGTGGTGAGTTTTATGAAATTACGCTGAATCACGGAAAAGGAAGTGAAGTGAAATAGCAAATAATATAAGCGGAAGGCGATTCCTTACAATTGCAATACGCATCCTTACTGCGCATGATTTATGGGGTCGTCTAGCGTGAGCTCGTGTGCGCGCACATTAGAAACATGGCGTATTTGCCTTGACATTGGGCTTTTCCCCTTTGACGTCGTGTTGCAAAGAAACGAGCTCGGTGACCACCCATTTTTATAGCGGGGACTCCGGCGGCCCGAACGGCCCCCAAACGGAGCACCATGGTTAAGAAAATATGGTAACCCATCTATTCGAGAAAACCTGGTTTTGGTCACCGTACGTAAGGCGTACATACTATGTACGAACGTCGTACGTACGTCCGTACATCCGCCCTTCCATGTATGCGATTCGAAATGTCGGCCATACTCCAACTGGCAGGCTAGTTTAGAGCGCACATCTTTGACATTGGACATCCATGCTATTGCCAATTGACACCTGTCAAAACACGGTATCCGCTGACCAGTATTACGGGACCATATCACGGGCTAAAGTTAAGACCTCATCGAGGTCAGCTGTTTTATGAAGTTGACCGCTGACCAGGTACTGGTTTTCGATTGTATCGCGGGTTTAAGTTAAGACCATCGAGGTCAGCTGTTTTTTTAAGTTGACCGTTGACCAGGTACTAGTTTTCGATTGTATCGCTGGTTCAAGCCAGTTGTGGGACACCCAGACCAAAACGAGGCTTAATTTTTCGCGCACTTTCTTCGGCTCGAGATTTCACATTCAGTTGATTTCTTCATTTTAAGCGAAACAACTTCATCTTCTTCGAAGTTCACTTTCTGTCCTTTAATTCGCGTAAAAGGAACTCAAGAACTACTTAAAAGATATTCCGTAAGATGAATTTTCAACTGATAAAATGGCAGAGCAAAAGGTTTTTCTCAGGAAATTCTTAAATTTTGGATCCACTCGTAAGGCGCCCGGATTGTGTGGTTGAAAAACAAAATGATTTAACGCTTCAAGGGCTTGTTTACTTTACCGAGGCATCTTGTAGCTCACCAAGAAAGTTCACTTAACAACTCACCGGCATTAATAGGAGGAAGGAGTAGCTCTAAGTTCTTTCTTTGGACAAACCGTTTGCTCTTTTTGTAAACACGCGTTCTTACTATAGTGGATCGATGCATATTTTCAAGTGGTAGAAAGCTCGACAACACAGGTAACTGAAATAAATTGAAGTTTAGCATTTGATTTAATCGTTGTTACTTTTGTTCGGGAATGAAACTTGTATTTTTGTCTCGAATAGATATAAATAAAAATCTACTCGTTTTGGACACAAAGAAGTAGCTAGTTGAATTGTTTCTCTGTTGTTTTGCAAGCGACCGAATGTTTTTTCCTCCGCTTGGCTGACTGTACATGTTTTTCGACGTCTGTGTTTCTACAGTGTTAAGAACTGAAAGAAACGTTTGCCCTTATGTTATTAACACGTAATCGAAATGAATCCTTGTAAAATTAAGGATTATAATCACTTATATGAGCAGGGTTGGCGCAGTGGTGAGAGCACTCGCCTTCCGCCAATGTGTCCAAGGTTCGATTCCCGGACTCGGCGTCATATGTGGGCTGAGTTTGTTGGCTCTCTACTCTGCTCCGAGAGGTTTTTCTCCGGGTACTTCGGTTTTCCCCTCTCCTCAAAAACCAACATTTGATTTATTTGATTTGATTTGAGATTTGTAATTAGTAGGCGAAGAGCCACCTTGTGGAAGTACTGCTAATAAATCGTAATTATTATTATTATTATTATTATTATTATTATTATTATTATTATTATTATTATTATTATTATTATGTTTTGCGCGACGAGGGCAATTTTAGCAACTTTCTGAAAACTGGCACAAGTGATATTAATCAGTCTCCAAGGAACCTCATTCCCAGTGTGACGTCACGTTTCGGTTGGATGATATTCAAAATGGCGCCCAAACTTCTCGAAGAAGGCGCTGTTAAAAATGAAGATTTTTCCATGGATATCTCGCTCAACCTGCTTACGTTTGCCGATAATGAGGTTTTATATGTTATCGAACTCCTTTATTTGGCTTATTTGTCGACCAAACTCTAAAAAGTTGGATGAATTTTAACGAAAAGTTTCTGTCGTCATTCACATTTGTCGAATAATCTGATAAGCCGGTGGAACTTTCGAGGGCCAATGCGCCGCAAGGAAAAGTTCTTTAGGCTCAAGAATAGGAGGTTCAGCAAAGGATATATTAGGATTTGTGTGCGTGGAGTTTCAGATCCTCACCTCATATGGTTCGCCATATCAATCTCCTCAAAGATCTGAAAGCGGTCGAACGGATAAAACAGGCGTATGTTATACCAGCAGATTTGGTAAGTGTTCTCCTTTCGCTAGTACATTTTTTTTTCTCGAGCCTTTACCTTAACTTGTAAATGATATCGTCTAAAGTAGTAGTTTTTACCAAAAAAAAAAACGGATTCAATTTAGGTATCCAATAATGCTACATAGCAGTGCAACTGGCTACCTTGATTTCTATTTCGTACTTAGGTACACATAATTTTCATAAATTAAACTGGCAAGGAGCTTAGTACTGTAAATCCTATATTCTGTGGGAAAATAACTTCCTTAGACGTTTCTTTATTAGAAACCATTCTTTAAAATGAAATGTCTGACTTGCTCCAAGTGATCCTGATCATTTCCAGATTGTGCTGTTAGTGATCTGTCAAATTCTCTGTACTCCCATAATTTTGTTGTTTTTGCCATTTGATAGTCATTTGATTTGTCAAAGAAGTCAGACATGTACAATTTTGTGGACATAAATTGCTTTTCACTTTCAGTGAGCTCATCAAGTTTTTGGAACAATGTTTTTAAATCATCTAACAGTTTAAAGTCGTAATTCTTCACTATCACTGGTGGGGGAAAGTACTTTTTTTCCAGAGCACCAATCATTTGTTTGAATGATTTCAGTTTGGATTGCTTAATGGGGTAGGTCTTCTACTTCTTCTCTCCTCACTGTCATTTGTAGTTCTGTTGGTGGATTTTGCGTTGGTTTGTTTCCTTTTTGTTTCTTTGTGGGTGTCTCTCAGGTGTACAGTATATGGATATACAGGTGTACTGTATATCCATGTTTCATTGGTGTTAGGTCCAGTCGTTTGATACTTTCACTTTCTGATAGCTTGATGGTTTCCTGTGTTTTCACCAAGTTTATCATTGAATCTTTGTCACAGGGACAAAGTCAGTTAGTGGTTGAGGGGTCTTGTTGCAGCTGTTTTTCTTGGGAGCTGCAGTAAAATTCTCTATGCTGCAATCAGATACAAATGTTATAGGTACAGTTGGGGTTGGATTACACTTGCTGCAGTAAAAGTACCTTTAAGTCAGCTTTTTTCATGTTTGGTGGTATGGAGATGTTGTGGTGCTGAAGAATAGCTTTGATGTTTACCAGTTTGGTCTTATTGTCAGTAAGTGAAAGCAGTGTTTTGTGTTTTTCAACAATTTCTTTGATTATATGAGTTCAGCATGAGAAATCACGAGCTGTTTTTGGATTGCAAAGTGTCAGGAGAAGGGTGTTTTTGCAATGACCCTTGTGAGTCAACTTGGTATGACAAAGTTTTTTTCTTACTTTCAGCAATACCAGTATTAATCAGTGTTGGATCATTGATACCAGGACAAAGTGAAACATGTAAGTCATCAGTTGTTTTCAGTATCACATCAAGAGCAGATTTGAAAATATTTGGCTCAAAGATGATGTGTGGGAGTTCCCCATATTTCACCCTGTTCCCCAGGATTTGTACTGTAAAATGACAGATGTCATCACTTGCAATAGATAATTTCGAGGGAAGGAAAAAGAAGTTTGGTATACCAACACCATTAATTTGTTATATTTGGTTTAGAAAGAACAACCTTCAGACTGTCATTGGTTGTTTTTTGAATTTGAAAATGTTATTGTCCACGGAAAGATGGCATGAAGAACAGATTGAAAGATTGTATATGCATGTAGGTGTAGAGGCTCAGAGAGATATTCTCCATGAGCATAGCATTCATTTTCATCGCTTGTCATTGGTCTGTAATATTTAAGGAGCTGTAATAACCCTTATGTAAAAATCCCTGCTTTTAATTGGGAAACTACAGGCAACTCATATTTTTCTTCTGTGTCATCAATCTTTTAATTTGATGTTTGAATGGAATCATCAAATCCTGCAGGTGGTTTAGTGTCAGTGACAGGATCAGATCCGCTTGTGGGATTGTCACATCTTTCTGCTTTTTCAAACATAATTTGAGCTTTCCTATACTCATCCTCCTTTTTAACAGACTTAAGGAAGAAAGGCTGGCATGACATGCATATGTAGCTTACACGAGATTCATCATGAGAATCCATGTGTTTATAAAGGTAACCACAAAATCAGTTTTATTACCATTCTGTTCATCCAAAGTTACATGCCACAATAAACTGGTTTTTAAATACACTTATGTTGTTTTTTTTTGCAGGGAAGGTCGCTTGAAAGGCATACCTCATTTTTGCACTGTGAACATGTCACAATGCAAGGATTTACCTTTAGAATGTCAAGCTGGTCATCACTTCGAGATTTTGAGGAACTTTTACCTTTAGCAGGCTTATCCCTCTGGGCCCAGTTGCTCAAAGCATGGTTAGCGCTAACCATTGGTTAAGATGTATTAAAACCTATAGGTTGTCATGGTTTTTAACCCTGGTTAGTGCTAACCGTGCTTCGAGCAACTGGATGCCCTGGATGTTAAACTTGCATATTGTTTATCACACACCCTTAGATTTGTGTTGTTTTCCATGTTAACACTAAGGTCTTGAGGGCTACATTTCACTTCATACCTCCCAATCATGCTGTCAAATTTATGGGATCCTTCCTCATTTTCACAGCCCTTTAGGCAACACTTTACACCTCCAGTTAAATGTCCATTCATGATTACCACCCCTGTTATTTCCTTTAATGGCACAAAATTGTGCAAAAGTTTACCACAGTTTGATAGCCAGTATAAATCACTTGTTAACTAAAGTTAAATTTGGAATTAACTTGTGATCACAAGTCCAAAACAGTTGCATAATTATGGTGCAAAGGTAAAGGAGAAAGACTTTCCTGTTACATCTATAACCAAAATAGATGTAACAAATCTTTTAGACCTGAGGACCATACTAAAGAGAAAACCAGAGTGGTGAAATTCAACCATTTTGACACAAGAATAAGCCAACATCAGACCAAGTAAAAGGTAGATAACTGGGAAGAACAGGGGAATGCCTGTGGAATCATTGGAGGTAGCATCAAAGTTTTCACCAACTGCTATTACAATGAGTAAAATGCCTGCTGAGTACATGGTAACAGAATAATGTTCGGACTGTTTGGACACCGCCAACAGAGTTTGAGTAGTACCAAGGTTTAACAAGATGCTGTAATAAAGCAAGAGACATGTGGTCATAACAGTGGAAAGAAAAACTTTTGATGCTAGACTCCAAAAATATTGCACAAGGGAGAATTTTGGTTGTGGCTTGACAGGTAAACAAGTTTTTTAAAGTGGTTCAAGTGGGGACAAAAACAACCTCAGAAGAACAACTGCAGGGCACAGTATGATTTCCAATATGTAATTGAGTCTTTGTTGTACTTGACAATTTGC
Organism: Pachyseris speciosa; assembly: GCA_016490735.1. Taxonomy (NCBI): domain Eukaryota; kingdom Metazoa; phylum Cnidaria; class Anthozoa; order Scleractinia; family Pachyseridae; genus Pachyseris; species Pachyseris speciosa. The sequence continues at coordinate 235,787 of JAEMWC010000625.1, read as the reverse complement.
TTTGAACATGTTCTGCATATCATTTCCCAGTTCATTAGGACAAAAATTGTGATCACAATACACATACATGTAATAGTAAAAGTTGAATAAAATAAGTTTGCAAGGATGGTATGATGGAAGTGTATTAAACTAAACCTGCAAAAAAAAGAAGCTTATTAACAATAACAGTAACCATTCAACTACACCCAAATTTGAAACCATGTGTTTGTAGAGCACCAGCCACACTGTACAGGAGTGGTGTTTTTTTAGTTGAAATATGATACTCATCAGAGGTGATGTAAAGGGTATAGGGCAGCCTTGTAAATTTTGGAAAGGATCGAAAAAGAGCTGTCATTATAACATGGCGATGCAACACTGTTATTACACCATGCATAATGTAGTGGCATTGTTCAGGAACAAGCCAAGTAAGTTCAAACACTAAATCATAAAACAAAATTGCTGTGACCAAAAATAAAAGTAGTACAATATTTTTATTCAACATCCTTTGTTGGTTTGTTTTCTGCAGTTATATAATTATATAACAACTAACTGATATCTTTGATTACACTACTTTGTAACTCTTGTTTCTAACATTTATTAGTTTCTTATTGTTTCTATTCTTATTCTTATTATATTCTAATTGTATAACGTTTTTGTTTTGTTTTTGTATTTATTTCTTTGTTATAATTATAGAGTAAGTCTTATATTATTCAGTAAAATAAGTGTTATGGTATCTGACCATACAATTCAACAAAATGCAACGACAGCACAGGGTATATACACCAAATTAATGACAAAACCAAATAAT
>JAEMWC010000625.1:112500-230000 GCA_016490735.1 Pachyseris speciosa | reverse complement strand
CGCGCTTGACATGGAAGGAATGGAAACAAGCACGTGTTGTTGTGACGTCACTATTGGCGAGTAAGATGAGGAGCTCGATCAATGCTGTAAGTATTCTTTGCGATCTGTCGTAAAGTTCTTTGTTTTAACCGTTCGTTCTCTCTTCGAAAAAGGCCGAGGAAGTCGAACATGTGGTTTTTAACGTAGAGCCGAACTAGTATGAACCAATTAATGGCAAGGGAATCGTATGCTGGAACCTCCGATGACTCGTCCGACTGCAAAGAATACGATGTAAACAAGGACCGAATTAGCCTCCCACGCAGTCGTTTTTAGGGGACTCGTATTTCACCTCCTCCCCACTAACGCCTGCTTACCCGAAGCCAACATTCCTTTCCCATTGTTTAACTCGTTGGCATCCTAGCCTATCACGATCGAGAAACTGTCCAGCGATGACAAGTAAAATTAATCGTTATGCGTGCTTCTTTCTCTCGCGAATTAGTAAACGTATCAAAGCGCTGGTGCCAATGTGTTTTTTAGCAATACGATGTGTTACAAGACACTAAAGCAAATAAGAATTTAGACGCGACCAAGTTAGAAATTTGAAGCATTTATCAGTTGATCAAACACAGAGTAAACCGACGTAAAATTATCACACATGGTATAACAACAAAGCTCAATCTCTCATGGTCTGATCTTGCATTAAATCAGATGAAATTGGCCCATCTTGGGAAGCGGCCAGAAGTTATCAAACACCGATGGCATAGACTGCGCCAACTAGTAGTTTTTTCTTCAGTTCACGAGATGCGGACGGCAAAATTATGCAGCTTATCACTAGCAGCTCGCTCGATCCACTGCACGCTATGGTCTACCGATGGCAAAGTTTCCTTCCTCCAAATCACTCAGACTAACCCGAAGATACGCTAATACTTCTTAAATAACTGACTTGGCCCTTCACCAAATTCACGAGAAGTGACACAACAGCTACAACACGACCAGCGGCGAGGAAATTGAAGATTGATGGCGAAGCTTGCATGATACTGAAATAAGCGTCTTTCCGTAACTAGTCGGCATATTGACGGAAATATTGTCGCTATTTCCTCTCACAAATTCTTAAAGTGAAGTCAGTTGATATGCGTTTAAACAAGAAATTTTGAACGTAGAGCACACGGTGATCAAAGCTTGCTCAAGCTCCGTCTTCGCTATGTTGAACTATCCCGCGAAAAGCGTCCTGAGGTCAAGGTCAACCTTCCAGAATTTAGTAGGTACGGTGTGATTGGCTGAGCGGCGGGAAAGGAATGTTGGCTTCGGGTAAGCAGGCGTTAGTGGGGAGGAGGTGAAATACGAGTCCCCTAAAAACGACTGCGTGGGAGGCTAGGACCGAATCGGTCAAGTGGATTGGTGAGCGTTTGTTTACTCAATATACTGTAAAAGGTCGCCTTAGAATGGTCAATAAATACGCTGGAATCGCCCTTGAAGCATTTGCTTTGTTCTCTGTGGTGTTTAATTGTATTTTTGATGTATACTGTGAAACCATACTTCCATGCCATGCTGTTGTTTTGATCCGCGTTTCTCCTTTATTAATATTCACCATACTATTTAAAGGCCGCCGTAGAATTACAACTTCATGCTGTTCGCTTTCATTTCACGCATTTTATCTGCTCCCTGTGATTTTTTGTATATTTTCACTGTTTATTGTTATGCAATACCATAATTTCCATGCAGCTATTTTTGTGAGTCCGATTTCATTCCGATGACACTGCGTGAACAATCCCAAATACTAGATAACATGTACAGTCATTGTAACAGGGGTATCCGTGTAATTGACAAAATGCAAGTAATTAATTAAGTCTTATATGCTTTTTTAATGAAATGTTTACTTTTCTTCACAATCTTGACTTCAGCTTAAAATGCGGGTGCATTTGTGGAAACTGTGTGCCCATGCAAATTGGGCAGCAAAGTGTCTGCTGTCGTGAAATCTCAGCAATGAAGTCATCTGATAAGATACCACATTCCATGTCCTGTATTACTCAGCATGAGAATTTTACTGCTGTGTGTACAAATGCAGCTGTTATTTAGAAAACTTGTAACCAGTATCTGGAGAATGAAGGCCCGATTTATAATGAGCCACTAAATGGGTATGTATATGTATGCTTGTAAACATTGTCATATTTTTTGTCAGCCTATCACCAACATAAGTATGTGTGTCTGGAAAAAGTTTCTGATTTTAGGTGATGCATGAATTATGTGGGATTGTTGTAAGGCTTTCACCTACAGTTGGCTTATGTCAGTATCATAATGGCAAGGGAAAAGAGCATAGTCATAATGTGGTCTAGAAATGAGCAAGCTTGTGAACTGGGTGGGCTGCACACTGAGGCTAAACATCTGATCTCATGGCCATTACCAGCCTCCCTGAAAGTTTTCCATTTGGATATATTGTTTTATCATACCTTTATGTATCATTACACTACACAGTAATTTTCAAAGAGTTATTTTAACTCCTGAAGTGGGGTTAAACTAACTCCTCAAGGTGGAGTTATTTTTGTTCGGAGTTACTTTAACTCCAAAAAGAGTTATTTTAACTCCAGCAAAAGAGTTTTCTCTTCAACTGGGGAGTAAATTTAACTCCTAAATTGGAGTTACATTGTGGGAGTTATTGTAACTCTGAATTGGAGTTAAAGTTAACTCTCTGTGGAGTTAATTTAACTCGTTTGTGGAGTTAAATAAACTCCTTTTGTGGAGTCATTTTTAAGGGGTTAGTATAACTCCCCTTAGGGAGTAATTATGGAGTGATCGCAACTCTCCAAGAAGAGTTAAAACAACTCTATTTGGGGAATTATTTTCATAGAGTTACTTTACCTCTGCAAAGGGAGTGGATATAACTCCTCGTTTAGAGTCATTAATGCATTTATAGGAGCTGGCATAACTGAAACTCAACAGAGTCATTGCTTTACTGTTGTTATTTTCAACTCTGTTCAAAGGCTCGTGGGATAGAGAACATGAAAGCTTGGACCACTCGCATGACAAAAACGTTGCAGTGGTATGCCATATTCGTCCCCTTTTGCAATTCACTATTGGCTCGCTGAAACAATAGAGCTTTTGTAAATGCATCGTTTTCGGTGGAAAAAGCGGCTTCCCAAAGGTCATGCTGTTTATCTCTTCCTTCCCCACCCCGGTAAGTTTCTGAAGCTTTCCTTCCCTTCCCTTGTATCTAGGGAATACAGGTTTGAGAAGAAGGAAAAGTTCGAGAAAAATAATCCCACGGATCGAAGGATAAATGGATGAAATATTGGCAGTACAATGTAATCACGAAAGGTCACTCTCTTATCACTGGTCACGCTCCCTACCCTACAAGAAAATGATTAGAACACGTGATGTAACACGTGAGCGATCTCGCGTTCAAAGGTTTGCGCCAGTGGCGGTTGGTATTGAAAATTGTATGGAATCGGCGTGCATTTATCTTCATTTTTGGATCTTTAAGTACGAAAGAAACTCTATCAGGTAAGTGTTTTAGAGACTTGTGTTTCTTTTTAGTCGATTTGTCTCGCTTTAACAGTTTATTTGTAAGAATACTGACAAAGGAGGCGGTGGTGAATGCTGTATGTTACGTGTTAGCTTAACGGTTGTGATTTTGCTCCCGTAAACCTTTCCGAAAATCACGATTAAATGCCTTCATTCAGTGCTCCTCGATCGAAGACCAAGAGAAATATATTAATTCAAGTGAATTTTCGCAGAAACAGCAAACCACAACGAGTTATTGAGTGATTTTTGTAGCAAAATACAAGCACAAAACTTCGAAGCGTTCACGTTGTAATCCATCTCTACCCGTTCTAAAGACGATTATTCAGTCTCAACTTAACTAAATAGTTTGAAGTTTCACTGAATTTATAATAGTATGGCGTCCGAACAAGAAATGAACAGTTATTTTCAAACGTTTTCATGTATGTTAATGTCTGTCAACTTATCAAAGTGTTGCATTGCTAACGCGAGGAAAATAAACTTGTTATTATTTGTGTTATTTGTCTTAGATAACCATGGATGAAGAGTTAGCAAGATTTCTCAATACAGTCTGCAGTTAATATAAGCAAGAGTCCATTGATAATCTTATAAATGACGAGGTAAGTTTTGAGACAGTGGCAATTATTGGCTACATGATCATGTACAAAGTATTTAAGCATACATCTTAATTTGAAGAAAGTCTGCTACAAATCCAAAATGGCAAAGAAATGAACCTTTCATAATTCAAGTACAAATGCTGTGCTTGTTGGTTAGATGGCAAACATGGCTATTTGTTCCAAAGAATATTAATGAAGGAAAATGTTGTATACCTTGTTTCTTGCTGTGCAGGAAATATTTCTCAGGATGCAGGAATTGAAATATTTTTATTTGGGTGTTGCTAAATTTGGACAGTCAACCCTGTTAAACACAGCCACAAGTGAATTAATTGCAATGTTGTTGTTGTTGCTGCTGTTGTTATTGTTATTATTATTCACTTTAATCAGGGCCATTTGGCTGTGTGAGATTTATTTATTTGAGTGTTTGACTAGGTGTTTTTTATGTTAGTAGCACCTCACATTTAAGATGTACTTGTAATCTCATGCAACTTCATTCATATCACACAGAACAAACTACAAGTTGTAGTCTTTTTGATATGAGGCAGAAGCTTGTATAGTTAAATGTGTATATTTTCTTTCTTTTAACATGAAGGCTGAGTTTGATCAGTTCTTTGGCAACTATTTAGGATAACAGTAAATGTTTCCTCTAAAATAATAATCATGGGTGATCATATACTGTAACTTCAAGCAGATTATATATTTGAGTTGCTTTTTCGCTGAAATGGACATGGCAGTTTTGTTTGTTTGCATCATAACATCTACGTACCAGTGACTCTGACAGTGCAGTCTCCCAAACAGCCATTATTAGTGGTTGACACAACACTAAGGGAGCACTGTTGCATGACGACCACTAATAATGGCTGCCTCAGGTAGACCATGCAACAGTGGGGAATAATGACAACTTTTAAATTTCATATCTGGGGTTTGCAATGCATACATTTGCATAAAAAGATAATCATGCTGAAACTGATGTCTAGATACTCAAGTACTGAATACATTCTTTTTGTAGGATGTATGTAGAGTCCATTGATGTGGAAACAAGGAACACCAAAGCTCTCCAGGATTATAGGCATTGGTGACTTAAGGACCTGGCCCCGGTTGTTCGAAAGATGATTAATGCTAACCCAGGATTAAGAGTTAACTGAAGTCTTAATCTCACTCGTTGAGAAAGTTTTGTAAATCAAATTGTACGCTTAAAGTAAATCAAATCAATCAAAACTTAAGGATGAAAGTCTTTTTGAAATGTTTTTGTTGAACATTACCAGTATTTATAATTTAGACTGTACTCAAAGTTTGCTCTAACCCGTGATTACATAGCTTAATAATTATTGTGCTTTGAACAACTGGGCCCTGCTGTGTATTGCATTGGAGGGAATTGAAGTGATTTCTCTGGGGACAAGCAACGTGGCATTGTAGTGGGGCTTCATGTGGCTTGTTAAATATTTAAATATATACCCCACCGAGTGTGGCAATGTATTTCTATTTTGTGAAGACAGATGCCAAGAAGCAACAAAGAGAGTGGCAGTGAACAAGTTCACCTCTGCCCTCTCATAATTTCAATGTTTCTTTAAGGGGCCACTGTCATGGGTTGACTTCAAAACATTTAACAATTCTTTTTTCCTCTCTTAAAGGAATCAAATATTTATGTTTGCCCAGAGTTTCTGAGCTTTTTACTATAACCATTGCCAACTTGTCCATGCCAATTTAAATTTGGCACATCAAACTGAATTTTTCAAGTTTAAATTTGAGTAACTGACAAATGTGCTTATGTGATAGTGTTCTGTTAAGGCTTCAGCCAAAAACAAAGTTTAAAATGTTTTTAATGTACACATACATTACCATGTCTTGTTCCTGATAGAACCTTATGAAAATTAAATTATAAGCCAGTTATATTTTTTAAAGAAAAGATAGAGTTGTGTTCAAACAAACAGATTGAATTTTGTTGTATAAATTTGACTTTCATACCTGGAAAGATTGTCGTGTTTAAATGTTTTAATCATGCATACTTGCACATTCTTTATTTGTCAATATAATTATTGAAATTTACATTTCAAATGTCAATGATAATACATAGTATGCAAGAAACTGGTGTTCAGATAAGAAAATGAAATCTGATTGAATTAAACATGTTACAGTCAATTTGTGTGATCTGTTGTTTTCATCTTAAAACTACATAGGGTGACTGTGCTGGAGTTACTTTACCTCTAATGCTGGAGTGACTATAACCCTGATTATGGAGTTGAAATAACTCTACTCTTTTATGGGGCAGAGTTAAAATGACTCCCTTGTTTGGAGCTAATACAACTCCAGAATTGGAGTTAAAAATGGGAGTTAAAATGACCCCCAAAAAGGAGTTATATTTAACCTAACATTTTAACTCCACATTTGGAGTTACAGTAACTCCCTTATGGAGTTTAAATAACTCCTTTTGCAGAGTTAAAGTGACTCCCACACTGGAGTCATTATAACCCTTAAAAAGGAGTTAAAAAAGGGAGTTAAAATAACCCCCAAAAAGGGGTTATATTTAACCTAAAATTTTAACTCCACTTTTGGAGTTAAAATAACTCTTTAAAAATTACTGTGTACTTGCAATAACTTGCATGATGTACATTTAACATAAGTCATTGTCCCATAAACTCTATCCAATCTTGGGGAGCAGGGTTGGCGCAGTGGTGAGAGCGCTCGCCTTCCACCAATGTGGCCCGGGTTCGATTCCCGGACTCGGCGTCATAAGTGGGCTGAGTTTGTTGGTTCTCTACTCTGCTCCGAGAGGTTTTTCTCCGGGTACTCCGGTTTTCCCCTCTCCACAAAAACCAACATTTGATTTGATTTGATTTATTTAGAGTTGATTTGATATATGTGAGGCGCATTTGAAAATTGTATAATTGAATTTGCGCCATATAAATAAATATTACTACTATGTGGTTACTTGTACCATTTGTACAGATACATATATTTATCATACCACCAAAACTGCTGCCAAAACAAATCAAGTATTCCTTTAGGATAAAAACACTTAGATGATAAATTATTATGTCCTTTGACTGTAAAATGAAATATTATATACCTCCAGAGGGTATATAACTCAAATGAGGATAAAGGTTGTGAAAATTTTGTCACCCAAGGTTTCAGAGTATGTTTTTCCTCTATTCTGTCAGTACATACAGATATGTTGCCAAAAGGCAATATACCTATTGGATGCATGAGAAGCTGTCATCTTGTCCGGTAAAAACAAATAGAGAGAGCTTTCCACATGAAAATATCGTACTTTTTCGCTTATAACGCGCACTCGGCTATAAAACGCACCCCCAACTCAGCAACATTTGGTAAAAAGACGCACCATAAACTTAAAGTAACTTTAGAAGGAAATACATGTGGAGCGAGAACGAAGTTGTAGTAAACAAGAACAAAAATCCGTGCATAGATATACAGCCAAAAAAGTAGAGGGAACAAATTTTATCAAGTTTATTTACTTGTGACCTACGCAATAACCAAATGTTTGTAAACAAAGCAAGAACGTTGCATCCTGATTCGATTCAAGCGAAATTGTCTCATGCGCGAGCGAATAAAGCTAAAGCTGATTCACTTGATTATTAAACAGCGTAAATTGTCAAACACTAGCGACGGGAACGCTCGAGGTAACTTACCACAAATGTCAGTGCACAAAAATGGATGGATGGACGAAGGTTTGTTTAATTTCTTAAAAAAAAACAGTTTACATTTCTCGCAATGGAAGTGTTCGCGATGTTAGCACTATAACTTAAGTATTACATTACAGAGCACCTGCTTTTAAGCACGCTCGATATGCAGAAACGGCTTTGTTTTGAAAATACTCGCGATGTTCTTTTATCTCGCATTATCAGTTTTGAACAAGTTGAATTGAAATTCTGCTTGCCGATATATCGTAAACTAAGGCGACAAAATGAATTTTCACTTTGGAGCAATTGCCTAACTTTCGGCTTATCGGCTTATAACAGGGACCGCTCAGAGGGAGGGCCCCCCCCCCCCCCCCCCCCAATTTTTCGCTGAAAAAATAATAAATTAAGTAAAAGACATCCAAAAAACGTACTTGCAGGGAAAAATAGTGCTTGGCTAAAGGTGGCGGACCGCGCGGGAAAACATCCAAATTTATAATTAGTTTCTTTCGATCCTGTTTGAATAAATGTTAAACCGCTATCTTTACAATTCATACATTTAGTTGTAGTCTTCTGTTTGTGATTAAAATGGGTTCACAGACCAACGCGACTCCTGCTGTGTGCTCATTGTGTTGTTCACAGCCTTTCTAGATTTGCTTTAACAAGCATATCTTTAAGCGACTTTTCTTTTCTATAAGATAATCAAGGGAGGTTCCTTGAATATCTCTCTGAGTAATGGTTGTTCTTGTATTAGATGCCATTTGTCCATGAGTATGTTTTTCAAACATGGTAACGATGGTTGAAATTGCGTCACAAAGGGTAGAAACTTCTTGTGCGTTGTGTGTTTCTGTGTTAGAGCTGTTTTTTCTGTCCGCATAGCTAACTTCTGGGAGTATCTGTTTCACCAATTTCTTAGGGTAACTTCTAGACATAAGGCGCGTTTTAAAGTGTTGTATGTTGTCTGTGAAAGTAACTCTTGAAGAAGTACTAAAAGAAAGGCTCAAAGAAAAACCTTAAGAAAAGATTATTATTGTCTTATAGCACTAAACACTCACAAAGAAGAAAGACAAACTTTGCCTCCTGCCGGACGTGGCAAATGAAGTTTTTGGTCGTAAAGACAATCCCAAAAGGAATTTCGGTACATTCAGACAATTCGATTTCGAGACAGTAAGCGAATAAATGAGCCAAAGTAATGACTACTCTACCTTCGTTTACAGATTCTGTTAAGTGTGATTACAAGTTTATTTTTTCACTAACCCCTTTCTCTAAATGCTTGAATCGAGTTGAAAACTGTAGAAAAGGATATGACTTGATTTTTTGTGTTGATAAAATATGTTAACTACTGGACAAAGCTTATGAATTCAACGGGATTATATGCGTTTTAATAATTTTTAGAATTAGTCCCCTCCACTCACTTGGAAATGCGGGAGCAGCCGACAGTTCGGTAGGTATTTAATTGATAAGTGTGTTTTTCGAGCCATTTTTCACCTGAGAAGCCCCCTGCCTGGCATCATAAAGCTGGGTTGGTGGGTAGAGGTAATCCTCTTGAAGAAAACAGACGAGGTTAGAAGCAATTTAAGAAGAAGTGGGCCGCGGAATTGTTCGATCGAGTTATGGCCATTCGCGAAGTGAAATTGTGTTCCTGGCCGTTCTGGGAGTGGATTCGGAGACATCGCGTGGCAATTTCGGCGAGTTCTGACTTGTAAATAAATCGGTGCAACATTGTGTCAGCAGGACCGGGTGGCTCGACACTTATAAAAATTAGATGACGTTTCGAGCTCTTCGTCGGAGCGAATTGAGGAATTGTGGGTTTTGTGTGGTTTATATACAGAAAATGGAGCTACGCTATTGGTGGTAACATGGTGAAGTGAAAAACAGGAATAAATCAATTGAATGAAAAGCGCTCGTTGATACCGTGGGGAGTAAGAGTGCCGATTTGAAAGATCAATTTTTTCTCGAGATTTTTACGGCTTTCCGTGGTACCTTGATGTAGGGAAAGGTCGGAGATCGACATATGTTGTTTGGAATGGCTAGTGAGATTAAAATGCCGAGCGACCGATTTGGGTGCATCTTTGTCATCTTTGTCAGCATCACGTAGATGTTCTCGGAATTGGTCACCTAGTCGTCTTCCTGTTTCGCCGATGTATGACTTTTTGCATAATGTACAGGTTATGCAATAGACGTGAAACGATCAGTGATCTTAACAGATCGCTTTGGGCCCGATATTTTGCTAGTGTTTTGAATGAAAGGACAAGTTTTGCATCGCGAGCGCGCGCATTTAAAAGTGCCATGTTGTTCAGTTGTTTTGAATGCGCTTCTAACTAGAAAGTTACCTACATTTTTGTCGCGTTTGAATGAAATCAGTGGTGGTTGCGAACAGATTCTAGCAGTTCTTGGATCATTTTGCAGTATCTTAAAGTTATTAAGAATGATGGCTTTAACTGGGTTATTATGAGGGTGAAATGTAAGGGTGAATGAAATTCTGTCATTCTTTTCTTTTTCTGACGTCTGTACTGCTGACTGTTGATCAATTTGATGGGCAAGGTGAAGGCCCGATTGAACCACAGAATCAGGATAGCCACATTTCTCGAGGAACTGGCACATTTCCTCTGATTTTTTGGAAAAATCAGACTTATTACCACATAGACGTCGAAGTCTAAGAAATGGAGAATAGGGAATGGCGTTTTTGACATGAGATGGATATGAAATAAGCACCGTTAATTCCTTTCATCCGGCTTTAAAATATACCTGAGAAATTTCTGAAACTTCGCTAGTCTTTCTAGATACCAAAGTTTCTATCAGCGGCAACGGTTTATGTACCAGTGTGCACTACAAACCCATCGATGCTCACAGTTATCTGTTGTATTCATCTTCACATCCAGCCGTAAAAGTCTCAAGCAAAAATTGATCTTTCAAATCGGCACTCTTATTCCCCACCGTATCAACGAGCGCTTTTCATTCAATTAATTTATTCCTGTTTTTCACGTCACCATGTTACCACCAATAGCGTAGCTCCATACACAACCCACAATTCCTTGATTCGCTCCGACGAAGGGCTAACGCTCGAAAGATCAGCTAATCGAATCTCTGTACGGAGCTCAATTTAAACCAAATTTTCGTGTTTCACTCCCCCAACGACACAGCATCACAGATTCTTTAGAAACGAATCCCCTTTATTCACTTATGAAAATTATTTGAAATAGAAATTGGCAGAGTCCTATCCAGTCAGTCCTATCCAGTCAGTTATCCAAGGACTTCCCAGAATTCCTTTGGGCCACAAAAGCAAAAATTACAGACCAGTGAGTGGAAGTGAAATCAAAAACGTTATCCGCGTCGCGCTAAACAAGTGAGCAGGTAAACGTGGAACATATTTCAAGAAGTGGAGTCGAAGTTTGCTGCCAATGTAGAATTTTAGCTTCAAAAAATATTTTTGTCCGAGAAACTTCAAGGCAAAGTTGCTTATTTTTGGTGTTGTCAAAGGGCGTTCAAAGCCAACATTTTTGGCTTTGCAACAAAATAATGATGAAAATTGGGAGTTTTGGTCAGTTTATGGAGTGATGAAGTTTACATAATTATGCATTTGGCAATAAGAATCGTTCATTTCAACCATAGCAAGGGATTTGGGAAAGTTGTAGGTTTTCAAAGCACTAACGGTGGTTGTGACGTACTGAGTACGTCAATAAGGCACTTAAGGGGTTAAAATTGCCAGTTTCAAGACTCCTTAAAATTGCCACTTTAGAGACTCCTTGAAATCGCCACTTTTTAAAGGCCTTAAATCGCCGCTTTTAAGACTCCTTAAAATCGCCACTTTTTAGACTCCTTAACATTTGCCAATTTTAAGACTCCTTAAAATCGCCCCTTTTAAGAGGTCTTAAAATCGACACTTTCAAGAGTACTTTAAATTTCCACTTTTAAGACTCCTTAAAATCGCCACTTTTGGATAGTGTTTATTGGCTCTGATTGGCTAGTCAAACTCCGAATATCCTTTGTTATTTACTTCCGAGCAACTCGCGAGTTTCGTGCTCCCTCGTGTGAATTTCGAAAAAATGGCGTCCGGGTTGCATCCATGACAAGCAAAGAAATAATCCAAATTAACGACAAAGAAGTCCCTGAAAACACAAAGAAAGCGACTAAATTTCGTTTGGCTGTGTTTAAAGGCGATAATTTATGTTTTTAACCCGGAGTTTATCGATAAAAACCAATGAGTAAGGTTTTGTTTACAAATGCAAATTAATCTTCCGTAACCTCACTTGTTCACTTGAAAACCAAAGTTGAATGATATTTTTTAAAGAATGGTTTCAAATACAGAGAGAGTTTGCAACTCCATTTGAAGAAATGTGGCTACCAGAACCAAACAAATGTCTACAGAAATTTTATCTGTCAGCGAGAAAACGGGCGGCTTGTTGTTTCAGTCCTTTGCGCGCGGGAAAATATTGCAATAAGTGCTGGAATATATGAATTAAAATCAATTTTTGTGGTGTATAAATTTTCACTGTTTTAGTATATACTAAAACAACTATTCACTTCAGTGCCGGTAGTTAGCCACCTCCACTTCGGTTAATAGTTCTTAAACATCCTAAAACTAATCATAATAATCCAACATGGCGGCCATACTCCACCTGGCCCAGCTGCCCAGCTAGTTTACAGCGAACGGCTTTGATACTGGACATCCATATTATAGCCAATTGACAACTGTCAAAACAAGGTATCCGCTGACCAGTTTCACGTGACCATATCACGGGCTCAAGTTAAGACCTCATTGAGGTTTTTTTGAAGTTGACCGCTGACCAGGCACTTGCTTTCGATTGGATCACAGGCTCAAGCCAGGTGTGGGTCCTCCAAAATCGAGGCTTACTTTTTCGCGCGCCTTCTGCGGCTCGTAATTTCACATTCAGTTGGTTTCTTCATTTTGAGCAAAACAACTTCATCTTCTTCGATCGAAGTTTGTCTTTAAGTTCGCGTAAAAAGCATAAAAATCAAGAACTTGTCAAAAGATACTCCGGAAGGTAAATTTTAAAGTGATAAAAGGAAGGGCGAAATATTTTTCTCAGGAAAAGCTCCAAACTTGGATCGATTGCGTGGTTGAAAGCGAAATGATTCAACGCTTCAAGGGCTTTCACCTTACCGCGGCATCTTGCATTTCACCAAGAAAGGTCACGTAACAGTTCACTGGTATTAATGGGAGGAACGAGTAGCTCAAACTCTGTGGAAAAAGGTCTTTCTTTGGACAAACCGTTTGCTATTTTTGCGAATGCTTGTTTTTACTTTACTGAAGCGTACGTAAACTTATTTTTAAGTGGTAGAAACCTCTACAACACAGGACAGTCAGGTAAATTAAATAAATTGAAGCTTAACATCTGAAGTTTAACATTTTTCTCTCGACTGGATATAAATAACAATTATTTGTACTCGTTTTGGACGCAAAGAAGTAGTTGAATTGTTTGTTTGTTTTGTTACGTTGTTTTCTTTGGAAGCGAAGAGTGTTTTTACTCCGCTTGGCTGACTGTTTTTCGACCTCGGAGCCTCAACAGCTTTGAGAAACTTTTGCCCTTATCTTATTAACACGTAATCGCAATGAGTTCTCGTAAAATTAAGGATTAACGCCCCGGCTAAACGATTACATACTTTCATCCAACATCGTCAGTTGTCAAACATAACGTTGGGTGGCTAAACGCACAAACAATGTTTGAGCAAACAATAGACAGAGTGAGTCTACAGAACGAATTTTTGCGTATTATTACGGAAATTTCGACTTTAGGTGGCTCATTTGGTTGCTTTTTACCGGCTGTGCACGTTTTGTTGATTGGGGTGGCTAAACGATCAAACATTTCTTCGTAATGCTTAATGTTTAGTCGTTTTTTTGATTGTAAATTTCTTTTGGAACCAACATACGCGTCGCGTATTGTTTTCTTGTAGTGTTTTAATGATTTGAGGTTTTTGAACCGCGGTCAATTCCTGTTGGAATAAATATTGGCGCAAGGAAAGCCATGCGAAGTTGCTCAATACCAGAAAAATAATAATAATCTTGGAGCTCCGCTTTTAGGCTTGGCTAAATCTATATATTAAGGGTTCTTTAAAGTGGCGATTGTAAGGAGTCTTAAAAGTCGAAATTGTAAGGAGTCGGCTTAAAAGTGGCGCTTGCAAGGGGTCATAAAAGTGGCGATTGTAAGCAGTGGTAATTTTGAGGAGTCTTAAAAGTGGTGATTTTAAAGAGTCTTAAAAGTGACAGTTTTAAGAGTTTTTAAAATTGGCAATTTTAAGGGTTCTTAAAAGTGGCAATTATAAGGGGTCTTAAAAGTGGCGATTGTAAGGAGTCGGCTTAAAAGTGGCGATTGGGGGGGTCTTAAAAGTGGCGATTGTAAGCAGTCTTATAAGTGGTAATTTTGAGGAGTCTTAAAAGTGGCGATTTTAAAGAGTCTTAAAAGTGGCAATTTTAAGAGTTTTTAAAGTTGGCAATTTTAAGGGTTCTTAAAAGTGGCAATTATAAGGGGTCTTAAAAGTGGCGATTATAAGGAGTCGGCTTAAAAGTGGCGATTGGGGGGGTCTTAAAACTGGCGATTGTAAGCAGTCTTAAAAGTGGTAATTTTGAGGAGTCTTAAAAGTGGCGATTTTAAAGAGTCTTAAAAGTGGCAATTTTAAGAGTTCTTAAAAATGGTGATTTTAAGGGTTCTTAAAAGTGGCAATTTTAAGGGGTCTTTAAAAGTGGGGATTGTAAGGAGTCGGCTTAAAAGTGATGATTGTAAGCAGTCTTAATAGTGGTAGTTTTGAGGACCATTTATTTATCAGCATCTGGGCTAAGTCCCCTTTGAAAAAATACTAAGATAAAATACCCAAACCTTATGTAACTCAGTGTAACATAATTGGGGAATTTACGTAAAAAAAAAGGTATTAACCGTAAATTTAGTAAACTTATAAGACATTGCCACTTTAGCCCGCAAACTTTCCAACAGTAAAAAAGCAAGTAATACTAAAAAAACCGAAGTTACTTTTCTACTTAACGTTATACCGAAAACTGATTATTCTTGTTTTAAAACATCTCATTTTTGTTGCTGGAAGTATATAAGATTTACCACATCATGTTAGTTTTGAATGCACTTCCAGCCATTTCAGAGGACTTTAAAGACCCATGTTCATCCAATACGCATTGCGCGCCGCGCTGAATTTCGCACAGACGGAAAATACGCAAATCGCCAGAGAGCGCTATTTTGCGAAAATAATCTCGTTCATCCGGCTTATTTCCCCGAGTATCGCAATTTTTTCTGTCGTCGTAGTTTTCTTAACATCCTCTCTCTTCATTTGCGTCGATATTTTCAACAAGAGCCGTCGTAGCGGTGAGGAAAAGACTTTGTAGGCGGGTGGTATTGTTGTTGAACTTCGCGTAACGCCAAATTATTTGTTGGCAGGCTCTTGTTAAAAAATCCGTTTAGTTTGGAGTCAACCCGAAGGTAATTCTTCACAATTTTGTTGGAGTATTGTATTCCATTGTCAGGCTGTTGTCTTCTTGAATTTGTTTTGTAATATTATCCTGGCAAAACGTGACTTTTGTCCCTGTCCCTGTAATGATAAGGTAAGCCTTGTGGAGCACTAAAATTAAAATATATGGACTAGGAGTATTCAAGGCGACGTAACTTATTTATTGGAATCCTTTACCGCGTCGCTTTTAGTTAGCCATACTAGTAAATGCAAGCGAAACGATCGACTTCCCTCGCTTCCTCAGTCGCTGAAAGTTTTACATGATGAACCACACATATTTGCTGCGTTTTCGGAGCAACTGATGTCTTTCGTAGGCACAAGATTCAAATAAATCACAGCAATATAGAAAAATAAATCGATTCTCATTGCATAGGAATTGGTATTGGTAAACCAATCAGATCACAAGAATGAACAATAGAGACGGTTAAAAACAATAACAAACGTGCGCAAAGCCTCTTGGATGAACATGGGTCTTTAATTTAAAAATTTCCGGGGGAGAATGTCCTCTGACCCCCTAATTGACTCACGCTCCAGCCCGCCACCCGTCCTCCGTTGCAAACTTGCGGGACCATGTTAATCCGTGTTCAGTGCTACTGAAACCTTCCTGCTATTTCTTTAGCTATAGCTACCCTCTTAGCGCTGTTTTTTAACTATCGACGTTGAAGCGTAACAACAGTATGCAGTAAGTAGTATCTAAAAATCCTCGGCCATTTTTTTGGCTTCATTACGTTCGCTAAAGCATTCACTCAGTTTAAAGTACTTTACGCACCTATCTTTAAGGCCCCAGTAGAGAAGATGGGGTAGAAATGCCACGACATGCACAGCTACTCTTGACATGATTAAACTGAAGTCCTACGTTTCTTACTACAGCGCCTTCCTGCCATCAACCAATCCTCCGTACTAAAACTATGTAACGCCACTTTTGAAAGTATGTACAACTCTCAGAAAATGTTTCAATGGCTGCAAAGAAAGTCTTTTTTCTGGAAAGCGGTCCACTTGTCGTAAGTTGAAGTTGTTGGCAGATTTCTCTTAGGACTACCAGTTTGAGTGAGGCAAGCTTGTTGTCTTTTACAAGTTCGCAGATATTGCTAACGCCCACGATCATTGGATGGCTTGGCTTACCCATGTCTTCCATCACCAAATCTCCAAGAGCGTGGAAGGCCATTTCCGACTCTGTGGCCACGATGTCTTCCTCCGGTATTTCCTCAACATCAATACCCCTATGACGCTGCGCCGCTGTCTGACGTGAGAACAGACCACTGATCTGCTGCGCCGTCCTCCACTCTTCAGGCTTAAACGTGGGCTCTCCGCCCTCATTTTTGAGAATCTTCATTTCCCTCGCTACCTGCACAGGCCTTGTTTCCAGTTCTTACACCCTTTTGAAATTTCTCCATCAAAAAGGTCTTGACGTTATCGGTCATCCTGATAGGTCGTTTTGCTACCTTCAGAGCCTATCCCAATGGTCTAAGAGCAGATGCTCTGGCAGTGCTGCTGCTATCTCCACCTTGAGATGAGGTTGATGCCACATTCGGAGCGAACGTCACCCCTGTCCCGCCCATTTCCTCCTGACGCGGTCATAAATGGATTCGCAGTCCACCCCAAGGCGGTGTTTGCCCGTATCCATATGGTTTTCTGCCTCTGCCTGGGTCTTGATCGTGAGGACGCATCCAGTCCCCAGGCAAGAGTAGATCTCAGACTTGTGCCTGATCCTCTCTCCCACACTTCCCCTCTGTCTAGCTTGACCAAATGGCTTTATCACCCTTAACCCAGTATCTCCCTGTGATGGAACTCCGAGATCACTGTAGGGGATGAGGCGCCCAGGGCCGATGTTGTGTGCTTTCCACACTCGGATACCACACTTCTCTTACTGGAAGTTGTTCAACACACTAATGCCCGGTATTTTGATCTCTTTGTTTCTCTCCCCGGTCGTATCCACCTCAACGACCGCAGCCCTGCACCCTTTGATGCCACCATGGGATTCTAGTACTGCCTTCATATCAGCTGTCACGAAGTCGTGCCTCTCACTGACCCAGCGCTTTACGTGTGCCTTCATAGTAGTAGTCTTCCTATCACAGAAGTCTTTGCCTGACTGTGGTTCTGAGAAATCATATCGCACTGGACTGACACCGGTTCTCTCCCCTACTCCTTTAAGACTTAGCAACAGAGGCGCATTGTGGTAGCATGCGGCGTTATACGATCGAAGGTAAGCTGAATTCACAACGGGGTACTCCTGTTTGACCTTGTGTAGCAAGTCCTCTATGATTGAGAGAACGGCAAAGCTATTTTGGGTGCAGTTGTTGAAAATATGTACAAGGCACTCGACCTCATGCTTGCTCTCCACAGTTCCTCTGGTGATTACAGCGCTGATGTGCCAGCTCCTTCCCCTCTTTCCAAAAAAAGTCACTCATTTGTTCTCTGTATTGCACAGGCAAAAATTTCATTGCCTAGTCCATTATGACAAGGCAAGAGCTCGCGTCTAGATTTTGGAGAATATGTTGCTTGGCTTCGTCCTGGTTACTTGATCGTAGCAAGTGAGCTTTCCACGCCTGTATGTTGCGCACACTCTCAGTGTACTCAAACCTCAGCCGAACCCTCTCTTCTTCCGTCATGTCCACTTTCTCCAGCATCTCTTCCACCTCTGTCAGTACTCCCTCTAGGCTTTCACAGCGCTCACATTCGTGGCAGTGTTGGTGATTATATTCCCCTTTGAACTCTCCAGCATTACTATCACTTAGTGCATGGACGTTACAGTGATCACTGCAATGTTCACTTCGTCCGGTGTGTGTCTTGAAATCATTCTTTAAGTACTGTTTTCCATTCTCAAGTACTTTCTGAGTGGTGGCAGTCAAGCAGTCCTCATAATTTAGACGTAGTTGAATTTCGTTGGGACTGAAACCATGTTATCATTCAGAAATTCTAATTATAATAATAATTGCTCTCGGCGCTCGATCGGAAAACTCGGAGAAATCGCCAACTTTAAAACTCAGTCCCAGTCTCAGTCGGCAACGCCTAAACTATTCAAAATGGCCACCCCGTGACGAAAAGACAGGAAAACCAACAAAGTTAATAAATGCATTAATGCGAGGGTTGCTCATGGGCCGCATAAAATTTTTTTATGGTCAGTTATACTAAGCTATAAATGGCCAATGGGTATTAAGCTTACCTTCTCTCCAGGTATGAAACGGGAAGCCTTACGGGATTTATAGTGTGCTCCTCGGCAGCTCGAACACACAGCTGTAGCGACGACCATGATCTCCATCATCACCATCGACGTGATTCACCCTCACAGTGACCATTACCATAATCATAATGGTCATGGTTATTAATAATAATACTTTATTACTTATTAGGCACATATTAACATCTGAATATGATCAAATGCGCCGTACAACTATAACTACCAATAATAATTACAATAAAATATACTTAAGAATATCTGAAATTTATAATCTAAAAAGGAGTCAATCTAACTATAACAGGCAAAAGCCTTCCTAAATAAATAAGTCTTTATTGTTCGTTTAAAAACCAAAACGTTATCGATGTCTCTGACACTTGCAGGCAGACTGTTCCACAATGCAGGGGCAGCTATTTGGAATGATCTGTCTCCCAGAGTTTTCTTTGTTTTTCCTATGGGTAACTGCAATAGTAGTTCTTCAGAAGAACGACGCTGGTATTTACATTTCTTCTTTAATTGAACTAGATCGCAGATATAGGACGGTGCAAGTTGATATATTGCTTTAAACGTTAAAACTAAGATTTTAAACTCGATACGGTAGGTAACGGGTAGCCAATGCAAAGAAAATAAGACGGGTGTAATATGATTAAACCTTGGTGTTGAGCATACGAGCCGGGCAGCACTATTCTGAATGCGTTGTAACTTACTCATGTGTACCGCAGGAACTTTATAAAGAAGACTATTACAATAATCTAGGCGGCCTATAACAATGGAGTGAACAAGCGTTTGTGTGGCATCATTGGTTAGGTACTTTCTGATCCGCCTTATATTGTAAATATGAAAAGACGCAGCTTTACATATGTTATTAATGTGTGGTATCATACTCATGTTCTGGTCAAAGCATGATCCCAAGTTCGTAACTGAAGTTACTGGAGGTATAATGCTCTCACCAACACTAAGACCATCAATGTTCACTTTAGCCAGTTGCTCTCTGGTGCCTATAATCATCAACTCCGTCTTACTATCATTCAGGCGTAGTTTGTCCTTGATCATCCACGATAGTATAGCCTGTATTCAATGCTCCATTGCCTCAACTGCGTCGTTTTGCGAACAAGCTGAGTCAGCATTGAATGATAGATACAGCTGAGTATCGTCTGCGTATGCATACGATTGTGGTAGATAGTTCTTAATAACCTCAAAAAGCTTACTCGCATAGATAGTAAGCAGCAGTAGACCTAGGCATGATCCTTGACGAACACCGCATTGCAAATTGAACTTCTTCGATAAATTCTGGTCAAAAAGACACGCGCTGCGATCTGTTGATAAGGTAGGATGTAAACCACTGCAATGCCGATCCCCTAACTCCAAAGCTCGTACTGAGGCGATTCAATAACACTCCATGGTCAACTGTGTCAAACGCTACACTCAAATCTAGTAACACAAGAAGGGTCACACGCTGATAATCCAAGCTCATTGGGATGTCATTTTGCACTTTTAAAAGTGCACTCTCAGTGCTGTGACACTTGCGATACGCTGACTGGAATGGAGGGTATAAGCCATGGGATGTCAAATGTGCATGCATTTGATCGAAGACGGCACGTTCCGTTAATTTTGAAACGTACTGCAAATTAGACACAGGTCTTAAGTTTGTAAACTCTGAGAGCACGCCAGACTTTTTGAGCAGAGGGGAAACTAACGCCTCCTTCCAGCAATTAGGAAATTCACCAGATTCAAGGGAACAGTTAATTATGCGTGTAATGACCGGAAGTAGAACATCGAGACAGGAGACCACAAGCGACGTTGGAGCTGGATCAAGTGCACAAGATCTTTTTGCAGATTGTCGGACAAGCTTCAGGACTTCGTCCTCACTGAGAGGATGGAAAGCATACAGTACTTTTTCCGGGCCAACTCAGTTCTGGATCCTCCGGTAAGACCATGTTTGCACGGGAGGTGACGGTCTTGTCAATATCCGAACGGATGGATTCTATTTTGCGGATAAAAAGTTTTCCGATGTCATTCACAAGAACAGATTTATCCACATAGTCATGAAAAGACGGCACTTCCTTCTTAGCCAGCAGCTTCTTTGCTGCCCTAAATAACTTCCCTTGATCCATACTATTCCTCGCAATAAAGTTAGTATAGAAGTCATTTTTTGCAGCATTCATCATGTAAGTTACACGATTTCTCTGCACTTTAAAAGCATAAAGGCCTTCTTGTCGGCCAGTTTTCCGCCACCGCCTTTCCGCTTTTCTCCGAAGACGTTTAGCAGCCCCTATTTTAGCGGTGTACCAGGGAACGGAAGGGCGTGCCTTCACAGTCTTGGATTGCAGTGGAGCATGACAGTCGATCAGCATGCGAAAAATGGAATTATAGTCCTTTGCAAGTTTATCAACACCATATACAGGTGTTTCCGTTGTCAAAGGTGATTGACATAAAGAAGATGTCTCCAAGTCATTCTTAAACGACTCCATGTCTATTGATCGATATTTCCTGTAAGTAACCAGCTTTTCCACTGCTTGAGGTTTCTCTGGAATCAACCTACAGCAGACTGACGCATGATCTGAAATAAACCGGTCAACTTTAGGTGGAGCTGCTTGAACGATCTCAGAGCAACGGGTGATTATAAGGTCGAGGGTGCTGCCCTTCACGAGCTGTTGAAGCTCGAATGATTCGAGCAGATCTGCAAATTTTATGGCATCAGAGTCACGTGGATTATCGACGTGGATGTCAAAGTCTCCAACGAATAAAATTTGCTCATTAGACTGAAGAACTGATTCGAGATAATCTGAAAATTCCCTAAAGAAGACGGTTGTTGGGACCTTGCGTTTATCAGAGTATGGTTGTCGATAGATTATAAACAAGCGAATACAGTTACTGACCGTAGTCACAGTCCACTCAGAGAATTCAAAGGAGCTCTTCTCGCCCGCTTCAACTTTCTTAACACGCAAGGAGTCACGGTAGATGAGACCCATTCCGCCGCCACACCGACCCTCCCGTGGATGGTCTAAAAAATTATACCCGTCCGGGTTCCACTCTTACAGCAGCATCATCCTCCGTAAGCCAATTTTCCGTTATTGCAAAAAGGTCAAATTTGCAATCGCATAGGTAGTCTATAAGCAGCGCTGCTTATTACCAGATTCATTGCGATTTTTGTATGCACGTAACGCCCAAGTGGTGCAATTTGCCTTTCATAGTTGCTATGAAAACTCTGGAAAACTCTGGAAATCACTCTCGTTTACTCTCTAACCTCACCTAACTCTCTCCTCTTACTCTGGTTACCCTCTTCCCCTCCCTCTTCCATTTTGGATCTTTTTTCGGACAGGGTAATTGATTAGCAAATTACCAATTCAAACTTCCCCCAATTAGAGAAAGATAAGATTGCAACAGAATCGGTAAATAGCTTTGTTTTTGAGACAAATAGACTTTAAACCGAATAGCTCATTCAAATACGGAAAACGAGGGCATGGATTTCGTTTGGCTCCTCCCCTTGGGGATATTTGACGAACAGCTCAAAATTGATAATAAGCACCTTGGACATAAGGATTTCGTTTTCATTTACCAGTCAAACCTATTTGTCAATTCCAAGGATTATTACCTGTGGTCTGCCTGCACTTAATATGCACTTACCAGAACCCATGGGAACTGTGGCATGGTGAAATTAATAAATTTCTTCTGACAAGGTGGCGTTTACGCGGCGCGGTTTCTTTATGGTTTTCCGCGGTCCGAGATGGGTTGGATACGAACATGTGTTGCTCTTCCTGCCAGCCCAGTCTGTAGTCAGGCAGATTATCATTGAACTTTTCTCTTCATCGGTTGCCACAAAGCGTCCAGCTCTATTCAGGATCAGGTCAACTTCATTAACATTCTCGTCACTGGATCGCTGTTGCCTAGAACTCACTCCCAGGCTTAGTAGATGCGGAATGATGTCTAACTTAAACGCTAACAGGGGCATAATGTGTGACCCTGTACCCTGCAAGCCACAAACAGAATCGGAAGAACTGAATGAACAAGTTAATGTAACATGGTGTAACACCTCAAGTGGATCAGTGTCAGAATACACAAGGCAATCGAAGACAGCTGTCAGCAGATAATTAGATAAGAGACTGTGGCATGTTATACTTTTGTGAACAGAAATTCTTTAAAGTAACAGAACCGCGCAACTATTAAAAAAAAAGCGTTTGGAAAGTAATCTGGTGAAGTATGGCAACTAATTAGAAGAAGTAACGGGTTTTCCTTGGTAATAATAAAGAAGTCAATAAACACCTCCGGAAAAATTGTCATTATGCAAATTGATAAAACTTTAAAATAAGCTTTCGGGAGGGGATTTTAACTTTCCGAATGACAAAAAACCAGCGAGATGTAACACCTTATGCAAAAATAGCTCTAATTATGCAAATTAGTAAATTTGGTAAAGTCATGAGCAAGCTCATGCAATCGGATTTTAACTTGCCAAATGAGGATTTGCAGATTTGTAAAAAGGTAAAGACAGACTAATAAAAAATAGTTTTCGTCTGACACTAATCTGCCGCACTTTAGAGAAAATCGGCTTTTAAAATTATCAAAATTCTTCATACATGCGAAAGCCACGGAGTCTTAATATTTTTAACCGCTTTAAAGTAATTTAGGTTTATCCAAAAACGTTTATATTGCAAAGATTAGTTGTTTGTAGGTCCAAAAACATATATAATTTGTACAAATGAATAACGCCGATGTGAAGTGAGAAAAATTTGTCGTGGAAATGAATCTAAATTTCCCGTCTCACCTGGCCAAAATAGCACCAAAAATAGGGGGGTGGTCAAAAATCGAAGGAATTTATTTTAGTTTACTAAGAATATCACCGATTGTTATCTTCTCTTGTAGAGAAAAAAATGCTAAGAATTTGGAGGGAATCCGCCATCCTTGATCCGTGGACCTTGCCTGGTCCTTACTGACAATGACACTTAAGGCTCCTTCAAATCACCACATTTAAGACTTCGTAAAATTGCCACTTTTAAGACTCCTTAAAACCGCCACTTTCAAGACTCCATAAAATCGCCACTTTTAAGACTCCATTAAATTGCCACTTTTAACACTCCATAAAATTGCCGCTTTTAACACTCCATAAAATCACCACTTTTAAGACCCGTTAACAATTGCAACTTTTAAGACTTCTTAATATCGCCACTCTCCGTAAAATTGTCACTCTTAAGACTCCATAAATTGCCCCTTTTAACACTCCTTAAAATCGCCACTTTTAAGACTCCTTAAAATTGCTGCTTTTAAGACTCCTTCTAATCGCTACTTTAAAGACTTCGTAAAATTGCCACTTTTAAGAGTTGTTAAATTTGCCACTTTTAGGAATCCTTAAAATCGCCACTTTTAATTTCTACTTTAGATTTCCTGGGTTGAGTCACCGCCTAGTTGGCATTAACGATGTTCTTACTTAATTTCCTGTTACTGTTATGAATATGAGCTTAAAACTTGAAGTTCACAGACGTATCATTAAATTGAGTTGTGAGTTCCTTTAGTGATAGATTGGTTTGTGAAATTAGTGGACATTCTGTTGTTTCAGTTTCGCAAACCTCTCTGCGTGTATTTGAAATTGAAATTAGCATAGTGCCTATCAGTGTTGATCCTTTGTTCGCTGATGTGTTCAAGGCAATTAAACAGAAGCAGGTGTCTTTGTATCTGTTTCCGAGAAACCTATTAAAATGGCAATTTTAAGGAGTCTTAACAGAGTCAATTTTAGGGAGTCTTAAAAGTGGCAATTTTAGGGAGTCTTAAAAGTGGCAATTTTAAGGAGTCTTAAAAGAGTCGATTTTATGGAGTCTTAAAAGTGGCAATTTTAGGGAGTCTTAAAAGTGGCAATTTTAAGAACTCTTAAAAATGGCAATTTGACGGACTCTTAAATGTCGCGATGTTATGTAGTCTTTAAAATGGTAATTGTAATGTTATTTTGAGTCTTGAAAACATGGTATCTTAATAAATTTACGTTTATTACTTTCTTCTGTAAATTTCAACAGACAAACCGATCCGGCCGGCCATCGGCTGAACAGCCTGGTAAAACAGCAGTGAAATCGTGAACTTTAAGTATTCTACATTATTTAAGATTATAGCTGAAGGACATGCTGGTAAGAGGCTGAAGACCGAAAGGAGCCGAGAGAGCTTGTATAAAGTGTTCTTTCTTGAAAGTGATGACGTCATAAATTGTACAACTAAAATGGTAAAATACTGAATCAAAAATATCTCTAGAAATATTGGAGCGGTGATCTTCAAAGTTGGCACCAGAGATGTACATCACAAAAGAAACAAAATGACACCCGTGGTGCCATTGCCATGGCAACTCTCTTGGCTCCAGTCTCTTTCTGTCAAAAACCAAATATCCCCATTTGCAACACTTTTAAGTGGAACAGAGGGTCCTGCTCGGAACAGACATGGTTCAATTATTGTCTTAACTCTCCTCATTAGCTTGCTGGGAGTGGATGATACTTGGTTAAGACAAAAACTGGGAATTTCATTTCTAAATAAGACAAGACCAGCGCCAAAACTGTTGCCATGGCAACAGCAACTAAGGTGTCATTTTGTTTCTTTTGTGGTGTACATTTCTGGTGCCAAGTTTGAAGAACACTGCTCCAATATTTCTAGAGATATTATTAATTCAGTATTTTACCTTTTTAGTTGCACAATTTATGACGTCATCACTCTCCTAATTTGCATAATACAAAAACGGTAATATCTCTGAAAGAAAAAAGATATTCCAAAAAGGAAAACGCCATTCTTCTGTATTTTGAAAAGCCTTTCAAATGAGCAGCAATTATTTTTCATTTCATAGGCACTTTAAGAAACCTGTTTTAGTGCGACTACATGACAACATTGTTTAGGTCACAGAACTGTCTGGAAAAATCTAGAATATGTTAATCAATATTTCAATCTACGTAATAAATTTCAGTCATAAAAGAAGTCTAAGAACACTCGCTGACTCTTTTCAACACCCACTTCCGTAAGGAAACAGCCATGACTGTTCAATAAAATGAGTAAAAATTATTTATGGCTATTATGTCAACTTTGGAGTACTACTTGTTCTATAAATCAAATCAAATCAAATCAATTTTTTTAAGCTCTATAGCGTGGGAAGTGGTTGCCCAATCTCTCGATCCGGGGACTCATGTATTAAACGTTCGAGCCAGATCGAATTGGAATTTAATAGTATTGTTTTTTGTTTGTTTGTTTGTTTTTTTGTTTTGTTTTGTTCTGCAAAGTCATAGTCATTTTCGAAGCAAAGGTGTGGTTGAATATTTAAAGAGCATAAAACTTAGCCTGGGCATCATTTCCAGCAAGCAATTAAGTAATAGCGGAGCTTGGTGCGCGTGCGGAACACTTTAGGTAAGAAAATAAGGTAACCTGTCTATGCGAGAAAAATTGGCTTTTGTCACTGTATGACCGACCGCGCACGTCACAGCGGAGATATATTCCGCACTTTGGCAGGATATCATAGATAAAAATAACAAAGTGAAGGCAATAAATGAAGAAACTATAGGCATTGTCTTGTTAAAAGTTTAATTGATCAAATTATTAAAAGTTTTATTGATCAAATACATGTGCATGTTTCAAAATCTGACAGAAAGTTATCAAAAAGCTGCCAAGAAAATGTCAAAAGCTAGCGCCCTTCAAACTACATTGAAAAAGTTAAAAATTTTCCTCCTATGACTGTGAACAACGAATTTTCGCCATATAACTTTGATTTATTCTGGGTTTTATTTTGTTTCATTCTGTAAGATTCAGCGTTTGGATGTTTTGGGTGGCTTTAGTAACTTAAAAGTGTACAGGACTGGGAGGGATTTTTTTTTTTAATCCTTAATTAATTTACTGAAGGCAGGAACTCAAGCTCGATGGGAAAAAAGCCGTGCATGTCTCAAAATCTGATACAAAGTTGCCAAAAAGCTGTCCGAAAATCGTAAACTAGCGTGCCTTGCGCTTAATTGAAAAAGTTATAGAGATCTTCGTCCAAAGTCTGTAAACACCGAAGTTTCGCCTTCTAACTTGATTAGAGTTTATACCGAAAGTCAATTGATGAAATTTGAGGACACTCCAAACCCCATATTTTGTTTTTATGTTCAAAATAATGTGAAATATGGATTGAATCACACTTTTTTTACTTTTTTGCTTTATTGAGATTTGTGCACGCGCACACTTGTGACGTAGCCTGCGCGTATTATAACTTCACACTGCACGCGCGTGACGTAGGGCGCATGCGCGAGTTGAGATGTGATGCACTCGATTTGACCAATTATAGCGCGCATAATTATTTGAACATTTTAAAGTTTTTAGGTCACCCTTTATTATTTCATAGCTTGAAATACAACGCAAAATAGAATTTGCCATTTGCGGTTTTTAAATTGCAATTTCATTCGCAAATAAAGACGATACTCACTTTAATAGACTTTCGTCTTTAACTACTTCGAGAGACGGCGTCTGGTTTTCTCATCAAAATTATCAGGCCGCTGCTGGGCTTTAAAAATTTAATTGTTGCATAAACACAGTTGTAGTCCTGCGCAGATTAATCTTATTTCCTTCGATCGATATTCCCTTATAGAAAACATAGGTTATGAGAAGAAAATTATATAATTTACGTTTACGTTAACTCGTCAATTTATCTGATAAGGGCTAATTAAAGAGAAAAGAAGAATTAACGTTAGTGTTGCTCTAAGTGTCATTGACAACACGTCGGGCATATTCTAGTTTCAATGGAATCAATTTTAAGATATTTGCACTTCATTTGCTAAGACGGCTGCTTGTTATTTCAATAGCTGCGTTATTTTGTAAATAGCCTTCTGATGTAACCGACTTTCACCAAATTGTTCTGTGGACCTTACAGTTATGTGCTGACCAATCTTTTCTTGTTTTATGACCTCAATACTGTCATATCCACCTAACTTGATTCAACACACGGTAACAGCTGCCTAAGAGACCAGTTAATGGTCGACTAAAAAGCCACTGCTACACAGCATTGTTATCAACTGAAGGTAAGCAAAATGAGCAATACGGACAAAATGACCGTGTATGGGAAAGGAACATTCGGATGGGTGACTTTCAGAGAAACTTTGACAACCTATTTAATTTCGGAAAGCTTCATATGCGCTGAATCCAACCTACGTTGTAGAAATATAATGTTCGAAAAAGAAAACCCGTCAACTTTCTTAAGACTATTAATAGTTAATAGCCAAAGTCAATGCCTTGCTTTCCGTTTCAGCACGTTAGAATACGATTCGGAAAAGTTTTATCAGCCTGCATTCTGCGGTTTCGCTCTCCTAAGTGTGATATCAACAATGATGAAGCATTGGCCCGCAAAATAGTTCCTAAATTTGAAAAGGGTGTAAAAATTAAGAAAGCACGATACCGTTTTGCGAAGGATGCTTCGAGACAAAGCATATGTGAAGTTTTATTTTCTTAAAAAATAAAAATAAAAAAAATTTGGGGAATTCTTTTTCCATTTTGCTATGGTGGGTACGTGCTAATAATCTACCCATATTTCAGGGGATGTACAGACATCCGGCTTGGATGTGTTTACGATGATACAAGACAAAAACATGAACAAACGTCGATCCACAGAAACTAGCGCCAAAATTCGGCAAAATTCGTGAGTTTGTAGGTTGGTATCAGGTTGAAACTTGCATGTGTCATGTTTGCTGGCAGATGTACGTTGCCTTTTTCGGTTATCTTATACGCTTTGATAGCTACTTATTTCCTTCGTTTTTCTTTTTCCTTTTTTCGTCTATGACTATGAAAATGGGCACTGGGAATTTGTGCTCTCTCGTAATCATTAAAAAGACAAACAAGAGATAGGAAGCATTTTTTTAAGAAACAGATCGGTGCTGGTAAACTAAACTTTTACTTTATTGTGATGAAAGATTATGCATTCAAATTACACGGGACAACTTGCGGCGAGTTTTAATTAGTGGCGAAAAATGTTGTCAGCTCTCCCTTAGCGGTAAAGAAATTTCAAAGATTTTTTTGTTTCTTTATCCTGAAAAGCAAAAGAGCTTTTGATCCCATTCGTGATGCATATGGTAAAGAAAAGCGTAGAATTATCAATTCCGCCCAAATCCACATAAAACGATTACCTTCATGGAGATGGCGCTCAAAACACCTTCGTTTTCGATCGTATTTAACTTAGAACACGATTTTTCCAGCGTACGTTCCATCTTCGGCTACCACATAGATTCGTTAACAGTTGATAGTTAGTAAGAGCGACTTCCAATACACTATGGTTATTAACCAGTGAGTAAGCAATGCCAAGAACAATAATTAGGAAGGAAGTTCTTAAGATACATGTATTGGAGTGGAATAAAAGCGACTGTTCCGCAGCGAGAGTCCAATTCCAACTTTTTCTCATATTAAATAACCGGGAACTTTCAGTTTCCACTACTTCCCCTAATGATGATAATAATAATAATAATAATAATAATAATAATAATAATAATAACAATAATGATAATAATAATTCATATAAAACATTTCACTGAAATTTTTTGAAGACGTGCTTTATAAGGTGCATTTCCAATTTGAAATCTAGCGAAAGAGACACACTTGGGCCAATTTTCTGATTTCACATTCAATTTTAACAGAGAGCAATGATACCGCGGCAGTTTCTGCTTGTGCTGTTGATCTTTTGCAACACTATTCAAGGAGGTAAGCGTTATTATTACTTTTTTGTACACTAAAACAACATTCAGTTAAACGCGCTTGGACATCGAAACTGTACTTCAGCCCATTGATGAACTGTCAGTTACAGAATTAGAAAGGGAGGCTGAAAAAGAGTACGCCTGTCGAGTCTAATGTAACGCTTTGGTGCTTAGTGATTCCCTTTTTGAGCCCTCCCTATGTTCCTTTTCTGAGGAAGCAATCGAGCTGACTGCAGGATCCTTACATATTATCGTTATCGTTATCGTTGTCGTTGTCGTTGTCGTTGTCGTTGTCACCGTCACCGTCACCGTCAACCGTCACCGTCACCGTCACCGTCACCGTCACCGTCACCGTCACCGTCACCGTCACCGTCACCGTCACCGTCATCGTCATCGTTATCGTTATTGTTATTGTTACAAAACATAGTAATAACGATGAGCCCTAGCTTAGTCATGTTGGGCTAGGAATACTCCAACGGAAGCGTGATACATTTGTTTACCTTTCTACATTTCGCCAGTTGAGAAAAGGAAATATTTTGAGAATAAGAGCTATAATCTAAATGTGATTTTTCTGTTTTAAATGCAGGACCATGTGAGT
Source organism: Pachyseris speciosa (assembly GCA_016490735.1). Taxonomy (NCBI): domain Eukaryota; kingdom Metazoa; phylum Cnidaria; class Anthozoa; order Scleractinia; family Pachyseridae; genus Pachyseris; species Pachyseris speciosa. The sequence goes on along the minus strand of JAEMWC010000625.1, from coordinate 200,367 downwards.
TAACAAATATCACAGATTGGAGGGGTACGTTTGAGTCCCCTAATTACCCAATGCCCTATCAATCAAGCATGGATTGTTACTGGCTATTTGCAGTGCAAGAAGGAAACCTGGTGGAAATCAGATTTCAAGATTTCTTGGTATGAAAGCAATAAGATGTTTTGGGTATGCTATTAATTAAGTTTATTTTTTGTTTCATTTCACAATTATGACGTTCTTCATTTTCGTTTCTATTTTAGATGACGAGCTCTGCCGATCATGAAGTATGTATTCAATTTCTTTTCTTCCTTTTATCTCATTAATGCGATCACATAGCTGTAAGCATGAACTCCTGAGGGATAGACCAAGAATTGAACATTCTTTGACAGATAATAATGGAGCTGATAAGCAAAGGTATTACCTTCTGTTAGTGTTAATTTGCTTTGAGCAAGTTTCCAAAGGGCAAAAAGGAAGTTTCGATGGAGTTACTAAAGTAGGTAAAGCTTTCGTAGTAGGATAACCACTAAAGAGTCATTATTTTCCTCTCTTTCCTTAAGCTCAGGAAGCAGTTTAATATGTTTGCTGCCAAAGCAGCAGCATAAGATCCGCATGGCGCGCTATTACTAAGACAGATGAAATTTTTTTTTTGCCCAAATGCAAACGGTATCTTTATCTACTCATGGCAAGGGATGAGGGACATGAGGGGGCGGAGTCACTTCAGAGCAGTCTCAAGAACTGTCATCTACTTTCTTTCTTCAATGGCGAAACACTGTTGGATGATCGTTGCTATAGAAATTTGCAGGCGGCCCAAAAGAAAGTTTGTTATCTGGAATATTTCCACTAATAAATAAATCGATATTTGTCTGTTTAGGCAAAATATCGGCCTATGAAAGTATACTGTACTTCCAACGATCACGGCGAATTGAAAATTTGATTTCCTCCTATTTAATTTTCCCCCGATCTCGCCGCAAGAACTCATTGTCATTCTCAGTCTCTTACGAGGATTTCTATCCGTAAAAAGCCTGGGAAAGAGAAGGATGATAGAAGAAAATGGCGATACTTGGAACTTGCGAAAAATCCACAGCACTCATGGCGCTTCTATGGAGACTTATCTTCACCCAAATAGTCTTGAAAAAAGTCCTGGGGAGGGTACTATCTCGAGTGGGTTATATAGGTAGGTGCGGCCCCAAAGAGTATCTTTCTTAGCCGTTTTGTTCTGAAATAGGGTATCGATTTTGACCATTTCGTCTAAAATAGGGTATGGTTTGTGCATTCTAGTCTTGAATTCGGTTATGCTTTTTTTTTATTTATTTTTTTTTTATCAGAAGTTACTTCTTCATCATGAGGCGATATGTTTACGCCAACCGTGTACGTAAAAAAAGGTCTGAAATAGGGTAAGGGTTTCAGGAAGCGGGTTGCACACCCCAATTCAATTTTTCAGGGAGTATTCCCCCTCCCCCTCCGGGAAAAAAGTCTATCTTCAGTGCTGATTACCGGGGTGGACCGAAACTTTGATAGGAAAATAGTTCCATGGACGTTTGTTTACACTGTTTTGGAACAATAATTCCGATTGACACCAGGGGATTCGTAACCACACGGGCTTGCAAATTTAGATTTTTCGAAGGCGATTCAGCTGGAAACGGCATTCCGCCATACTTTTCTTAACCAAGAAGGAAGCTGAACTTTAAAGTTCAAAACTGTGACGGATAAAACTGGAAAGTGAGTAATTTTTGTGTCAAAGAACGACTATCAATGTCAAGGAACAGGATCTGATTGCTACCAGTAGAAAAATCAAAAGCTTAGAGAGATATGTCAAAAAAATCTATTTTCCTCACTCAAGTCTCTGTTTATGCTCGATCTATTTTTAGCTTGATTTTTTTTCTAAGTGTCTCTACGAACTGCGCACGCGTGTCCCTCATTCTTTGCCATGGAGAACTCAAAAATAAGTTACCTATAGACAACACGTAAATGGGTCTGAATAAAAGTCACCGTTCCGCCTCTACAAAATTTACCTGTAGATATAATTCTTTGCAATAACAGGCCGAGAAAGCTGCTAACTGCCCGAATGACTACGTTGAGGTATTGGATGGATCACACACGAGCTCTGAAGTCTTAGCACGACTGTGTGGCTCGCGCCTCATAGGGTCGTCGTCGTTTCGCTCCAGAAGAAATCTACTACTTGTTCACATGCACACCGACAATGGGGCGAATTCCAACCGAGGATTTCTAGCAATTCATGAAGGTCAATAAAGTTTGAATAATACAGAACTTGAAATATATCGGTTATAACCTAAGAATTGGTTTTCGTGGTGAAGAGGACAGGTTAACTCTTATTGGGGTTTAATCCTACTCAGACAGAAACTAGAGCTTTGCGATCTTGCTCCAACTTATAGGTAAGCAATATCAAGACGTTTAGTTATAAGCTACATCTACGAAATGTGATTACAGTTAGGCAGCAGTTGTCGGGAGGCAGTCGTTAAGAAAAATTAAGAGCCGCTGCCTGTAAATATCAAACATCGTCCGACAGTTCGACCTCCATTTTATTTAATTTATTTAAAAGAATCCCTATATAGAACTATTTTCGAAAATGGAGTTAAAAAGTTGCAGGAAATTTCATTTTTCAAGAAATCGAGCAATGTTTGATTTCGCCGAGATGGAGGCTCGGAACCAACACAAAATCAGCAAATTTTGCGAATGTTGAGCAGCCTCGCAAAGCAAGAAAAGCAAAACAAATGAAACCCTGTTTTATATCTCGTAAAAGTATACTATCTGGGCTTCTAAGAAAAGTATCTTTACTTTGTCTTCTGCTTTTTCAAAAATTTTACAGGACCCCATATGAGCCCATCCTAAAACAAGGTCGTTTCTCATAAATTTTACTCTAGATCCAAGGGCAAAAATCTCAGCTGGTGCGCATTATTTTTCCAATAAAAATACTTTCTAGTGATTCTTAGCCTTTCATTTCTAGCATTTAAAATAAAAATTTACCGGCGGCCCGTGAATACTCAGTTGTTGGGAAAACCAAACGTCCAAGATATTTTCAGTCGTGCGACATGGCGTACTTTTCAAATTTAAGTGCGTGTCAAGAAAGAAAACATTTAAAATTACTTGCCCTGATTTGTTTTAAAATTTCTTAAACTATTTATCCTAACAAAAATAGCCGAGAGAAATGATATTCTCTCTCGTACCTTGGATTATTTTTTTTTTTTTTTTTTTTTTTTTAATTATTATTTTATTTATTCCAACAAGAAGAAAAAAAAACACTTTTACAATTAAAACATTTGTGTTACTAACACTACTAATAATACAATACTTGGACTACTTAAATATTTTAACAATTACCGCGCTAACAGTACAAATGATACACTAAGTACACTACTACAACAACAATAACACTGACTAACAATACGGCACTAGCTCTACTTATGGTCATAATTCACAAAAAAAAAAAAGAAACATCGTGGGAACATTATATTCCCTATATGAAAAGCAAAAAAAAACTAAAAACTATATAAAGGCCGCGCTTGACTGATAATATTCCGATCTGTTTACTAAGAAAGAGAAGCTTCCGAAAAAATAAAGCTAAATGACTCCCATTTAGCTAGATGTTTCAAAAGGTTGCCATTTTCCTTAGCAATAAAATGTTCCAAATCATGAGTTGCTCTTAGTTTGACCTTGAAAACGTCAATCAATGGAATGGTTTTACGTAGTTTACAACAATAAATGAAAAATTTCGCTTCTAGAAGGATATGATTTACAACTAAGAAATCGTTTTGAATATCAAATTTACCAAACAAAACATCTGACAGTGATAATTCGAAGCCCTCCTTAACATTGCGAATTAACCATGATAACACCTCTTTCCAGAAAAGATCGGTTACTTTACACGTAAACAGTAAATGCTCAAGGGATTCTTCTTCGACATCACAAAAATTGCACATCGGTGAATCTACCATTTTAAAAGCAAACAATTTGACGTTTGTGAAAATAATACGATTTAACAGTTTATATTGAAAAGCTCTAAGCCTTGTGTCCAAAGTGACCTTGAAAGCCAATGAGTAAACATCCTTCCAGTCCCTAGAAAGCATAGGGTATTCCACTCGAAATTTGGCTTGAGCAGAGGGGGGAGACCCTTTGCGAGAGGAAAATTCTTTGTAAAGCCATTAACAGACAAATAAAAAACATTTTCTTTTAGAATAGATGGCTTAGAGAAAACATTCTCCCTTACCATAGAACGCCACTTCATAGGAATTGCATTTGTCACTCCCATCAAAGCAAAAAGTTGACTTGGTACATTTATCCCCAAAACTATATCACTCTTGAGAAAACAGCGATCCTTAGAAACCAAGTCACCAACCTTAACAATTCCCCATTTATGCAGAAAAGAATTATAAAGAGATTTCCCTTCGCTAAGAATATTCCTATGATTCCAAATTACCTGATTCATTATATCCTGATAGGTAATAACATCTCGCTTATTTAGAGAGGACCATGCGTCAAGACACTCCTTGTAAAAAACAGGGAGAGCTAAAGGTAACTTACTAAGATCAAACTGGCACTGCAGAATAAATCTTCCACCTATTTTATGTAAATAACTGTCCAGAAATAATTTCCAGGAGCTGGGATAATCCTCAATATATTTCTTCAAGCACATAACTCTCTGAGTCTTTAACATACTTTCTATGTCAAGCATCTTCAACCCACCGAACTCAATCTCATTAATTAAGGATACACGCTTGACCTTGTCCTTACCCCTCCAAATAAAATTATAAAGTTCCTTATTCACTTCCTGTATCAGGTCTTTAGAAACATGCACCAGAGATGCCTTGGCCATAAATTTGGGGATCGCAAAAGATTTCACAATTTGAATTCTGCCTATCAGTGTGAGCCCCCTCCACCTCCACAAATTTAACGTTCTTTTGATAGATTTCAAGATCTCATCAAAATTTTGTCTTTTCCTCGCCGTCTCATTGTAGCAAAAATAAATGCCAAGAATCTTTAATGAAGTCTTGAAATCATGAAGGAAACCCCCAATTCGTTTTTGAAATCCTAGGCTAAAAAATTCTGTCTTTTCTGCATTAACTCGCAAGCCTGAGACACAAGAGAAATAATCAATACACTTTACTAAGTGTTCGTACGACCCTCTGCCTGTCAGAAAACAAGACATATCGTTCGCAAACAGAACAAGTTTGACTTCGTCGTCTCCAACGGTTATACCTTGAATATTATTATTCTGCCGAATACAGCATGCAAGAACTTCTAGACACATAATAAATAGAAGCGGAGACAAAGGATCACCTTGTCTCACCCCTCTGCCCACATTGAAATGGTCTGTAGCGAATCCGTTATTAAGGACACAACTCGATACGTTAGAGTAAAAAGTACGAATCCACTGAACAAATAAGGGTCCAAAATTAAAAGCTTCAAGAACTTTAAATAAGTATTTATGGTTAATAGAGTCAAAGACTTTTTCAAAATCTATAGTTAACAAAGTACCTGCCATGTGAAATCGACTGCAGTATTCCAAGACATCGTCAATCGTCCTGACGGCATCGAAAATCGATTTACCTTTGACATATGCACTCTGATTATGATGGATTAAGTCAGGTAAGATAGGTTCTAGTCGCTTAGCCAAGGCTTTGGATCCGATTTTTGTATCTACATTTATTAAAGATATGGGCCTCCAATTTTTTATCAACCTTTTGTCTTTATCTTTTTTCTCCAATAAAGTAATCACAGCCTGTTTCTGAGAATTGGACAATTCTCCATGCTCGTGGGCATGGTTGAGACTAGCCACTAAATGTTTTGCAAGAATTGGCCAAAACATCAAATAAAATTCTGCAGTAAGGCCATCATTACCGGGAGATTTGTTTTTTTCAAACGTTTTTAGGCTATTGTAGCATTCGTTGATCGTTAACATTTTCTCGCAAGTTTGTTTTTGCTTATCAGTGAGAATTGGTAGAGAAACTTTACTCAAGAAAGAATCTAATTGCGCATTATTCAAACTTGAATTATCAGTATACAGGTTAGAGTAGAATTTCCTCAGTTCGGCAGTAATAACAGAGGGGTCTGTCGAGAGAGATTCCTCTTCCGTGAAAATCTTCCTAATGGAACTCTTTTTTCCTCTTGAGCTTTCCAAATTTAAAAAATATTTATTGCTCTTTTCCCCATATTCGTACCACCTTGCTCTTGAGCGAATTATCGCTCCCCTAGCAATATATTCATATTGGCGATCGTACTCAGATTTCAAAATTTCCAACCTATTCAAATTTTCTATTGTTGGATTTTGATCACACAATTCTTGGCCTAACTTTAAATTTTCCTCCAGCTTAGATATTATGGCCCTTCTTTCTTTTGCTTTACATTTACTATACGAGATTGTGTCTTGTCTAATCTTGTATTTCAAAAGATCCCAGAACAGCCTAGTGTCCTGAACGTCCTTAAATTCTTCAATCTTGGATTATCTTGATAAATCTAAATTATCTTGATAAATTCCTTGGATTATCTTGATAAATTCTCGAATTCAAGCATCTCAGTCTTTATGGAACACGCATTAGAGCGTGACAGTGGTGGCGTGACACGTTCATTCGCTGTGATTTCCACTAAACTAAATTTACGAAAATCATGCAATATTTACTATTGGTCATCGCTTGCTCGGTTTCTTCATGTTGAGGATTCAAGAGAGTCTAATATTTTAGGTCTTCGGTTCTTGAATGTTTATATTTGTAGTTGCTACCTGCGACATCGCCTATTTTCCCAGTCAAGTTATATTTAGCAGATGAAACTAAATAAGCATAATATGTCACCGTTTATGAAAATCGAGAAAATAAAAGAATATACCTTGAAATGCATGAATTCAGTTTATTATTTTGCTAGATTTCTTCAAGTTGGGTCATCCATATCTTTTATTTTCCCTGCCATTGAGCTCGCTAATTAACATTTAGTAAAAAAAAAAATAAAATAAAATAAAATAACTGGACTTGTCTCCAGCTCATCCACTGCAGGAACACAGGGCAACAGCTTCCTCGAGTGCCTGTTCATAGGGGGCCTGCGGCGCACGAAGGGATTGGGCGTGGCTAGTCCGAGCTCATTATGCTTTATAATGTATAATGAGGGTCGGACGTGTATTCAATACGTCCGTAATCTTGTCCCTGTGGCTCCTATTATTGTGCTGTTTTTTTCAATTTTAAGCACAATGGACTGCTCCTAACTGATGGATGGATCTCAGGAACTTACACCTCGACGGAGGCTTTGCTTTGCCTACAAGGAGATTTTTGGAAAGCTCTTGGACGACGCACTGGTTTCACGATGACAAGGTGCAAATTTTAACTAACAATGGGTCTGATTGCAATAACAATGCCCTATTGCTCTCAGCGCCATGGCGCGTGAATTTAACACAAATCTTTGACCCCTGGAATTTTAACAGACAACGGAAGACAAAGAGATCCAAAGCAAGGGAATTTTATACTATTCAAATTCGACGGCTTCTTATCAAGTTTTAATCCGGTCCGTGATATTTCACTGAATCCTGGTCCAGCGAAATGCGGCTCAGGAATGCAAAGTGCTGGAAATAAACAAAAGACCTCTAGGAATGCACACAGGGTACCCGTTGGCCTTAAATGTAATAGTTGGGACAAAACCATCAGGAAAAATCAAAAAAGCGTCACGTGTGAGGTTTGCTTTGGTCAGCAGCATATGAAGTGCACCGATTTGAATGTGAAAGGTATCGCCTCTGCATGGACATGTCCTCAGTGTTTGCTTTCTGTTCTACCGTTTTTCAACTGTCCATATCTTGATACGCTTGAAGAGTTGGACGACTCTGCCCTAGATATCACCAGCCTGCAAATCTCGGAAATTAAAAAGAAAACACCCTAAGGACCTTAGCATATTGCATTTTAATACCCAGAGTATGGTCTACTCCTTCAACAAGTTTCAAGTCCTAGTCTTGCAGCTTCCGATGGATATTATTACAATGAGTGAAACCTGGCTGCGGAATAACCCAGCCCTACTTGATTATGTAACACTGCCTGGCTACACAGCTTTCTTTCGAAACCGTGAAGGTACTCGAGGTGGCGGCGTCGGGGCTTACATCTGCGATTCTCTTCGATTTAAATGGAGAAAGGATATCGAGCAACTTCAACCGGGGATGGAACACTTATGGATCGAAGTTCCAGGACGCAGTAAGTATAGCAAGGCTCTGATCGGAGCCATCTATAGATCGGAGCGTCGGATTGGTTGGACGCTTTTGAGACATTGTTGGCTCATCTTACTGTCTCCTGGGACGGATTGCTCTTGTTAATTGGCGATACAGAGATCGATATGTTGAAACATTCACACACGTGTAAAATAGCGGTTCTGGCGCAAAATTTAATCAAGATACTTAAACAAGCCTCCTTTTCCAATTTTAACCCGCTGAGAGACAACTTCCCCCCAACCCCACAAGTTATCCCTCAGCGGGTTAAAATTGGAAAAGGAGGCTTGTTTACGTATCTTGATTAAATTTTGCGCCAGAGACCGCTATTTTTATACGTGTGTGTAACATAATAGCGCAATAGTGGAAGCCCCAAATGCGCACATTGAGAACTTATGGTTTTACAGCGGCCAGGCAACCAGTTAAAACCAGTTAAAACCAGTTTCAACCAAGCCACAAAAATTTTGCGCTAGGTTATACACCATATTAAAGAAAAGGGGCATAAGATAAATGGCTGCAGCACGCATGCAGGAAGAGGTGTTGAATGAGTTTTATGCCCCGTCCGCTGGACAAGCCGCGCAAGAGGGACCAGACTTGGAAGAGCAATTTTTGCATCATTTCGTCGTTGCATGGACCAATTTTCAGGAATGGAATGACGTTTGGAAAATGGATGTTGATCCAAACAACGAATACAAAAACAATGTAGAAGGTTTTTCTGTAAATATTATGAAAGAAGAAGCCTTTGCTGCCATTGAAGAAGGAATTTTAAAATTTGGAAGTATTAAAGCAAGTTTTGGAATGGAAATTTATTTCCAATGTGAATTTCGCAATGAAGATAACGAATTGGAAACAATAACACAGAAACACTATTTCAAAGGAGAAACAGACATTCTTACTCCAGAAAACTATGAAGCTGAATTTCGAAACCAGTTTAATCGGTTTGTTGGAAAGATTCAAGGTGAAATTAATGAATGGTCTGAGAGGGGTTCAGGATGGGTGGTTGATAATATATCTCGTGCCTACGTGAATATTGCAAATTATGAACCTTTTGCCGGAGGAACGTATATTCCTTGCCCCCCAAAACTAGCAAGCGAAAAAGCAATAATAAATGTAAATAACAGAGACAACGAATGTTTGAAATGGGCTTTGAAATCTGCTTTGTTTCCTGTATCCAAAGATCCACAAAGACCAAGCAAATACAAAAACCTTGTTGATGGAATTAACTGGGATGGAATAAGTTTTCCAACACCTGTTAAAGACATTGAAAAGCTTGAAAAACAAAATCCACATTTTGCGATAAATGTTTATGGGTGGGATGAGAAAAAGGAAAGTCTCAATGTTCACAGAATCTCCAGAAAAGACAAAAAATTCAAAATAATAAACTTGATGATTTTACAAAAAGACGAAAAAACTCAGTACTGTTACATAAAGAAAATGTCAGCTCTGACTTATAAGAACTCGAAATACCAACACAAAAAGTTCTTTTGCGAAATGTGCTTGTCTTTGTTCTCGAAACAAGATGTTCTTGACAATCACCAAAAATACTGCAACGGTGTGAAAGGCGCTCCAACAAGGATTGAAATGCCCGAAGAAGGTAAAACATCTTGAAATTCGAAAACTTCAAAAAAACAAATGAAAGCACCTTTCGTAATCACAAAAATTCCGGAAAACAAACGAGAAAAAACAAGATGTACTGAGAAAACAAATGTGCACGAAGCTTGTGGATTTGCTTTCACAGTTGTCAGAAGTGATGGAAAAAAGAACAACAGCTGCGACGTTTTCCCGGAATGACGCCGTTAGGCTTGTGTACTTTCGTGTCAGCACCCACACACTGATTGAAATGTAGCGGGCAGAGAAAGCTAGATTGACCAGCTCCCCTGTGCGCCCCTTCACATCCTTCGAAGCCCGACAGTCATCAAGAATGATTAGGGTGTTGGTTCGCGCGAACGCAAATTTTGCGATCTTCAACCACTTTTCAACCTCATGCTGCTCAAAAATAACTATTTCCATTCGCGGATCCATTTCTCCGATTCGGTGGAAGGTCTTGTTGTGTGCGAAAGTCGGACATATCAAAACGATGAATTCAAACGTCCCTCGAAAAGGTCCGTAGAGCTGGTCAACGACAAATTGGGATTTGCCCGAATTTGTTGGGCCGATCAATAAAGCGTTGAAAGGAATGTTGTCCAGGTTCATTTATTGCTCTACGAACAGTTATTCTTTGCAAAACAAAAGTTATGAATACTGTACAGATTCTAATTGCTGATTAAGAATGTTTATCTGAGAGTCACTGATTATGAAAACATGGCAATTGACGTTTCCTGATCCGCTTGCGGTACGCTCGATCTCAATCTGTAGCTCGTCCTTCGTGTTGACAAGCCTAACCCCGCTTCCGTGCATTTCCTGGGACTTCATTGACCGCAAATCTCCAATGAGAAGACCGAAGCGGTCACCTGTGTAAAACTTAGTCAAATTCATGTGTTGTGTTTTGTTGGTGTTTTTCATGAAAAAACGGCTGACTTCCTCCCTAATGTCCTTGCCGTCGAGGCCGTTGTTGTACAACCAGTTTGGAGATCCGTTAATAGTGACATTGACTTTAGTGATGCCGGGGTTGAAAAACTTTTCCGAGTCCCTTGCTCCTGCTGTATAAGGTTCGATGAAAAGTAGAAGAATTCCTTTCAAAGACCTTCTTTGCGGGTTAACCCGTAGGTTTAGACGCGTTCCGGATCCCTTTGCAAATGTAACAACCTTTTCCCGATGAACATGGTCATGCAGGAATTCTGCCCGGAGGTATAAACTTGCTGCGCCTGGTTGGCCAAATTCTCGCTTCTGATCATTTCGTACTCTATCTGGATGTTTGTAAGCTTATATTTGAGGTTCGTTGTGTCTGAGCCTTTCACAATATTATCACCATTTGCGAGGGTAAGTTCGAACACAAGGTTGTTATAAAGTGCTTGGGGATAAAAAATTCCATGGTCACAAAGAATTTGGTGGTCGAGCCGGATACAGTACTTTTTCTTGTAAATGGTTTCCAGCTTGGTTTCAGCAGCTACGCCTGAAGTAGGCTTGTCACCTGCATTTGATCGAATCTTGTTAAGGTTTTCACTCTGAATTCCCTCGAGAAGCATGTTGTCCCTTTCCTCTTTGGAAAGGAAAAGGTCCTCCCAGATTTTGAAAATGTCGTAGCCGACTGTATCCTGCAGAATGGTGCCCCCGTACTTCACAACCAGCTTGTCAACAAGTGCCCGAAAAACGTTTTGCACTAGATGGTTGTTGGCGTGCCCCCCCCCCCCCCGGTCAAATCGATATCGAACAGAAAAGCGAGAGAACCTGGCACGAGTACCTCATTTTCATTAAGTTTGGGTACTGAAACATAAAGAGTTTCACCAGGACTGGCTTCACTCTTATCAAATGTTATTCGATTAATCTTGCGCTCGGCTTTCATCGCCTTGATAGTTTTTTCTTTGTGTGTCGGAAGAAGGTTTTCCTGCACAGACATTATTCTCCTTTTTCTGGATACCACAAACGGAAAAACCGCAATTATGCACAGCAAATTTTTTTATTCAATTAAATATTAATTGTGATTAATAAAGTGCACGTCCTTCAAACAATCAAAAAGACTTTTTCTGAAAGACAATGGCAGAAGGAGGCTATGACGCGGAAATAGAGGACCCCTTTGATGATGATAATGATGATGATGATGATGATGATGATGATGATGATGATGATGATGATGATGATGACGATGACGACGACGAACAGGAGGTGAACACAACCGGTAGATTTGATTTTGGTGGACCCGTCGCCACATCAACTCCATATGATGAGCATATTTGAATGAAAGCAAGGCAGAACGAGCAAAGCGGGCCCCAGAAAAATCTTATGCTGAAACATCTTTTGGCGGAGAAACATCAAGACAAAGATCTTTTAATGCTTTTAAAAAATTGTTTCCAAATGCAGACCTTTTTGAAATTGAATCTGATTACAACGAAAAAAATAATAGCATTAAAGTCAGAATTCCAGGATTTAATACACGGTATGATCTTTATACAGAAGAAAAAGGGAGTGGTGGTAAACGCCATCTCAATCCAAAGCTACCAAAAAGACTAAAAGCCGCTCTTGGACATTCAATTGAATCTCTTATTTCTAATGATAATGAAGAAATAAGAGAAACCCGGCGGAACCTAAAAGAAGCAGAAAAACAACTTAAAGATGCTGAAAGTTTGAATACGCAAAAAGAAAAAGTAGATCAAGTATTGAAAGATCTTAGAACAAGAATCGAAAAAACCCAAGCCAAAATTGATCAACTTGGGTCAAACGTTGAAAATGAATCGGAATTGCGCGAGCTGAAGCATAGGGCCGAAAACTATCAAGAACATTTTGAAAACGCGAGAAAAGAGGTTGCTGATTTGCATAAAAAAAAGTCGAAGCCGCGGGCGAAGGAAATAGCAGAAGAAAAAAAGAAGATCGGTCAAATAAGAAAAATCCTTGAAGATAAAGAAAGTAAAAGAAACGATCTCGAAAGGGGGCTCAATGAAACAAAAACACTTGATGATCTGAAAGAAAAAGAAGCTGAAATTAAGAGGAAAATTGATGAAGATCAAACAATAATCGGTGACCAAGATGCCTCACCTTCTGACAGAGAAGCCGCAAGAGAAAGAGTGGCGGAAAACCAACAAGAAATAGCTCGTTTACCAACACAAATTATAGAAGGAGAAAGTGCGCTCCCTCTTCGTGAGAGGATAAAAGAGATTTTTAAAAAATATGGCGTAACAGTTACAGCTATTTTTCTAGCCGCTGGTGTCACAATCGGGGCAGTTATTGGCGCCATCTGCAACTCATTGAAAACCCTCGGCAAAGGTGTTGGAAACGGGCTGAAAGAAATCGGCAAAAATAAACAGCTTCTCTTCTGCCCGGCCTGATCGGCTCGATAGTTTCTTTCCTTTTCAAAACTGCCGGGCAGGCAATCAGTTTTCTGGCCGAGTTACATGGCTGATTATTTTGGCTGTTGTTGCTTTTCTGGTTGAAAGGTACGTAAAGAAAAACAGATAAGTTTATTCCTTCTCGCTGCGCGCGGTGTTCTTCCTTTAGTAAATCGAAACAAATACAATCCCTGCTATCAAAATGGCTCCCACTCTAATTATAATCTTATTTATCTAGTGTCTCTCGTCCACGACTGGTTTCGGAATTGGTTCTTCCTCCGAAGGAGAATCGTCTTTTTTCGAAGATTTGTTTCCCGCCAAAAGGCTGGGGTCGGTTTCTTGCAAAGTTTTGTGTAAACTTGCGGGGGTGGTGGCTGTTTTTTTGGTTGTTCCGCTTGAGTGTTCTGGGCTTTCATTGCAGCTTTGTGGATTGGATTGCAGGGGTGGCTGTTGGTAACCTTTATCTTTGAAGGGCCTCCTGCCATAAGGTGGAGAGCCGCTTTTTTTGTGTCCAGATTCACTTCGTTGTTTATCCCTAGACTCATTTCATTGTTGCCTTTTTTAGTCTGTTATTTTGACCAACCTCGCTTCCTGTGTTAATTATCATGTTGCTCGGCATTAACCAGGTGCCCGGACAAACGGCTAAATTTAACCTGACCTTTGCCTCATCCACAGCCAACTGATAACGTTGTGCGCTCTTGGCCATGTCTGGTTGCCTTATCGCATCTTCAACCAAAACAAGGAACTCGCTTCGCACCTCCACCGCGCGCCCCCCATCTCCCAGAATGCTACTTCGAACATTTACCTGGGCGCCCAAAACGTACTAAACAAACGCCTCTATTGACTGGTTTATTCTAGACAATCTTGCCGGTGTAAGACCGCTAGATTCATTGGGGAAAAACCAATCTACCTGCCTTTCAGCATCACTTTCAGGTTTTATGTAAAGAATTGCGTTCCCTTTGCTTGCGGAACCGCCTTCATCACTGAACTTATCGTGGCCTTGGTATGGTGCTCCCGTTTTGTAGGGGCCGCGGATCCAAATGTAAACACTGCTCAGCCCGTGATTGGCGCCTCTTGTGAAACGAAAATCGGTTTAGGGATCAATACCAAACTCGTTACAAATTCTTTTGTATGTAGCCACATCATACTTGTTGTTTGTCTGATTAAAAGTTGGGTCGTCGGGCAAAGCGCTTATGTTCTGAATCCCACCCATCTGAAACAGGATCCGCCTGATAGTGAAATAGACATGGAAGTGGGGTGCATGGCAAACTCAAAATTTTGTTATCTTTATCGCAAATCTCACGACTAATGCAGCAGCCGGTTGTAGCGCACCAAGCTGCAAAGTTAAGCTGTTGCAGTCAGTAGGTCATATCTGGGCCGGCTAACCATTTATTTGCCCCTTTTCCCGAATGATGAGTTGGGTCGAATTTTTGAAATATATCTCTTAATTTCGTTGTAAAATGTTGGTCTGGTGTTACAAAAATATCGACTGAATATATTTTGCAAACTGCTCTGGGGTGGTTCGTAAAAGGATATAGCCGGGATTGGCAAACTTGAGCCTTTCAACTCGTTTTTCATCAGCTGGTGTGGAAACCCACCACTCTTTCCAAGCCCCAGAGCCTTTTTCATCGCCTCGGGCCATTATTTTTTTGTTTGAACCGAAAACGCTTTTTAAATAATCTGGCCCAGCTTTGAAAAAAATTTCTGTTGTTGCCTTGTGGTCTTTGGTAAAGTTGGTTTCCGCGGTAAATTTACTCTTGTCGGCATAGAGAAATTAAGTCAAAAACTCAGCCCAAGCTTTGTCTTTTGCATTTTTAGAAATTTGGCGGGCCTGCGGTGTTTGGATCCACTGCAAAAAGTTTGCCATCTTATGAAAGGAGCGATATTTTAAATTGAATTTTAATGTGCGCTTAAATAAATGGTTGTGATCACCATTCCCACAACTGACAACCCCTGCACCGTCTTTTTTGTGACACGTGTGTCATTCGGATAGCTATACAAACCAGTATCAGTCCATACTTGATGCTTTTGGATGTCATCAACACGTGACCAAGCCAACTCGTATTACGCGGACGTCTAAGACATTAATTGATCACATCGTTACAAATTATCGCCGTTGTATTACTGCCACGGATGTAATACCTGGGTGGTCAATTAGTGATCATGAGGGCATATTTGCGTGCGTTAATGTGCGCGTGCCTCGCTATCAGCCGCGGTATAAATGGGTTAGATTGGAGAATAATTTGAATGCGGAAGAGTTTGTTAAGGACTGTGCCGAGTTGCCTTTGTCAGTTGTATAGGGCTAGGATTCACCAGACGATATGGTGCGAGACTTTAATACGCTATTCGGCGAGTGCATTGACAGACACGCACCCCTTAAAAGGATTAAAGTGACACGCCCACCTGTACCGTGGATGAACTTGGATTAGATACGCAACCTGCAAGCGGTGCGAGATAAATTACGTCATGAGGGTCATAAGGAGAAGAGTGATGATAACTCCTGGGTTGCTTTTAGAGCTGTACGCAATAGGATTAAATCTGTGATTAATAAGTCTAAACGGCTATTTGTTATCAATGCTCTCTCATCCAAGCGACCAAAGGATGAGTGGAGAGTAGTACATCGTATCCTCTACCCCAGTCCTAAGCCTCTTCATGCGGACCTGGATAAACTTAACATGTTCTTCTTAAATACAAACGAGAGAACACTAAGCACCAAACCGGATAAAAGATCAGATCTAATAGACCTTGTAAACTCTTTTTCTGAGTGTCCTCGGACCTCGCATCCCTTTAACCTGCACTGTGGCTCCCCAATGGAAGTGGAGAAAGAAATTGATAAACTTCGCTCAGATACAGCAACTGGTACAGATCAGATTTCGGTGAAATTTGTAAAACTGGCCAAGGAACATATATCGGGTCCTTTAACATATATAATCAACCACTGTATTGCAACATCAAGTTTCCCCAAACTCTGGAAGATAGCACGAATCTCTCCTATTCCTAAAGTTGATGAACCCTTGTTTGACGCTGATTACCGTCCGGTCTCGATTCTACGACACTATCTAAACTCAAATGAAGAATGATCCTCGCAGTTGTGAACGCAATTTATGCAATTGCGAAAAGAAGCCTGAAAAAAAAATCAGGACTTCAACGGGGTTTGAACCCGTGACCTCGCGATTACCGGTGGGATGCTCTAACCAACTGAGCTATGAAGCCAGTGACGTTGGGAGCAGGTCAATTGTGGGTTCATATGTTCCCGTGAAAGACATGAGTGTGAATGCTCTAACCAACTGAGCTATGAAGCCACTGACGTTGGGAGCAGGTCAATTGTGGTATATATGTTCTAAAATAAAATCTAGCCCCTTTTCACGTGAGGAAACACCTGGCTGAGAGCTTGGTCCTCTCTAAAGTGAACTATGCATGCTTTGTTTTTCACTCCCTCCCAGCATTTCAAATGAAGCGCCTCCAAAAGCTACAAAATGCATGCGCTGGATTTATCAAAAGAAGGTTCACAGGATTGGAGGACGTTGCAAAGTTGAACTGGCTTTCAGTGAATAAAAAAGTTTAACTAAATATACTTAAGTTAACTCATAAGTCGCTATGCGATGAAACGTTTCCTGAATATCTTAAATTAAATCTACACATGGCCAGTGCTTATAGCTTAAGATCTTCTATTGCGCCAGTCCTTTTTATTCCGAGAGAGTCGGGAACTTTTCAGCAGTCGGCAGCAACTACTTTTAATAAGCTCCCTGTCGCTATTAGAAACATAACTGAGATAACTCCTTTTCTCGTAGTGTGAAGAGACATCTTTCGTGTGGGGAACCTTAAGCTGTGACACAAATGTAAATTGTACATATACTATTCTTAATTTTATTTATTTATTTATTTATTATTATTATTTATCTATTTATTATTTTTTAAGTAATTTTTTGTTATCATTTATCACTGTAAATATTAACTACTTAGCGTTTTTAACAGAGCTTTTCCAAAGTTTGTTTTAATTGTAATTAACTTTAGTTAAATATTAACGGATGAAGAGCCACCTAGTGGAAATGCTGTTAATTAAGTCATTATTATTATTATTATTATTATTATTATTATTATTAATTGTTAGTTTTTTTAGGCCTTTATTGTGAACCAGTTGGCATACGTCATATTGGTCAAAGACAATCGGGTGTTGCAGATTAATATTTTGCTTGACATTTGTTCTCGCTTCATCGAAAATGGTCCCTTCTACGGTAGCATTGACGTCCTCTTCCTGGATCTCTCCATCATCCACCTGATGTCTGGACTCCACCGCAAGCCGTGAGAAGAATGCTGCTATCTGGGTTGGCATAAGGAACTCTTTTATTCTGAACAGACGTTCCCCGCTTTCATCGCGTGTTCTACGCATGTCTTTAGTGGCCTTCTCTGGATCTCGTTTGTTACCTGTACGGCAGGCAATAAATATATGTAAGCATTACGAGCACTGATTCGAGTCAGTGCTCTTCTTTAAATAAGGCTTCTTTTACTTTCCCTTTGTATGTGATTTTGTTTGTAAGCGTTCCTAAGCATAGGTACTTGGCAATTGCATGTAACTAGTATTTAGTTTTGTATCTGTTTTTTAATGCTTTATCATGACTCCACAAGCGACAGCTTTAACTATTATTATCGTGTTTAAATAGAAGGCATTGCATTGCATTGTATTGTAATAGCACCCCTATTCTATCCCGAACAAGCGCCCCTGCTCGGGGTACCAAAAGGTAAAATAAACATCACGCGCACGGTTTCCTTCGCTGGGATCAGACAGAGACTAGGGCAAACATTTCAGTACCATGTAAAGCAAGTTATCTATAGCTATTGTTAGAATACAGGCATGTGTAGCTTTGACAACGTATAACGGTGGATGCAATGCTTTTTATAACATTTCATTACCTGAGGTAATTCCAATATTGAATTTGGAGGTCAAGTAGGCTTTCTGTTTCTCGCTAAACCTTCTCCCTCTCCTGGATTCCTTCAGTGCCCATCCCTTTACTTTAGGTAGCGTATTGACAGATGACGATTGCGTAACACCACACGACAGGGTCGGAATGGCCCCAATTACTTCCTCCAGGCGTCTCGCGTACTCTTAGCTTCATTGCTTACGTCTAGAAGTGTCTTACCCTCGGCCTCATGGGAACAAGCCTCCAGAGAAAGGTGGTGCTCAATCCCGATACACGCTGGAATACTCTGACGCAGCCATCTACAGGATAGGAGAATAGCTGGCTGCTGTAGTCCAGTGGCTGTTCTTCTAAGGCATCGTCTCGGTCCACTGTACGATCAAGTTGTTTGGCCGGCTGATTGCCAACACGCCTGAAGCCCGTACCCTTTGAGAACGGTTCGCCAACCCATCAGTTGTTCTCCTCTACATACGAAAAAAAAAACTATGTTCATGCGGCTTCTTTTTTTGGAAAAACAGAAAAAAACATGTTTTATTTCGCAGGATAACGTACCTCGTCTTTCCTTTTCCAACTCCATAAGCTCGCCAGGCAATTATACGCCCGTTTACAAATTGACAGTTATTGAGCTTGTTAACAGAGGTAATTTTGGATTGTTCTTGATCGCTAGATATTGAACTGGAAGTAGCAACTACGACTCGGAAACCCTCAAGCCCTCCATGAGACAAAAGCGCCGCCTTCATTTCGTCCACTGTAGTCACGTCATGGCCTTCGTTAATGTATACACGGATGTGACGCTTGCATCACGCTGCTAGTGGATCTGCCGCGCCTTTGCCCCC
The DNA here is from genome assembly GCA_016490735.1 of Pachyseris speciosa. NCBI lineage: Eukaryota > Metazoa > Cnidaria > Anthozoa > Scleractinia > Pachyseridae > Pachyseris > Pachyseris speciosa. Next base: position 181,532 of record JAEMWC010000625.1, on the reverse strand, counting down.
TTGGGGATCACTGAAATCGATCTGCTTGATCTGGACGCCAGTTGACTTTTCGATGATGTCCGCAGCCAGGATGGTGTAATTCGAGTGGTAACACCCAGCGTTGTCTTGGCGCAAGTATACCATTGAGATGCTGGTTTCTTCGTCCTTGATTGTCTTCAGGATATGCTGCCAGATGTGAACTACTGTTAGACTGTCTTGAGCGGAAGACTGCATCAGATGAACAAAGGACTGCGACGGAAGGGTACCCTCTGTCTTGCGGAAAACAACAGCAATATGCCAGGACATACCCCGCTTTCCAAACCAGTCCTGCTGGGACTCTCTGTATCGTTGGGGAATAAACTTCATTGCCCAGTCACTGACAATCAATGCAGAGTGTTCGTCTAATTCGTTTATGACATCTAAGTGAGCTTGGTCTTGATGCACAGATCTTAGTTGGTGTGATTTCCAGGAACGTATAGCATTGACAGATGTCTTGCAAAGATACGACGCCTCGTCTTTATCCTCTTCGCTGTGAAACTCTGCGTCATGGACCAGGTTCTCTATACGGACGAGTACGTTATTCAGGGCTTCGCACTGGCTGCATCTCTCATCATGCTGGTGATCGCACTCTTGATTGAAGTCTGCGTCGGATGGATCACTCAAAGCGTGTACACTGCAATGTTCCGCCACTTCACTATTGCTGCTGACATGTACCTGTAATCATAACAACACACAGTAATGTTACCTACTACGGTTATTTTCCACACTGAAGAAGGGTTATACACCCGAAACGTCTGTGTTATTAGACAATTTTGACACTTCTTGATAATTGTTACTTGCAATATCAACTCAATCGTTTTTACTACCAAGTGTCACGCATCTCCTACGACTTTTTTGTCTATTTATTTGATGTAACCTACTATAATACAGGATTGGTACAGCTGCATGTGACCACGTACCTTATATTCTCCTTATATTCTCCTTTGAGATAGAATGGCAAGTCTTGAATAAGATGACCACTAGTTATGAAGTCAATAAAGTGATCTAACTGCTTTCTATCCACGCGCATGCGGAGATTGGTACTTTTTAGAACTGCAACACCTCGACCGTACTGTAAGGAATGCGTAGTGGCCACATGGTATCTGTACCTACTCAGTTCAGGGATGAATTTCTTTATCGCGGCAAACGAGGCAACTCCCGACATCACTGATAATACTTGTCGCTTAGTATCCCATCCGGAAATGTTTTTATAAGCCTCTACCAAAGCCTCTAAGTAGGGTTGTTCAGAAAGCTGCGTAGCTGTGTCGATTCCCAACGCAGCGCGTATCGAATGCGAACTTTGTAGAGCATTCCACAAACATGCGGCGTTCTCCTCGGATACAGTATTTAAGACTGCAGTTATTATATCCGATGTGTGTTCGACATAACGCTCTCTTGTTCTATCACTAGCGTCTTCCCATGGAAGAATAGGCTTTCGGCTTAGTGGCATTACGCGGCATTCTTCGAGGAAGGCATTCAACTTAAGACGTCGCACCATACGTGCATCACATAGCGCCTCGTCAGACGACGCCGCTGTTTCGGCAGTAAGGTGGACAGAATCAGCGGTATTATCAGCTGTTGTAAGAGCACAGAGCGAACTTGTTAGCTTATCCTCATCCACTGCAAAGCTGCCCTATTCCTCGACCTGCGAATTATGAAAAGATTTAGTTATGATCATGTATCAAATATAATTTCAGTGTTTGCTTTCGGTTTCGAGTCAGGCTCGAAGTCATTATGTATAACTATATTCTGTATATCTCCCGTTAAGGGGCATTGCCTTACCATAACGCGCAAGCGCAAAACATTTGTTACCTCTTTCTGGAAGATTAGATGCTTGGCAGCGATAATAACTTCTTGATCTTAACTTTCCTCGTCTTCATCATCGTCGCTTTCATTTCCATCATCAGAAGTATCTCCATCATCGTCAAGATCCGGCTCTCTTTTGCTGAGCGCATCCAATTTCCCTTACATCTCTTACAAACAGTTATAATGAAAAGACAATTGTAAAACACCATTTTAGAAAAAAGGCTTCTAAATGGAACGATTTTGTAGAGTGGTGGATCCGCCGTTTTGTTATTGATCACTGCTACGTTATCTGGTGGGAGGGGAGGAGGTTCGGGGAGAGTGAGGGAGAGCGCTCCCCCTACACCAATGTGTCATGAGTTCGATTCCCGGAATCAGCAGAAGCGGATTCATGGATGGGGCCGAGGGGGCCGCGGTCCCCCTTTTTTTTTCCTGTAGGTAGTTTAAAAAAAAGCTTTTGTAACCAACCGACTTTTAAGTGGCATTGTGCATCAGGCGGTTTTATTTATTTCTTCGGCCCCCTCTTTCTGGATTTTCTGGAGTGGGCTGAATTTGTTTGTTCTCTCCTCTACCCCGAGAGGCTTTTCTCCGGTACTCCGGTTTTTCCCTCTCCTCAATGCCGATGTTTTGATTTGATTTGATTTGATTTGATTTGAGATGAGTTGTATAGTTGATTGCTGGACATCCCCATACATGCCCTTGCGCTATAGGTAATATGTCTCTTGTTCCAGCTGATTGTATGGTCAGCTGATTGGACAATCTAGGATAATCATCATCATCATCATCATCATCATCTGAGAATGACGCCATTTGCCGGCGCAAGTACATACCTGATCCTACTGGTAGTAATATTCCGTGTGTCTCCTCTACAAACTTTGACAGAGCGAAATTAAGACCGCATGCGCCGGTGGTGGAGGGAGACTTGTGGACAGCAAGGGCTGTAGGAATACTGCATAAGACCCGACCATGGCTCCTCTTGGCGCGCCGCCAGCGAGTTCCAAACAGATCACGATGACGCGGGCAAATGGTGGCTGCTAAGTCGTTCTCGTCAGGTGCAAAAATTCCTACAAAAATCGCACTAAGGTTGCTATGTTGAAATACATTTTATGGTTCCATGATATAATTATGGTACATCGTTAGTGGTATATAAAGATATATGTCAGTTTGTCATCCGTCTTTTGGTTATTACACAGTCTAGATACTCAACGCTGACGATTGTGAATTGATGATTGCAATATACCCATAGGCTATAAATAAAATATCAGAAACATGCCATAACATGATAAGTTTACCTGCTCAAGCAAGGAGAAGCCTTGACTCGTTCTGTACCGCACCACCGACTTTCGATGTCCTTTTACGTCTCTATCACAGTCCCGGATAGAAACACACGCCACGTTTGAAGGGTAATCTGTACTCGCACCACAAGGACCACCAACGAGTCTAGAAAACACACAGAGAGCCATCCTCGTGAAAAAGTAGTTCGATAATACGCACTTGACTCAGTTTACCCGAGGAACCTCCCAAACAACATTACGTCACGTGATCTGAAAACTGTGCGATCTTTCTGCTGGTGAGTGTTTTCCTACTTTGCGCTTTCCATAATACACTCTTTAGTAAATAACTTGGCAGCCAAGCAGTCAGTGTTTCGGCGGGATTTGCCGCGCTGAGAATAACACGGATTGAAACAGCGCAAACGTAGCTGTAGAAATTACTCGGTGGGAAAATGTATGATAGCAAATCAACAAATTCATATGTATTCAGGAACCGACGATTTAGAATATCTCCCCTTTGAAAAATGAACATCAAGAAATCTAGAAAACAATCAACAGAGTTTATTGCACTTGGAGTGGGAATATATATATTTTTATTTTCGTGATTCACAAAAACGCTGCCACTACAGTCATGCTTATTTATTTGAATTAAATATAACTCCTCTGGGGAAAATAATGCATTGCAACATATAAAACAGCAATACGAATATTCCAACTTCAGAAACCCATGACCTCAAATGTTACGTTCTTTTGAATCCTCAACTTGAAGAAACGCAGCAGGTGATAAGCAATAGTAAATATTGAATAATGATGATTTTTTGGACTTTTTAGGTGAAGTCGCAAGGAATTAATTTGTCACGCAAGCCCTGTCACGCGCTAATGTTGGTTCAAAAAGAAACTTTTATTCGAGAATTTAGCAAAATAATCCCAGGTACGAGAGAGAATGTCACTTCTCTTGGCTATTTTTTGGTATGATAAATGGTTAAGAAATTTTTGAACAAATCAGGGGAAGTAATTTTAAATGTTTTACCTCTCGACACGCACTGAAATTTGACAATTACGCTATGTCGCGAGACTGAAAGTGGCTTGGGCGTTTGGTTTTCCTAACAAGTGAGTATTTACGGGCCGCCGGTAGATTTTTTATGTTAGAAATGAAAGGATAAGAATCACTAGAAAGTATTTTATTGGAAAAATAATGCGCACCAGCTGAGATTTTTGCCCTTGGATTTAGCGCAAAATTTAATCGAAACGACTTTGTTTTAGGATGGGCTCATATGGGGTCATGTAAATTTTTGGAAAAGCAGAAGACAAAGTAAAGATACTTTTCTTAGAAGCCCAGATAGTATACCTTTACGAGATATAAAACAGGGTTTTATTTGTTTTGCTTTTATTGCTTTGCGAGGCTGCTCAACATTCGCAAAATTTGCTCATTTAAGGGTGGTGCCAAGCCCCCACCTCGGCGAAATCAAACATTGCTCGATTTCTTGATAAATAACATTTGCTGAAACTTTCTAACTCCATTTTTGAAAATAGTTCTATCTAGGGAATCTTTTAATGAAATAAAATGGAGGTCGAATTTTTTGAACTGGCGGCGATGTTTGATATTTACTGGCAACGGCTCTTAAGACGTTCTTCTCTTATCAAAACTATACGTTCCAGATTCTTAAGCCTTGGCCAATCGAGAAATGTTGGGTGGTCAAACATCGTCAAACATTGTTTGGCGACCAAATATTTTACTTTTCTGGTCTTCTTTTATCGTGTTTGATCCTGTTTGGTTGTGTTTGATAAAATTTGAATTTCATCAAACATTCGCTCAAACAACTTAAAACATATCTTTTGTTCTCGTGTTTGTTTAATGATGTCTGGTCCGTTTGGCCAGTTGTAACAAACGATAATAAACATGTTTAGCTCGCGCATGCGAGCTGCGAAATCTCATTTGTTTGTATCCGAGGTGTTCCCACGATGTTCATCTCGTCGCCAGCGCATGGCGTCTTCGCTGATGAAGGTCCCTATTGTTAAAATGGCGAACAAGGAAGAAGGTTTTATTGACGTGACTGAGCGAAACACAGTAAAACGAAAGCAAGGAGATAGAATCTTTTTCTAAAACTTCAAGTGGAATTGCAGTCGCTATACACTGCCTTTGAACAATTGCACACTCCGTCATATTGAAATTGTAAACCATACTCTTGCGGAGGTTGTGGTACGCTAGTTAATTTTGTGGCCCGTAACTCCTTCCATCACAAGGTTTCATATTTGGGTGATCAAACGTGTTTTAACAGTTTGGCCGTTTAACATGTCTGGACATCAAACAGTTTTTGATGATGTTTGGTCACCAAACATTCCCCGTTTAGCCGGGGTCATTGCAAAGTTGTGTTCGAGCCATTTTTTACTGCAGAAGCTCCCAGGATGGCATCATTAAGCTGGAATGGAGAGTACAGGCAAACCTCTCAACGAAGCCAGAGGTGAGAGACAATTTCACAACGACTGGCACTCCAAAAGTGGTCGTGTCGAGTCATGGCAGCTCAGAAGTGAAGTTCGCCTCTATAGTCGCTCTGTGATGGATTCTTGAACCTAGCAAGGCAATTTTGGCGAGATTTAACTTGCTGAGAACACAACGCGTACCATATTTTTCCATTAGGTCCGGATGGCTCGACATTAGAAATCAAAATCTATAAAATGAAGATGGCGGAACTTCCATTTTGCCGTGGTATCCAACTCTCCCAGAATGCAATCCGAGCGCCAAAGAGGAAAACAGAGGCTTTCAGAAATGGCTGATGCTCGACTGGCTGTAGTCGTGAGAGGCAAAATTGGAGATAAATGCTTAGTCATGAGATCAAGGTTTGCTCTCATTAGGGTATTTTGTTTTCCAAAGGAGATTTTGAATTAAAGAATTGAAAGGAAAGATGTGTGTTTTTTAGCTTTGCTCTAAGGCGCATAAAACGGGCATTTTTGGTTTTGCTTGAAAACAAATAATGATATGGAACGGGAAACGAAGGATTTTTCCCAGTGTATTGGCTCTTAAAGCCAGTCAGCGGTTGACACTATAAACAGACCATAATAATCAGGTCTAAATTTAAGACTGTGGGCAAACTTAAAAGCGGTAGGCCTGTCTAATGGCCGATATATCGGCCATCAGGCAACAAAGGGTTAATAGAAAATAAAGGAGTTCAAGGAATTTAAAGGAGAACTTAAGTCTGAAATTCACTTTTTTGTATTGATTTGTAATAGCGGAGCTCCGCGCGCCCAAGGCGCGCGTGTGGAGCACCATGGTTAAGAAAATATGGTAACCCATCTGCTCGAAAAAATTTGGTTTTGGTCACCGTACACCCGACCGTACGACCGCCCGTACGTCCATCCATGCATGTATGCCAAGTGAAAAGTCACACTCGAGATAAACTTGTTCTTTTTGCGCATTTTAGCAGGAAATCGTTGGAAAAACAAACAAACAACTGAAGACAATAGGATAAGAAACTTTTAGCGGTATCGGCATTGTATTTTCTGGGCCTTAGCCGGACGAAAATTGTTACCGAGGTAATGCCGGTAAAAAAACAACAACAAACAAACAAACAAAAACAAAAAAAAACACACCTCTTTAAAATACTGTTTGGCCTCTTCAGGAACCTCAAAAGAAGGCTTAACGCAACTGTGAAACTGGGGAGCCTGCTTTATATTTTCGTAAGATACAACCAATAAAAAAATACGATAAACTCTACATTTTTACTGAGGCAAGTGCCTCGGTTCGTCTCATGCTAGCTAAGGCCCTGATTTTAAATGCTTAATGTAACTGAAGGCAAAAATTAAAACTCGAGGGAAGAAAAGCCGATCAAATGCATGAGCACGTCTCAAAATCTGACATAAGGTTGTCAAAAAGCTGCCAAAAGTGTCAAAAACCAGCGCGCTTCACACGTCATTTGAAAAACAAGTTTAGAGATCCTCGTCGAAGGCGGCCTGTAAACAACAATTAAGTTTCGCCGTTTCTATAAACATGTCGTCTTAATTTGTTGGAACCGGTAAGAATCAGCGTTTGGATGTTAAAAACAGCGAAATGCGTTGACTGGCTGGCTGGCTTTGATAAATTTTATAGTGGACGAGTGTGTGAGAGAAATGCTGGAATGGTTTGGCAAGCGCTTTCTTCGTTAACTTGACGATGTTTTGTCACTGAAAATCATTAATTGAAGAAGGTTCTTCGGAAGACATGGAAAGTAACAGTAAAACTAACAAAGCACTTTCGGGTTATGTGTCTGCTTAGGCAAGGAAGGATTTTGTGGGAAATGGCGCTATTGTTCAGCTCTGCCGCGTTCCGAGTGATTGCTTCCTGTGATCCCTGCTCGAAACGATCAGGTGCGGACCTTTTTTTTTTTTTTTTTTTTTTTTTGTCTTTTCTACGGACATTAATGCAAGATATATTTTTCTTACTTGTCTCATTACTACGCATTCTCCAAGAATCTTGACCGCCGACCAGTTAGCTCAGTGGTAGAACACCGGACTACCGTGCGGGAGGTCGCGGGTTCAAAACCTCGGCCGGACCAACACTCAGCGTCTTTAAATAATTGAGGAGAAAGTGCTGCCTTTGTAATGACATCTAAAAACGGTTAGACTTTCTAGTATTCTCGGATAAGGACAATAAACTGTCGGCCCCGTCTCACAACTCTTCATAATTCTCTGATTTTATGGGACGTAAAAGAACCACTAGGGACGTAACAAAACTCTGGCTGTGACCACCCCTAGTGCTGACCTGGCAAGTGGCCAGCTTGGCGTGATGTCCCAAAAAGGCTTATAGGTGTATGAGGCCACACGCATAACAGCTATAAGTCAATGGGACTTTGCCGAGTGCTGAAATCATGTAGATGTAGATGTCATGAAGAAACATTAATTCTTTGTTTTGTTGTTTTGAGGTTTCCGAACCGCGGTCAATTCCTGTTGACTGCTCTAAACGATCAGTTTGTACCTTTTTTTTTTTTGTCTTTTCTACGGGCATTTATGTCAAAATAAAATACCAATTTTTCTAGCTTAATCAGTACAAGCTATTTTTGTTACTAGCTAGTCTTGTTTAATTTCTTCACCTTCTCCAAGAATCTTCGAACAAACATTCGCATCATACTTTGTTTGCTCGCAGTGTTTTGTTTTTTATCCGCTTTGAATTTCTTTACGTTTTCTTCTGAAAGTAGTTTCCACTCAAGAATGTCTCTTTTTTTTTGCAAACGTTTGCCATGAAAAACTCTTCGTTTTCCATGCTGCTGCTCAATTTTTTCGGACACAAATTAAACCGGCCCAAGGAAAGCCATGCGAAGTTGCTCGGTGACAGTGTGTAGCTCCGCAGGCTTGGCCTGGCTAAATATATATAGTCTTCAGCTTTTCTTTTTTAATCGCTACATAACAGACTGGAATAGTATTCCATCGAATATCATGCATGCACCTTCTTTAAGCAGTCTTAAGTCCTATCTATTACATTATTTGTGTCAACTTGAAGTCAGATGTAACTTGTGAGTGACAATTATGTAATTTAATTAGGTCAGCTTACATTTATTTAAATTTCACTTCTTAATCTTTAGTGTCAATCTCAAATCAGGGGTGACTTATCAGAGACGTCAAGCATGGCGGACGCAGTTTTCGTCGCTCCGCCAGTAACTGCTTAAAAACGGGTTTTTGGCGATGACAAATAACGTTTAAACCGCAAAAATGAGCGCAGAGGAATCACAAGTATCACCCTCAGAAAGAAGACGACGAAAGAGGTCAAGGCAACGTAATTCAAGTTCGCAAACTGAAGAAGAGGTCACTACCTAAGAGAGCAATCATCATGGCTGCTCACTGTGCAGCTACAAGCTACAGCAAATAGAAGAAAAGTTAGACAAAGTACTCTTACTGCTACCCGAATTCGAGCAACAGAAAAAGAAAATCGTTGAACTAGAAGAGAGCGTACAGTTTACACAGAAAGACGTAGAAGAACTACAAGTGACGGTCAAATTAATGTCGGAAGAGTTAAACGATGCGAAGAAGAAACTGAATTCGATAACCGAACTAGAAAGACGCCAAATCAAACAAGAGTGCTACACACGAAGAAGCAACATCAAGTTCTTCGGTATAAAAGACAATGATAAAGAGTCACCAAGCGACACCGAAGAAACGCTTAGACACTTTTTAACAAAAGAGATGAAAATTCCGCGATGCGACGTCGACAAAATTGAATTCGAAAGACTCCATCGTATCCCAACAAAACCAAATACGCGGACGAAATCATCTCCAAGACCCATCATCGCAAAAGTTTCCTTTTTTCAAGACAAGGAGTTCATTAAGGCACACATCAAGAATCTTAGAAAAGGATCCAAACTTGGAGTAGCCGACGACTTCCCAAAAGAAGTAGACGATGTGAGAAAGGTTCTGCAGCCAGTCTTAAAGAAAGCAAGACAAGAACAGAAGCGAGCTTTCTTCAATGTAGAAAAACTGGTTATCGACGGAAAGATCTACCACGGTCCCGAGACGGAACGTTTCCCGTTTTACGGTCGACTCATGGAAAGCGGTTAGCCAAGCAAATGAAGCAAGATAAGTGAGTCAGCGCCAAAACTTTCAGTCTCTTGAGTTTGTCTCGTCAAGTAGGAAATTTAGCCGACTGAAAATCTGGGCTCGTAAGTATTCGTATTTAACGTGTAGTGCCTTATCAGTATCTTTAATAGCTGGTTCATGTACGTGCTTATCTTTATGGATTACAAGCATTTGTGTTTTGTTTTATGTACCGTAGTAGTATGCACTCCTTTCAGTGTTATTTATTATACTCGTTCTAAATCAGGAAATGTTTATTTTATTTCACCATCTTTTGTATTACCAAAATTGCGAATTATACGATGTGGAGTTTTACTTTGTATGCACAGCGTAGATGAACCTAAAAATTATATCACTTAACGTGAGAGGTTTAAACAAAACCTCAAAGCGAAAACAGATTTTCAGATGGCTCCATCAGCAAGAATCGGATGTTATTCTTCTACAAGAGACATACTCCTCAACACAAAGCATAAATGTATGGGAACAGAGTGGGGTGGAAAAATTCTGGCTAGTCACGGCTCAACGCACAGCCGAGGCGTAATGATAATGTTCAAGCCGCGATTAGATGTAACGATTGAGAAATTAATTTCTGACAAAAACGGTAGATATATTTTAACAGAAGCGGTTGTTGATGGATCAAAACTTATTTTCGTGAATATTTATGCGCCAAACGACCAAACACAACAGGTGAAGTTCCTTAGGGACTTATCTACATCAGTGTTAAATCAACTTGCTAATGAAAAGGTGTTGCTTGGTGGCGATTTTAATTGTGCTCTGAGTGACAATGATAAACGCGGAGGACGCCCTTTTGAGAGCAAAAAAATTGTTCATTAAAGAAATAAACGAACTGACAAATACTTTTGACTTAGTGGACATATGGAGACAAAAACACGCTAACACCCCAGGCTACACCTGGAGTAATGCATGCTTAAAAATTTAGTGCAGGCTCGACTACTTTTTTCCCTCAAGAAACATACAACATCTGATTACTGATTGTCAGATAGTTCCTAACATTTTTTCGGATCACTCTGCACTACTGCTGCGTATAAACCTTGACGAAAAAGAAACAAAGAGAGGACCCGGATTTTGGAAATTTAACAACTCCTTACTTACAGATAAAGAATATATAGAACTTATCACTAAAAGTATTCCCACATTTGTAACGAAGTATGGGGATCTTGCAGATAAAGGGTTATTGTGGGAAATGATTAAAATGAAGATAAGAGCCTCTACAATCTCATTTGCCAAACGAAAGGTCAAGCAAAAACGTAATGAAGAAAAAGAACTTTTACAAAAATTTAGCCACCTACAAGAACAATTACGGTCCAGTTTTAATGATACCATCAAAACGGAAATGGATCGCGTCAAGAACAAACTTAAATAATTACGGCAAGTAGAACTCAGGGAGCAATGCACCGTAGCAAGGCTCGTTGGTACGAATTCGGCGAAAAAAACAACAAATACTTCTACAACCTAGAGAAAAGATATCATAGAAAAAAACACATAACTTCGCTAACAACAGAAAACGACACAATCTTATCCGACCCGAAATTAATTTTAGAAGAAGAAGCAGATTTATGAATCCAAACACACTGACCCAGAAAATAAAACATTTGCATCTTTCTTTGAATCTGAAAGCCTTGTATCGCTTAACGAGTCTGAATCTGATCAATGCGAAGGACTTTTAACATTGGAAGAATGTGCAAAAGCAATTAGTAGTTTTAAAAATGACAAAACACCCGGATCTGATGGATTCACGGCCGAGTTTTATCGTCGTTTTTGGCACCTACTTGGAAAACTAATGGTTGACAGTTTTAATTACGCTTTCCAGGCAGGAAGTTTGTCCATTTCCCAAAGACTCGGAAGTATAACACTCATTCCTAAAAAGGACAAACACTTAGAATTTTTGAAGAACTAGAGACCGATAACCTTGCTAAATACTGACTATAAAATAGTCACAAAAGCTATCGCAATGCGTCTGGAAAAAGTACTACCAAAGATTATTCACCCTTGTCAAGCAGGTTATATAAAAGGTAGATATATCGGTGAATGCATTAGAATTATTTCCGATATAATGGTGTTTACAAAACAGAAAAATATAACTGGTACAGCAGTGTTCCTTGACTTTGAAAAAGCCTTTGATTCTATTGAATGGAGTTATTTGCAAAAATGTTTAGAGGTATATAAATTTGGCCCTCAGCTTCGCCAATGGATAAAAGTGTTTTACAATGACATCTCAAGCTGTGTACTCAACAATGGTTTTGCAAGTGAACACTTTACGCTATCCAGAGGAGTTAGGCAGGTTTACTTTTTGTTATAGGTATAGAAATTCTCGGCAATGCTATAAAAAAATGTACCGACATAAAAGGTATTGAAATTGTACCCAGAAAAACAGTGAAACTTGCCCAGTATGCCGATGACACAACCATATTTGTAAAAGACGATCTTTCGATACATAACCTGTTCAAACTACTTGACAAATTTGAAAGTCTTTCTGGCCTTCGGATAAACCAGTCCAAATCAGAGCTTTTATGGTTGGGATCATCGCGTCAACGCAAAGATAAAATCTTAAATCTTAAACTTAGCGAAGAACCAGTATACGCTCTTGGAATATACTTTTCTTACAGTGACGAGCTCTCAACGAAAAAAAATTTTTACGAAAAACTTGGCTCGTTAAAGAAAATACTTAATATTTGGTCATCAAGAGACATCTCTATCTACGGAAGAATAAATATAGTCAAAACACTTGCCCTATCGAAACTCACTTTTGTCTGCAGCGTACTCGATACCCCAGTGTCCTTTACAGAAGAAGTCAACAAAATAATTTTCAGTTTCATTTGGAAGTATAAACAGCCCAAAATAAAAAAATCTACGATCAAAAAGTGTAAAGAAGAGGGAGGCTTAAATATGACCGACTTTACAGCGTTTGATAAAGCCCTAAAAATATGTTGGGTAAAGCGGTTTTGTTCTACCGATGACGCCCCATGGAAAGATATTCCCTGCTCTCTGCTTTCAAATGTAGGTGGCACCCTAATCTTCCAATGTAATCACGATGCCAACTTTATAAATCTAGATAAATCGCTACCGAAATCTTATAAAGATAAAATAATCTACTGGCAGGTGTTGGTCCACACCATGCCTAAGACTAAAGAGGAAGTAGCAAATCAAATAATTTGGAATAATCGCTATATAAAAATAAATAAAATATCAGTTTTCTTCCAAAATTGGTATCAGAAAGGCATTCGAAATGTATCCCATCTCTTTGATGAACAAGAAAACCGCTTTCTTTCTTTTCATGCTTTCCAACAGAAATTTCATGTAAACTGTAATTTTCTACAATATTACGGACTATTATCTGCAATACCTTGTTCTTGGAAAGTACTTTTAAAAACAAAAAGCGGAGAATCGGAGCCCTCCACACCTACACCATCCATAGAAAGTCTAACGTGTAAAATAATATATAATTTGATGATTAAGTGCGAGAATCTTCCCGCACCTACGGCAGACAAAAACTACGTAAGTGTGGCTTTGATCTAGCACAACGCCGCGAAGTATACTCACTTCCCTTCGCTGTTACTAAGGAGGTCAAACTATCTGTGTTTCAATTTAAAGTAATACACAACATACTTACTACCAATAGTCGTCTCTACAAAATGAAAAAGATAAATTCACCCACTTGTCCTTTTTGTCCAGACATCAAGCAAACTATTTCTCACTTATTCGTACACTGCCCTTTAGCTGCATCTTTCTGGAATGAATTTAGTGAGTGGTACCGTTCAATATGTAAGGAACATAACGTGACACGTTTTACAGAAAGTGAAATCATATACGGCGTTTTAACAGACTCCTCTTCGCTTCAAACTCTTAACCACCTTATTCTTATCGGTAAGCATTTTCTGTTCAACTGCGCAACAAATATAAAAAAATATCAATTTTCAGACTTTGCCATTTCGGTATGAGAAAAAATAGAACTAGAAAAGTATATCGCCACACGTGAAAACAGACTTAATTGTTTTTACATGAAGTGGAAGGATTTTTTGTAATTGCTATTTTAAGGTGCTATAGTTAAGTAGCAGTATTTTTTTTGTTTTGTTTTTTGTTTGTTTGTTTGATTTTTTGTTCTTTTTTTTTTTTTTTAAGTGTTAGGGCTAGTAGTACTATTGTTAAGTAGAACCATTTCTTGTCTGTAAAAAAAAGTGATGTTAGTACTGTAAGTGAAGTTAGTGTTTAAAATTTTATTAGTAATGTTAGCATTGTAAATAGTGTTAGATTTCTAAGTAATGTTAACGTTGTAAATAGTGTTAGATTTCTAAGTAACGTTGCTAGTAATTGTAAGTAATGTTAGTGTTGTAAATAAGATTGGCAGTATACAATCGCAATGAAGTGGAAAAAATATTCGATTTAATTTAATTAGGTCAGTTTTTGGCAGCGTTTAAATTTCACCTCTTAGTTTTTAGTATGTTTAATATTTGATAATATTCTTTGTATGAGAATTTAGTTTCTCCCTATTATTCTCCAGTTATGCACTTTTTTTTGTTTTGTATCAACTTACTTGCATTCTCATGACCAAGTATTATTAAACTTAAACTTAAAATTAAACTTAAAGTAAGCTCTTTCTCATCAATGTGCACATCCTTCGGACTTCCTTCTCCTGCATACAGTCTTTCAATTAATTTTATTAGTAGCTGGTCATACCAATCTTGTGGGATGTTTGGATAACATTTGGCACTAATGTTTAATGGGATTTCTGATGTTTGATGAAGTATATCTGCTGAGCAATTTCAAATGTACATGGATAAATGTGAGATAGTCCTTACCTTTCTTGCGAAGCAAGAAATCCTTATACTACACTTACATCCTTATACTACACACTGTTAATTACCTTAATGGTGGTATCAAACAAATGCCCAATATTTTATTATCATGTTGTTTGCTCTAATGCCCTTGGTTGGCCAGAAGAACAGCTGGATTTCTTTTTGAAAACACTGCAGGTGCAGTGATTGATTGGCTTAATGTTAGCAAGCAGATTTTGTGTGATAGTAAGGTCAAGAAGTAACCGATCAACAGAAATATCTTGCTCTTAATTCATATCATCTAAATATTTTTTATTGATTTCCATGTATCTTTCTTTCATACGTTTTTTGAGGCATACATATATCCAGAGGATACACAATTTCTGATTTCCGACTGTCTCATGGGAGGCTGTGGATAATTGAAATTTCATTCATTCCGAAGTGATGATCTGAATCATTATATAACTGACTTGTTCAAAGGAGCAGTCGCCAGGCTTCTCCACCAATATCTAGTGGCCTTAAACCATAACTAAGTAGCCTACAGTTGAACGGGGAAACAGACCTGTCCTTAGGTATTGATCTACGTTGTTAACAATGTTTGGTTTTAAAAGTTTATAGATGCAAACTAGCGTTGTAGGTTCTTTTTTACACAAAGTATTAAAGATTATTAAGGAAAACTACCTCAATATTTATATTTGCTTTTTTAACAACTTCAAACACAATTTGCAAAGGAATTTTGTTACGTTACTCAATAGAAAGCTTGTTTTTAGGAGGGGGTCCAAATCCGTAAAAGGGGGTTCATATCTGCTAACAGTTCTGGAGTAGGGGCTCCAAATCTGATCCACAAGCAGATCTGGACCGGGGTGCAAATCCGCCGGGGGAAGGGGGGATCCAAATGCGCTGTGCCACTGGCTCAGATCACCTTTCCATACTATTTTCTACAGCATTGCGTCTGTAGCTTGAAAGAGGTCGGTTGGGTGATATGACAAGCAAACTAAATATAAAGTTTGGTTAGTTGATTTTGGCCTTCTGTAGTTGCGTTTCTCCCTCTCTTGAGACCTTACCATTGCGGGCTCAGGTTAGATGTCAGCTGTATGATATGACGTCACTGATGGAGAAGACATCGGCGACAACGGCGAGCATATTGGTGAAAAACTATGTTTGGTTCTGCTCTTATTCTTAATTTCTGCGTGATATGAGTGGTGTACAGCCCTTTCAGTTTGAGCCAACTTATCCTCCAGGCGAAGAACCCACTGAATCAGATGAGGAGAGCGAAGAAGTAAATCCTTCCATTTCCATAGCGTTACTGCTTGTTACTTCACTAATTAACCTGAACAATTTGGAAATCGACAATTTTTTCACTGAGCTGATCTATCATTGTGTAGGTAGCATATTTAGCATTGTGCCTTGGACTGTCACAACGACCATCCCCTGACAGCCACAACTCCTTTTCTTTCAGCGCATACGCATACGCCTCTGCCCATACTTTATTGATCACTGGAAATACATACATGTCCTGAATATTATAAAAGCTTTTATTTTCTCACTAAAAAAAAGTTAAGTTTCATAATTTCTGCTAAGAAGCTATTTTAGTGTATATGGCCCTACTGAACAAGAACCACTTTTCACGGAATCGGTACAGAACACATGGATCGGTCTGTATAAAGATCTCAAGGAAACCTCAAGCTGAGTATGGATCGACGGATCACGTCCTAACTACACTGACTGGGCCGATGAACAACCTAACAATGAATCAAGCACGAAGCTTTGCGTAGAACTACTCCCAGCATCTTCAGCTATTGGAAGAAAATGGAAAAAGGAGGACTGCAATATTTCTCGTCATTGTTTGTGAAATAAATGGTAATTTAGAGTTAAGTAAATACAGATGAAAAGACGGGAGGTAGTAGTTTGTGATTATTCGTATTTCTTCATTAAAACCGTGAACAATCCCTTCACAGGTTGAAAATAAAAATAGCAAAGTATTGAACGAACCGTTATTGATAAAACACGCTGATTATGTGCCGAGGATGGTGGCAAAATATCCACAAGAAAACATTTATTGTCGTGTAGTGGTTTCTAATTTGCAGTAAGAAAAATACTCTTAACGTTATACGTTCTCATTCAATTATCCTGTCGCTTTATACTGTGTTCAAAATATAGTCGACCATGCGGCTTGACAAAAGGAGGAAAGCGTTAACCTCCACATTAAAACACGGGAGGAAACAAAAGCGTTGAAGTCCTCATCGATCACGGCAGATCTCGGCAGTTTAGGTAAGCGGAGAACTGTATGTGAAGCTAGAATTCCCGATGGGGAATAAAAATAGCAGTCAATAAAGAGACTTAGCGCAAGTCGGATTAAAAACACTGAAGAGTTGACCAAAGCCGCAGAACCGATAATACAAACTGACCCTGAGGTAAAACATCAAAGACGCGTTAAACAATTATCCCGACACATAAAGAGACTTAGCGCAAGTCGGATTAAAAACACTGAAGAGTTGACCAAAGCCGCAGAACCGATAATACAAACTGACCCTGAGGTAAAACATCAAAGACGCGTTAAACAATTATCCCGACACGTATAATTTCAGTTGATAATTTTTAATACTCGCCATCAAATCACTTTCCAAATCGCAGTAAGTCGGCTCCAATAAACTTAACGAATTCTTGAAAGCGCCGAGGTAAAAAGCACCAAACTTGAACAGACGACGAGTCTAAATCCTCCTTAAATCTCACTTTGATATACACTGTAAAATAACGTTGCGAAGTTACCGTTTCGGACTATTGCCACACTGACTCTTTTGACTTTAAACGGGCCAAAATTTACATACATAAAAATTGTTCCCATAATAATACAAGGAAAATAAAGAAGAATAAACAGGGAACATATTTACGGCCATAAATTTGGAGATTTGTTCAAGATGCGACAAAACAAGAGCGATAAAACAAGGGCTTCAAAGTCCGAGTAATTTAGTGTTACGCGAAATTCCAGAATTAACGGTCGCGGCGCGCGATGCATCAAGGGTGATAATGGAGTTTTGACACGTAAACTGACAAAGTGCACTTACCTATTTCCTTGCTCTCTTCGATGCGCTTTTCAAATGACATCCGAGGTTTCTTCGTTGGTCGATGGACAAGAATTGTTGGCTCGGTATCCGGTTTTAAATTATAAATCGGTTCCTTCCCAAGCAGTTCTGCTTTTAGATCTCGTTCATGGCAGTGCTGCTCGAAATGTTCCGATCACACTCTGCTCTCGTCGGTAACGATGAGATCAACACGGGTCATTTTCACCAACCATTCTTTCAAGAGTTCTTGGTCCTTGGAAAAACGTTGGTAACTAACTCCGCCGTTCTTCCTATTGAATCGCCGGGAATCATTATTGCATCTGTAAGCGGCACAGTACACCATGATATCAAAATAAGATCAATAACAATAACAAACACCGGTACATGCAATGTAATATACACAAGTCAACCGAGCTAAAGCAAGAAAAAAACCTATATTTATACTCAAAAACTGATGCAAGACCGGAATTTTTTTCCACGCACAATGTGGTACCTTACATAGAGGCCATTTCATAGCCGAAATGTGCGTGATGTGATAATGAGAAGTTGACACATTTCTTTGGGACATCACCTGGACGATACGATTTCCGACCAGTGAAACGCGAGGATGATCGAACTGTATCCCACGTAATTGTAATATCATTCATCAGCCATTTGCTTCGAGCTAAAGCATCAGCTTTCCTCTTTGACGCCCGAATTGCATTCTGGGTGATTTGGATACCACAGCGAAATGGAAGTTCCGCCATCTTCATTTTATAGATTTTTATTTCTAGTGTCGAGCCATCCAGACCCACTGGCAAGCTATGGTACTCGTTAAGTTCTTTGCAAGTCAAATCTTGCCAAAATTGTCTTCCTTTGTCCAAGAATCCATCACAGAACGGCTAGAGAGACGAACTTCACTTCTAAGCCGTCATGACTCGACACGAACACGTTTGGCGTCCCAGTCGCCAGGAAATTGTCTCTCACCTCTGGTTTCGTTCAAAGGTTTGCCTCTACTCTCCATTCCAGCTTAACGATGCCAGCCTGGGAGCTTCTGTAGTGGAAAGTGGCCTGAAAACACACTTATAAACCGAGAACCTACCGATTACAACTTGTTACGGTCGTGAGCAAAACTACAACGGTTCAAATTCGTGACGTCACAATAAAACTTGAGTCCTAGCTATTCTAGAGCAGCGTATGCTTCAAGGCAGACCTTCATACCGGACAGTTAAATCCATTTTAATTATCTCAATTAAGAAAATTGCCCCAAGATTCTAAGAAATTTTCCATTTAATTAAACGATTAAACAGGGATTTTTCTCCCTGAAAAAATTCGAATCTGTAAACTGTAAAAAATATTTCTTTCCCATGTGAATATAACGACAAAACTGAAGTCGAAAATTTTCGGAGTTCTTCTTGGAAATCTTTGGTAGTCTTCTGACATCTTCGTCAGTCTTCGGTGGTCTTCGAAAATCTTGAAATAATCGGGAATTGTTGGAAAATGGCCAAAAACTCCGTTATATACTAAATGAGTAAACAGTTTGTAGCCCTATTTCCCAGGCACCCCTATTTCCGGACATTTTAACTTTACGATTTTGTATTTCGTTGTAAAAACAAAGCAAACCCGAATGATCCTTTTCGATGATTTATCGACTAGTCTGCTTTCGTTTGTTCTTTTCGTGGCCGAGCTAGGCTCCGTTTAAGTGGGAAGATTTAAGTTTTCGTCGAGGTAGGTAAAATTTGTTTCTTATTGAATGTGATTTTCACTGCGCGTCAAATTATATCTTTTCAATTAAGCGACCTCTTATCAAAAAATGCGCGATAGATTGTACCTTTTTTTCGACGCGAATAAAGCCAAAAGGCCTAGGTTTTCCAGCATATAAGAATTTTCCGTTTGCAGTTTCGTATCTTCGAGCAAGACTACTAAAGAGTTTATTTGCATCTTTGGTGAGGTGTTCCTAATTCCGGATACCTAACGATAGCCGGCAAACTATAGGTATTTTTAAAAAGAAATTCCTGGAATAGTTGTTGATTAACAAGTGCTTTTGTGACAAGACAAGACAAGACAACTTTATTACATTTTGGCACATGATACAGTAATAACAGACCTGGCACCGCAGGTAGCGGAGGCTAATCGAGGCGGGCCAGGAAAAATAAAAATAAATAAAAATCTGCTAACCTTTGTTTAAAGGAAAAAGAAAAGTATTACAAAAAAGGCAAAAGAAGAACTACTTAAGAGAAAATTGTATTACACTAGTGTGATTAATTTATCATTTTGAATTTAAAAGCAAAATCGGTGGTTAAAATGCTGGATAACGATTTTAATTTTGATTCCAGCACCGCGCGAGTTTGTCAATATTTACGTCCTATGAGAATGTTGCGAGCTCCAGCATTCGCGGGCTAATGACTCCTTCTCTAAAATGAAAGAAAATACCTTAAAATTCGTATAGAGAGAAAGTTTTTAAAGGAATGGGTTTATTTGACTTTTATATGATGTATTCTGCAATGATCAAGAAGAATATTTCAAAGAAAAAGGGAGTATTTATCTCGTAACGATCGTCCGGAATTAGGGCAACGAATTTGACGTAGTTCTTTCCGTAATTACAAAGAAACTAAAGATCTTCAAGCAATGAAACTTCATGCCCTAATTACTAGCAGTAGAAGCTATATTGTGGCTAATTTTTAGCTCTTTTATGCTGTTTTGAGGTAAGATATGACAGTTTTGCAAAAAGTGTCCGGAAATAGGGCAACTAACTGTATTGGCCTTTTGGGGGCTCATTTTGTTTCTTTCTGAAAAAAAAATTACTGTTACAGTGAATTTTTTACTGTTAGTGTTTAAATGCCTAAAAATTTAACTTTTCATGTCACAGAACCAAAAAATTAAGTGTTAAGTGTTATCGAGTTACTCCCATTCAGACCGTCTAAATATGTCAACGTAAGCAGCGTGTCGGGCTCCAGTGAACGTTGGAGAATTTCACTAGATTGTACTTGAGCTGTAGACGATTGCAGAATGGGATTTACCCGCCTTTTCCGTTGCAAAAGGCCTACGTTGCAACTACAAGATCTGCCTCTTGGTCCCTGAAAACATAATTCATTTCTTCCCCACCATTGACGTCATAGATTCTTGAAATGACCGCTGGAATCCTTATCCCTAGCCGCGAGCAAAAATTTTTTGGGGATCACTTTCTCGGGGAGCTTAGAAACCAGGCTCAATCCAGTAACCAAGCCTTCTCTATATGTGGCCGAGCCTTTCGTTGCAGTTCAGCTGACTTGCCACGCGAGAAAACACTTGTCACGATTGCGAACGATTCCATGTTGTTATCGTGGTGTCCGCGTTTATATCGTGGTCGTACAAAACCTCAAGGCTAAATTTTGTATTTTATTTTTCCGAACAGTAACCTGAAAAAGCTTTTAATTACCCAAAGGGGAGTGAGAAGTCCTGTGTTTAACAGTGTAAATGTAGTGTTTTTCGTGGTAATTGATAATGTAAATTTGCACAAATGTAAATATTAAATGTTGGTTAAACCATATGCCTTTCTAATTAAGCTTATTATGTATCTTGAAATAATACAGTCATCAATAAGACTGCCTGGATCAGGCGCGGATCCAGGATTTTGAAATGGGGGGTGAATTTTCTCCACCTCAATCAGAGAAATCAGAGAAATCAAATATTATTTCAATATTTGAAGGATAAGAAAAAAAAAAAGAAAGAAAGAAGGGGGGGGGGGGGGGGGGGGCTCAAATGGGTCCCTCCCCTGGATCCGCGCCTTTGGATATACTGGAGGCAACTGACAATTTGTTGTTTTTGCAGAGGGAGGGGAATGGGTGTTAATTGCCCCAGTGGAGGTTACATGTACTTGTTTAAACCAGATTGGTGTGATAGTCCTCCAAAGTAGTCTACACTTGCACTTTTAAGTCTTTTTCACATTTTGTGGGAACTCTGGAATAGGGGGAAGAAAGTTTCCAACCTGAATTTTCTTCTTTTTTTTTTCCTTGAGTTCTCTTTTAAAGTAACGGATGCTAAAATACTGTAGTCACAATGAAAAAAACTATTTTCTTTTTAGTCATGCGCGGCCTTGGTTTGGTCTTCTTGGGTTTGTCACAGAACTCGCAGGGTAGGAAAGCGAGTTCAAATATGAATAAAAAGCATGCCCAAAGGTGCTCCCTTAAGACTTGCCACGACGTTTGATAACGTCACACAGCATGCTAAGTACGTCATGCTATTGGAATTGGTGACGGCACGATTTGATTCCATGTCAAAATTCGGTTTCAACGGCAACATCGTGCTAATTTACGCTTTCCAAACGAAACTGACCTATAATCCTGATTTTTTCCATGACCAGCTCCAAGAAAAGTTTTTAATTTCCTGACGCTTTCTCTCCTATTAAAAACTTCTCAAATGTTACAGTCCGCGTGCGCAGAATCTCACTCTTTCTCAGGTTGGTTTTCACTAGGAAATAAGCACAAGAATAAATATAGACAAAAACACTCGCATAAGCAAGTGAGAACACCCACGACATAATCATAAGTATAAGCACAAGAAGGACGAGCATAGTTCGTTTTTCTTATGCTTATGTTATGCTTATGTCGGAGTGCGAACGAGAGCGAAATAAGCATAAGCGCAAGGCGGTCAACCAAGTCATCGCTCACTTTGACCCACTCTGCCCTTTAATACGCGTGTGCGTATTTACTCGCGTTCGCACTGCGACATAACATAAGCATAAGAACAACGACCCATGCTTGTTCTTCTTTATGCTCACGCTTAAGTCGTGGGTGTTCTCACTTGCTTATGCGAGTGCTTGTGCTTGTGCAGTTACGTTTATGCTTTTTCTTGTGCGATAGTGAAAACCAGCCTTATCTATATTGTCAACTTTATCATCACGCATTTGCGATGTTCTGTGGTTTCATATATATATATATATATATATATATATATATATATATATATATATATATATATATATATATATATAAAACAGTTAAAAAGACCGAAAATGGACAACTTTTGGTTCAAAAAACGATAAAAATTTAAAAATTTATGATTAAAAAACGTTTCGGTCTCTCGACCTTCGTCAGTTACAAACAGAATGTTAAAAACCTACAATTTAAATATGATTTTACAACAATGGTTACAAATTACATACGGGTTACGTAACTCAGACAATGAAACGAAAAACAATAGGTGTACAAAAAGTATGAAACGACTACGGTAAATTAACAGGATGCGGAATAACAACAATAATAGAACTAGTGATAAATGTTATGTAATTGTCGCAGCGCAACAGGTTCCCCATCAAGGGCCTCTGAATCATCATACCTGTCAGTATCATAACAAAATCCCTAAAGAGGGCCCTTAAACAATAAGTAATAATTTCCCAACAAAGAGCCTTTGAATGACCTAGCTAGCACAAAAATAACAGAATCCCCAAAAGAGGGCCCCTGAGCGCTGAAGCAACTACAAGTGCTAAAGATTACAATTAATGAGTCGGTACACACTGACTTGTTAAAATATATAAAAATAAATTCACTGCCAATACGCACCTTAAGAAAATCGAAACCTATTGTCCAAACTCTGCTGAAATTAAGTATAATGGATGCGGTTTTTTGAATGAAATTCTTGTCTTTTATTAAGTCCATAAGGTGAAAGGGAAAACAACTGCGCACTCCAGTATGCTTCTTTCGTAATTAATAGCTGTTCAGTGTTTTCGGACGTGTTAGTTTGGATTTGATCGATACATTGAAATGTAAAGTCCGATAGCACGTGCGGAGTTCGGTTGAAGTGTGTGGCGACCTCGCAAGTCTTCTTATTGGTTCTCATGGACGATTTGTGATTTCTAAATCTAACTTTAAATTCCGTGGTGGTCGATCCAACATACTGGAGATTGCATTTCTTACAATGAACCAAATAAATCACATTTGAGGAATTACACGAAAGTTTCTGCCGAACAAAATAGGTTTTACCAGTTTGTGCGCTGGAAAAAGTTTGAGAGTTGACAAAGAAATTCTTGCAAAGATCGCATCTAGATTTATCACATGTGAAACAGCCGGCTGTGGATGCTGTATTTGATTAAAGCGAGCTCTTACCGCACTTAGAAGGTGCCAAAATTTCTTTGAGGTTCTTAGGTCTGCGAAAAGATGAAATAATAGAATTCGGTGGGAAAAGCTTCCTAAGTTTTGGAGATGAAAGCAAAAGATGAATATGCTTTTTGATTAACCTATTAATAGACGGTAAATTGGGATTATATGTGAGAACAAAAGGAAAAATCTTTTTAGGCTCCTTGACTTTGGCTTTAAGTAAGTCATTTCTCGGAATATTCGCTGCCCTAGAAAATTCACGTGAAACCAATTCTGCCGAATATCCCTGTTCGATTAGATAGCCCTTGTACTCCTCCAGTCTTTTGGCGAGAAAATCGTCCTCAGAACAATTCCTACGTAGTCTCGAAGCGACCCCAAAGGGGATCGCTTTGAAAACATGTTTAGGATGGGCACTCGACGGGGGAAGGTACAAGTGGCTATCAGTAGGCTTAGAATAAACATCAGTTTGGATATAACCATTTACCAAATGGAGTGTGACATCTAAAACATTGAGTTTGCTTGCGGAATAAACCAATTCAAATTTAATGGAGTTGAAGAATTCGGATGTCACCATTAGAATACAGGATAAGGGCTCTCGCTTTGTTTTGATAAATTCCACGGAATATAGTGATAAGATGCTTGGTCAACTCAATAACCCCCTACATTACAAAGTCTTACAATCAGATCCTGCTATCAAGCATTTAGGCTTAGTGGAGCAGTGGTGTTCCAAATGGTTGCAGAAGAGCGAAATTTCACCCGAAATTGCTTCTTGGATTGTCAACAGAAAGGCTAAGCCCGGAGTTGCGTTTGGAAATATTAAAACGCATAAGAAAGACAACCCTCTTAGACTTATTACTTCGTGCTGTGGGACGGCTATTGAAAACCTATCAGCTTTCACGGAATTCTATTTACAACCGATAGCTAGAAAGCAACCATCTTTTATTAAGGACACCACTGACCTGCTAAACAGGATACATAAACTTAATGAGCAGGGTCCGTTTCCCGAGGGTACCCTTCTGGTCTCTTGGGATGTGGTTTCTATGTTCCCAAACATCGATAATGAACTAGGATTAGGAGTGGTCAGGAGAGCACTTGATGCCAGAGATCAACTACTTCCATCCACCAATTGTATTTTGGAAGCTGTAGAGATCTGCCTCAAAAGCAATCACTCAGTTTTCAATGAGAAATTTTACCTTCAGGTTCACGGCACAACTATGGGACCCAAAAATGCCTGTAGCTATGCCGATATAGCTATGGGCGAAATAGACCACAAAGCTAAGCATTGTGGCCCTATTAAGCCCTCACAATGATGATATCTTTGATCTCTGGCAACAGGGTCTTGCTGCGCTGAATTCTTTCACTGGGTACATTAATTCGCTGTACCCCACCATTAAATTTGAATTGGTTTATTCCGCAAGCAAACTCAATGTTTTAGATGTCACACTCCATTTGGTAGATGGTTATATCCAAACTGATGTTTATTCTAAGCCTACTGATAGCCACTTGTACCTTCCCCCGTCGAGTGCCCATCCTAAACATGTTTTCAAAGCGATCCCCTTTGGGGTCGCTTCGAGACTACGTAGGAATTGTTCTGAGGACGATTTTCTCGCCAAAAGACTGGAGGAGTACAAGGGCTATCTAATCGAACAGGGATATTCGGCAGAATTGGTTTCACGTGAATTTTCTAGGGCAGCGAATATTCCGAGAAATGACTTACTTAAAACAAAGTCAAGGAGTCTAAAAAGATTTTTCCTTTTGTTCTCACATATAATCCCAATTTACCGTCTATTAATAGGTTAATCAAAAAGCATATTCATCTTTTGCTTTCATCTCCAAAACTTAGGAAGCTTTTCCCACCGAATTCTATTATTTCATCTTTTCGCAGACCTAAGAACCTCAAAGAAATTTTGGCACCTTCTAAGTGCGGTAAGAGCTCGCTTTAATCAAATACAGCATCCACAGCCGGCTGTTTCACATGTGATAAATCTAGATGCGATCTTTGCAAGAATTTCTTTGTCAACTCTCAAACTTTTTCCAGCGCACAAACTGGTAAAACCTATTTTGTTCGGCAGAAACTTTCGTGTAATTCCTCAAATGTGATTTATTTGGTTCATTGTAAGAAATGCAATCTCCAGTATGTTGGATCGACCACCACGGAATTTAAAGTTAGATTTAGAAATCACAAATCGTCCATGAGAACCAATAAGAAGACTTGCGAGGTCGCCACACACTTCAACCGAACTCCGCACGTGCTATCGGACTTTACATTTCAATGTATCGATCAAATCCAAACTAACACGTCCGAAAACACTGAACAGCTATTAATTACGAAAGAAGCATACTGGAGTGCGCAGTTGTTTTCCCTTTCACCTTATGGACTTAATAAAAGACAAGAATTTCATTCAAAAAACCGCATCCATTATACTTAATTTCAGCAGAGTTTGGACAATAGGTTTCGATTTTCTTAAGGTGCGTATTGGCAGTGAATTTATTTTTATATATTTTAACAAGTCAGTGTGTACCGACTCATTAATTGTAATCTTTAGCACTTGTAGTTGCTTCAGCGCTCAGGGGCCCTCTTTTGGGGATTCTGTTATTTTTGTGCTAGCTAGGTCATTCAAAGGCTCTTTGTTGGGAAATTATTACTTATTGTTTAAGGGCCCTCTTTAGGGATTTTGTTATGATACTGACAGGTATGATGATTCAGAGGCCCTTGATGGGGAACCTGTTGCGCTGCGACAATTACATAACATTTATCACTAGTTCTATTATTGTTGTTATTCCGCATCCTGTTAATTTACCGTAGTCGTTTCATACTTTTTGTACACCTATTGTTTTTCGTTTCATTGTCTGAGTTACGTAACCCGTATGTAATTTGTAACCATTGTTGTAAAATCATATTTAAATTGTAGGTTTTTAACATTCTGTATGTAACTGACGAAGGTCGAGAGACCGCAACGTTTTTTAATCATAAATTTTTAAATTTTTATCGTTTTTTGAACCAAAAGTTGTCCATTTTCGGTCTTTTTAACTGTTTTTTATTATTCGCCGAATAAGGACTGTGAATCATTAGTGATCCTTTTGGTTCTGCATCTTTCGTTGGCCCAGGAAGCGCTTTCAACCGTCTATATATATATATATATATATATATATATATATATATATATATATATATATATATATATATATATATAATATAATTAATGATAATGAATATATGAAAATCATATATTTGAAATGCGGATTAAAGAAAAAATAGGTGAATAGCCATCGCAGTTATGAACACCACTAAAGCTGTAGTGGAAATAAACCCTGAAAAAATTTCAGGCTTGTACGGGATTCGAACCCACGACCTTGGCGATACCGGTGCAGTGCTCTACCGACTGAGCTAACAAGCCAACTGGGAGCTGGTCACTTCGTCGGTCCGTTAGCTCATTTGGCTTGTTAGCTCAGTTGGTAAAGCACTGCACCGGTATCGCAGAGGTCGTCCAGTACAAGCCAGAATTTTTTTAGTCTTTATTTTCAGTACAGCTTGAGTAGTGTTCATAGCTGCAATGAACTTTCACATATTCAGAAAGTTTGATGATGGAGCATGATTTCAGCCAATGTAAGCAACTAAATCAAAATCACAGTAATATTATGAGTATTACTGGTATTGCCTATTGCATGACAGATTTTAAAGTTACTGACTCAAAATAGCCAGCTGGTCTTTATAGATCAATTTAGAAAATGGATCATAATATCTTGAATTCTCCTAAGACCGGGCATCTTTCTCATTTTAATGATTATGTATTTCCATATCTCCTGTTTCAAGAACAAAAAATGACTTGAAGTAAATAAAGTTACATATTAATGTTTCTTTTTTCAGGTATTTGTAACGTGGAGCTAAAGGCATCATTGGGAACCATCATGTCCCCAAATCATCCAAATGACTATCCAATAGGTGTGAGCTGTGTGTGGATCATCTATAACTATGACATTACGTTGACTTTTCACAAGTTTGTTTTGGAAAGGCAAGAGGACTGTAATTACGACTGGCTGTCGATAAGGGAAGGAAATTCCTCAGTTTCCCCGGAAATTACAAGGGTGTGTGGTTATGTTCTTCCTCCTGACATTACTACTAAAGGACCTGTCAGGATTGAATTCAAAGCGGACACTGACAATGAGTTCGAGGGATTTCATATTACATACCAGGCACGAGGTACGAGACAATAGTTAATGCTCCCAGCTCATGAGAAACAGAAACTTAGGCAACAATATGTGGGGACCACCTCCCTGGAAAGGTTTAAAGTAATAATACTAGGTTGGGAATGTGCAGTAGGCAAATTCCTAGAAAATCTAGCGATGCGCCTCCCAATAAAACCTACGTCGGCCCCATACCTAAGGTTATTACATAACTTGGAAAAAAAGTCATGGTTGGGGTGATTAGTTAATGTTTCCTCAAGTCTGTGTAAATTAATAGGGGTTGAAAGCCGGGTGGAAACTGTTCTAACTTTCGATGGGAGGAGCTGGACTTTGAGCTTCCATGATCGCTATCTCTATTCCTTGCCTTTTTCCCGCTGCTCTGACTGCTGCATGGGAAGGCAGTCACACCCTGGGTGGGACCCACTACATTACATGCCTGAGATGGCAGGGGTCTCTAGAACATGTACCATATTTGTTGTAAAGATTGTATGTGCCTCTGTTGTCGCTCCCTTTTGTAGAAACACTGCGCTGGGGTTCTTTTGAAAAAAAGAGGGTACTCTTCATTGAGTATCGCTGGCGACACGGTAAAAATTGTTAACCTTGGCTAATTGTCAACGACTGACCAGTCAAGAGACTTATTAACGCTTGCTTTCTGGCGAGACATAAAATCCTAAACGGCCCAGCCTAACCCTTAGTGGACACGGCCTGCATATCTAATTAGACTAACATACTGCAGAAGTTCCTGTGATCGGGTTGGGAACTTGTGGATCAGCACACTCATGTAAGATGTAAATGCTGTTGTCCACTGCTCAATGTTGGAGGCCGTCGGTTTGGATTTCCTTGATACTTTAACAACAGAGTGTTCTAAGGATAAGACTAGTGGTACAGCGACAGGTTCTTTGGTAATAACTTGGATAACTCACGGCACGATACGAATAATGTTTCTTCGAAGATTCTTGGAGAAGGTGGAGAAATTGGACAAGTAACAAAAATATCTTGTATTAAGCTAGAACAATTGGTAAGCAATTTTGACATAAATGTCCGTATAAAAGACAAAAAAAAGAGTTCCGCAACTGATTGTTTAGAGCAGTTAACAGGAATCACAGGCAGCAATCACTCGGAACGCGACAGAGCTGAAAAATAGTACCATTTCCCACCAAATCTTTGCCTGGTTGACACAAAACCCTAAAGTGGATTAATAGTTTTACTGTTCTCATGTCTTCCGAAGAACCTTCTTCAATTAGTGATTCTCTGTGGCAAAAATCCAGTTACCGAAGAAAGCGCTTTCCAGGGACGCTTCGAACGCGTTAGCGTGAGTCAACTAGTGGGGTCTGGGGCATGCTCCCCCCGGAAATTTTTTAAATTAAAGTCTGAAATGGCTGGAAATGCATTTGAAACTAACACGGTGTGGTGAAACATATATACTTTCAGCAACAAAAAAATGGGTGTTTCAAAACAAGAATAATCAGTTTTCGGTTAAACGTTAAATACAAAACTAACTTCGATTTTTTTTTTTAGTATTACTTGCTTTTTACTGTTAAAAAAAAAATGCGGGGAATAATTTGAAGGTGGTGGTTACTAAACATAATTTTTCCCAGGGACAGCTGAATCCTAGAACCCGGCTATATTGCTAAAAACTTTGTGAAAAAAAAACTTGAGTATTGATAAACACGCATTGGTAAAGTTAAACCGTTTGAAAAACAACTTTCGTACTTTGGCTTTGTGTTGAAAACTCAGTGTATACTGTTTATGACAAGCGGAAATTCTCTAAAGAACACGAAGGAAATGATGCGAAAAGGCGAGCAGTGAATACTGGCCATACCATAAATCGATAAAATTATCTTTGCGAAACGGATTAAAATCCGCTCTGGCAAAAAAACTAGACACTTTGGGAAATACAGCATATACAGATT
This sequence comes from Pachyseris speciosa, assembly GCA_016490735.1. Classification (NCBI taxonomy): domain Eukaryota; kingdom Metazoa; phylum Cnidaria; class Anthozoa; order Scleractinia; family Pachyseridae; genus Pachyseris; species Pachyseris speciosa. The sequence continues at coordinate 151,897 of JAEMWC010000625.1, read as the reverse complement.
AACTCTTTCGCTAACCATAATTGAGCTCTCGAGTTAGAGATTCAGTGAGTTGCTTGTATTGCCACAAATTGTACAAGAGGTTGATCATGACAACAAGACTTAGCTTTCGGGCACGGTTTGTTTACATGACGCAGGAACATTGGAAATTTTGTTTGTTTGTTTTTTTTACTTGATTAACTCAGATAAAATCAAACTACAACACTTTAAATACATTTGCAAGATGAAAATTATGCTCATCATGGTATTCACATGTTAAAAATGATTTGCATGTTATGCAAAACCTCAATGAAGCCAAATGTCGCCAACCGTTGGTTACCTGACTGCACGAACGATAAATAAATTTTGCGCGACAATTTAATAGCCCGCTCTGACAAAAAACGAGATACTTTGGCAAACTCATGAAATGAAGACTGACCCTTTCCCTACCCTTAGGTGAGCTCTCGACATTAGATATTCAGCAGTTTGCTTGGGCACATCTTGTTAACCGGCCCATGACAATAATGGGCTTTAGAAAGTGATCTCTTTTCATGCCGCGAGAGAAAATTGGCCCTAAAAACGATTATTTTAGTTCAAGAAGTGTTAAGAAAATGTAAGGACAAGAAGGGTATATGTACACGAGTTATTTCACTGGAATAATCATTGCTGCGTACCAGGATGCCTGCAGAGGCATATCATCATTTTTGAAACAAAAAAAAAGTGAAAAAGCCACCATTTTTTTTTTCAAATTTCTGGGTCTTGCGCTCGCTCACAGTTCGCGCATGCGTTTTGCGTTTTTCCGCTCTGAAGGCGTGCTATGCTAACTACAGTTGATCCTTCACTTCAGGAAATGGAAAGCTGGCCACTCAATAGAGGATGACTGCCTTATACAAGTTGCACAGAATACACGTCAAACAATGAAACGTCATTTTATATCACATTATCGAATGAAATCACTGTACAGTTTATGCGCAAATTAAAGACGCCCTTGCAGCAATTAAATGGTATGACAAAGGAGAACATATAAAAACGCTCTAATAAAACAGTAACACCAAGTTCCCACGATAGGTATTGCATGTCGCGAGAAATGTTTGAGCGCAAAGTAATTCTGTCAACTGGGGTACTATTTCTTATTGAATATTTGAGTGGTTTTCTTTTACAAGTGATCGTTTAATTAACAAATATATAAAAAAGCCTTAACCTTGCTTTGTTCTGTTGTAAGGCACGCAAGGAAGTGACGAGAGCACGAAAGAAGTAGGAAGAAGCACGAGCCGCAGGCGAATGCTTCTAACTACTTCTTGAGTGCTCTCGTCACTTTTTTGAGTGCCTTACAACAGAGCAAAGCACGTTAAGGCTTTTTTATTTGTTTTATAATAAAGAATTTCTTAATTTCCTCACGCATTCGGCAAAATTTTTCGGAAAACTTTATTTTCCAAATCCTATGAGTGGCGTCAGCCGTGCATTTGTACTCTCATAAGGCACGCCAAAACAGACCAATCACAATCCTTGTTAGAATGGCTCGACACATTTCATTGGTTACACACGACGAAAGCTGTCAAAATGTCAAACCATCAAAGTTCAGAAACCATCAAAGTGCAAGTTGTGTTTTAGCCTAAAATCGTGATCAAAAAGCAAATAGTCCAGTTTCGAGAAATACGGCGGAATTTTGGCTCATGCATTCGCTAAAAAAGGCGTAATGATCAAGAGCTAGTTTTAAAAGACACTCAGGAGGGTGAATTTTCGAGTGAAAAAAGAAAATGCAAAAGATTTTATTCGCGAAAAGCTTAAAACTTGGATAGCTTGCATGGCGCCCCGCGTAGCGGGATTGTGTGGTTGAAAACAAAATGATGATTCCACGGCATCTTGCAGCTCACCAAAAAGGGTCACAGAACAGTTTACCATTAATGAGAGGAACGAGTAGATCAAACTTGGAGAACGAAGTTCTTTCTTTGGACAGTCCGTTTGCTATGTTTACCGATGTGTGTTTTTAAGCGGATGTGTTTTTTCAAGTGATGGAAACCTCTACAACGACAGGTGAATTAAATAAATTTCAGCTTTCAACATTTGGTTTAATTGTTGTTACTTTTGTTCAGGACTGAAACTCGTATTTATCTCTCGACTGGATGTAAATACTTATCATCTACACTCGTTTTGGACGCAAATTAAGAAGTAAGCTTAAGCTTAGAGCGAAGAGTGATTTTACTCCGCTTGGCTGACTGTTTTTCGACGTGTCTCAGCAATGTTGAGAAAATTTTGTCCTTATGTTATTAACACGTAACTGGAATTAGTCCTCGAAAACCACTTGTGTTTTCAGAAGTTGCTGAAATTGCCCTCGTCGCTGCGTGACTCGGACAACTTCAGCAACTTCTCAAAACGCGCTTGACATAAGCTTAATCCTTAATTTTTAATGCTGTTATTTGTGGTGTTACTCGCAGAAACAACCTCCAAATCCATTGAGGCTAACCGCTCGTTTTCATACACATTTTCTAGGTCGTACAAGACGTCTGAGTCAAAATAAAAACCGAGGGAAAAATTCAGAATTTTATTTGGGTCTATGGCGTGACACCGTACTGCCCGTGCATCTGTACTCTCATAAGGCACGCTATTTAATCCAATCGGAGCGCGCGTTATATCGAAAGTTTATTATAATACAGGTCAAGAGCAAGACGATGGGATCAATGAATATGTGAGTGATCATCACAGTTATAAACGCTACTTAAGCAGTATTGAAAATAAAGCCTGAAAAAGAAAAAACAAAACCAGGCCTGTACGGGATTCGAACCCACGACCTCTGCGATACCGGTGCAGGCTCTACCGACTGAGCTAACAAGCCAACTTCTAGCTGGCCATTTAGTTGGTTCGTAATATACCCGTGAGTGATGAACAAATGACTACGAATATATGAAAATCAAATATTTGAACTGCGGATTAATGAATGAATGTGTGAGTGATCATCGCAGTTATGAACACTACTTAAGCGGTAGTGTTGGGGTTTAGTAAAAGGTCCGCTTAATAAAACTGACCGGTTAATACGGATCAAAATTGCTATAATTAAAGCCCCATTTACACTACCGAAAAAAATGGGTCCGGATACAAAAAAAAGTTGGTACGGACCAATTTTTTTAACCGTTTACACAGCGCTTTCGAAGAGCAAAAGGGGTCCCGACTCGTTTTCTTTCGGTATTGGGGCCATAAGCGCCAAAAACCAGAAAAAAGCGAGTCCGGATAAATTTCATGGTACGGAAGGTTTACACGGCAAAAATATCTGGTCCGTACCAATTTTTTTTTGGTCCGGACGCATTTTTTTCTGCAGTTTAAATGGGGCTTAAGAGAAGCAATTTTCGGGACTTTGAAAACTGGCCACTTAATAGAGTGTGACAACCTAATAGGGAGCTACTACAGCTGACACAACTCTCTCCCTATAATCCATGCCGTAATGACGCAAAACGGTCTATTAGAACCCGATGCTAGTTACGCGGGCGCAGCAACTATTTTATTATTATTATTATTATTATTATTATTATTATTATTATTATTATTATTATTATTATTAAGGCTTCGTAGTACAAAGTAAGATACCAAAGACCAAATTGATGGGGTGGCCATGGGCTCTCCGCTCGCTCCAGTTTTAGCTAATCTCTTCATGGGTCACCATGAAAAACGCTGGTTAGAGGAATATAATTCGGGTATTGAGTTTTACCGTGGATACGTTGACGATACCTTTGCTTTGTTTGACACCGAACAGGATGCTTTATCTTTCTATAGTTATATCAATACCCAGCACCCCAACATTAAGTTTACCATGGAGAAGGAAGAAAACCATAAGCTCCCTTTCTTAGATGTTCTTCTTAATAATAATAGCAATCAGGGCATCATCACCTCGGTGTTTCATAAGAAGACCTACACTGGTCTTCTCACTAACTTTTATAGTTTTGTACCGTTCAGTTACAAATCAGGACTAGTCCGCACTTTGGTAGACCGAACGTTTAAAATCAACAACTCCTGGGCTGGTTTTCACCTTGATATAAGTAACCTTACCAAAACATTAGGAAGGAATTTGTTCCCTTCAAACGTCATTGAGAATGTTGTTAGAAAATTTCTTAACAATCACTTCACTTCCGCTTCCTCTCAGGGTGCTACTCGTAAGGCCTGTTATGTTGTCTGTGTTGTAAATTACCGTACATCGGTCCTTTTTCTATCACAACACAACGCAGAATTAAGAAATTAGTTAGCACTTTTTGCACTGACCTTAGGTCGAATTGTGGAGCAAAATATCTCGTTAAATTGTCTCGTTAAATTATATCAATCGAAGGAAGTGGTTGCAAGAAGCGAAATTACAACCAAAGGTTAGAGTGATGATATATGCAGCAAAGAGGAGCCAGGGATTAAGACGTTGAAGAAGTGAAACACCTCTATCAGTGCAGGATGAAGAAAAGGATACGATCGTGCATCAGTTATCGACACCAAGAGGAGTAAAGAAATCACTGAAATCTCTACCAAGAGGCGTTGGAAAAGCAGCCAAGAGAATCAAACATTGTAAAGCAACAGCAGAGTCAGTTCCTGAGTGGCTCACTTTGTATGGAGACGATGAAGGGCCGAACACAGAGAAGAGAGCTTAGTAACCCCGCCTGCAGTACCAGTAGCTCGTCACACTAAACCGCATCCCACAAGCTTCACATTTTCACTGCTTGTTTTAAAGGCGACGCTCCACTTGCCGTTCAGCTTGCTGTCAAAGCTCGTGCTGTTCAAACCAAAAAATGTCTTTGAAACGGTTTCCACTATAATGCATGATGTTTCTACTAGTTCTACACCTAGGAACATTCGTGAACTTTTTATTCATTCATCTGACGTTCATGCATATAATACGCGTTTCTCTTCCGCAGATAATTTTTTTGTACAAAAATCTAGATTGCATGTGAAACTCAAGTCTTTCTCTGCGTTTGGTACAAGGTTATGGAATTGTCTACACCCCGTCTGGCGTAAGCTCACGAAAAGAGCATTTAAAAGAAAAATTAATAACTTGCTTTTAACTGTACTTGGGATTGAGGACTATTATGTTGACGCCCATTCTCTAATATTGAAACTCAACACCAGTAAGTATTGTACTTTATAGCTATATACTTCGCTTACAGACGTATACCACAATTCTCCCTACGCTACTTTCCGGTCTGCTTTGCTTGGACTATTTCTTTCTTTCTTTTCATCAACTTGTACCTACATAAAAATTGTCTCTGCCAATTAGCGTAATGTAGTAATCTAATGCATGTCTTATAGTAATATTGTAATAGTTTAGTGACTTTTTATTTATTTATTTATTTATTTATTTTTTAATTCCTTGTATATAAATAACTGATCCGCCTAGATTAGCCAGTGCTATTTGCGAATCAGTCGCGTTTGCATGTAAATGTGTTGTTGAAATCTTAATTAAAGATCATATTATTCATATATTCATATTCCTATTGGAGCGACGGTTATAATGACTACCTTCTTCAACGGAGTAATGAAAATTTCGAAGACAGTGAAGACTCTCAATCTAGCGAAGAAACGGATTCTTCTCAAGAAGTGACAGAGCACTTAAATCCTTGGTCGCGCATGTTAGATGAAGCTCAGGAACGCCACGAGGTCCAGCTCAATGCTTTGGTCGATAAGTACAAAAGGTAAGGAGATTCGGAAAATGTGGCTCACCTTAAAGCGCATGCAGAACGCTCTCCTTCCTCTCTACAGAAAAGAACCGAGAAAAGTAATGTTAGAGTATTTGCATTGGATGCAAGGGGTGAAGAAAGATTACACTTTCCAAAAAGTGATGGAAACCCAAAAAGATCTCAAAGATACGGATGGATTTGATTGGCTAGAATCGACAGAACTAGTCATCGATAAGCGGAAATTCTTGCTTAATCTATTGTTTGTGAAGCAACCCATTCCAAAAGATGAAGACTAGACCTACTTTGACTGTTATACTATGATTTTGCTCTCAATACAAACTGTATTTCAAACCAATATCTAGCTTGTTGTTCCATTGGAGTTTATTTCTTTGTTAAGGAGACCTCACTCTTATTGTTTGGTATTCTCAATGTAACGAAGACAATCGATTGCATACTAATTTCCTGATACTTTGTGCGAAATATTTCGTAAATGGTGGAGCTTTCGTTGTCAATAAATGTATTTTTATTTACTTCAAGTCTCTGTGTATTTGAATCATTTTTGTATTCGCTAATAAAAGAAATAATGTCTAAAGAAACGTGTTATTCGAAAACATTCATTAGTAGCGTGTTGAAAATTAAGCGCTCCGAACGTCCATTGTTGTTGTTCGATGGTAAAGGTCTCCCATGGGCTTCTTCTCTTGAGTTTGCATGCAAATATAGGGTTGAGAGAAGAGTTGAGATCCGTTTTGCATAACGTGTGCGTGACTAACGGAGCGGAAAACAAGAAAAGTTAGCTAAGAATTTGTTTTCTCTCTCACGTCTCTCATCGCCAAAGCTGAGAGGTCAGATAGCATCGGGATTTTCTGTATTGAGATAGAAGAGAACGCAGTTTTGTAACAACCAGTCGGTATTGAAATAGAGAGTTTTCGCTTAAAATTTCTGTCACGTGTGTGTTTTGGTTGTGTGAACGGAAATAATAAAAGAGCTTAATAAAAGAACAGTCAGAACCAAGCGGTTTTTAGAATAGATGGATCAGTTTAAGTTCTCCTGACTGAGGTTTAATGCCACACAACAAATAATTTCCTGTATTTTAAAGCTTTCGACTAAGTTACAACATTAGTGCTTGATTTGACTTGCATGTTTGGAGCAATAATTTAAAGAATATGGCAGATAGCGAAAATAATTTTTTTTTATCAGAGCAATCTGACTTGCAAGAAGGATAGCGCTTTCGAAATCTGCCTGCTTTTATTTTGAAGACATAATAGTGTTTAAGGAGTATTCATAACTGTGATGATCATTCACATATAAAATCATTAATCCGCAGTTCAAATATATGATTTTCATATATTCATTCTCATATATTCACCACTCACGGGTATATTACGAACCAACAAATTATTATTATTATTATTATTATTATTATTATTATTATTATTATTATTACAAGTGAAACCGCAAATAACAATGTATAATTATATATCCCATAAAAAGGTAGATATAAGGCAAAGAAACAAAATGATGGTCGAAAAGGGTAACTTTTAATGCCATATATTACGGCGAGACATGACTAACCTTCTTCAGGGGCAACACTGAGGCAAAGTAAAAATGGAGAAAACGGTTACAATACAGAAATAGAAATAATAGACGTGTACTGAAGCGGCTACCAAAAAAGTGCCATTCCCAAGGTGGCATTCCCAAGGTGGTAAGAACAATGATAAGTTGTGATAAATTTGCAATTTTGTTAGACTCTGCAACAAAGTTAAGACATAAGTAGATACTGCTACGTATGGGGTAGTAGAACCAGAAGAAAAAAGTACAATCAGTAGAAGGTTCAGAACCCCTGCCCCACCCATTCATGCACTACTGACTTATTATTTAGACCTTGTAGACATTGTTTCTCTCACTTAACTTCTCATGGTTTTGAAAGTTATTTGTTGCTGAGCCAGCAAGCCAGAGCTTACTAATAAATGTAAAAAAAAAAAAATTGGTTGTATTGAAATTTGGGGGTTAAATGTTGTACAGACGGAAGATTGTATTCATATTTTTGTGGATATTTATTATGAGTGGGCTTGGATCGAGGCAAGTGTATTTGTACTTCTTTGGGAAAATAGTTGACAATTTTTCTGTATTATTTTTACCTTTTTTAGTTTTTTCATTCATACCAGAAATCACAAGTGTTAGTTGAGAGAGAGAGAGAGTGAGAGAGAGAGAGAGAGAGAGAGAGAGAGAGAGAGAGAGAGAGAGAGAGAGAGAGAGAGAGAGAGAGAGAGAGAGAGAGAGAGAGAGAAAGAGAGAAAGAGAGAGAGATGCTCTGAAAACACGCCTACCGCTCTTGTTCTGACAGTTTTTTTAGTTCACGATAAACCAAAAATTAAATGTTTTGCAATTTTTTTCTTTGGTTAAATTACGGAGGAAGACATTGCCCGCTATGTTTGTCATCGAATCGTAGATTCTCCACACCTCGCGATTCACACGTCATTTTGTTTAATCAATCACAGAAAGTGAATCGACCTTCTGAAACGAAGCGACGGTTTGCTTGCGACAGCGCTCTAGCTGTGGTGAAAGTGGTATTTGCGGTCAAGTTTAACAAAGTAATGGGAAATTTCTAGTCCGAAGCTTAACTACATTCAAAACGGTGAAATGATTTTGAAATTTGGTTCATCCTGTCTCATAAAACCTTAGACCAAGTCAGTGGATTAACGAGCACATGAACACCGTGCGATACCTCGTTCGACTCTCTCGTTCCGCCACTTCGACTAGGTTACCTGAAGATGTGTTAGACTGTGAAAAGATTTGTGTGGTGAAAGAGCTGTGGTGAAAAGCTGAAAAGGTCGCCAAAATAGGAGATTTGCCGTCAAATTCAACTAAGTAATGGAAAATTTCTAGTCCGAAGCATAAAACTTTAGATCAAGTCAGTGGATTAACGACATCCACGTCAACGCTGTGCTATACCTCGTTCGACTCCACTCTCCTTCTGCCACTTCGACTAGGTCACCTGAAGATTTGTTAGACTGTGAAAATAATTTTAACTGGCCACTCTGGGAAGAATTATATCAAGGCTTGATGGACGGCTTTTTGGATGTATCTAAAGCGTTGTGAAAGGGATTATATTCGCGCGACTGCATTCGACAACACATAAATTTTCCCGCTGTGCTTTGAGCATGACTAAAGACGAAGGATGTGCGATTTACGCAGTGGCCCGATGTAGCCTTTTCGACGATTGGAGAAGGTATTTACCGTTGCCCTTTTATTTAGTCGTTTTCTTCAAAAAACGTACGGTCAACCGATAAGCCAGATAAGCGTTGTCTTTGTTTATGTGCCCAACTTTTGTATGGCTCGGTAAGAAGTTAAGCCTACTCTCTCAAATTTGGTTTTCAAGTTTATCGTCAGTTTGTTTGTGAAGAAGGTTTTCAGGATTTCTGTGTTGGACCCATTCTTATAGCAAATTACATTTTTTTCCCCTCAATTTAAAAAATAGATTCAAATGAAATTTACCGTAAGCTTAAGCTTATAATTTAAACATTGTTGTAAAAAGGTTTTTCCTCAGACTACCATTGTAAATAGGTGCCACAAACCAGAAGCGTAACACTTTGTAAAACTGCCAAATCTATTAAAAGAATTATTTGCTAATCTTTCTTTGTTTTTTTTTCTTGGTCGGTTTGACATAAACTTAAGTACTTGACGTCTTCAGAGTTATTAAGCTTAGGTACTTTCCGCGTTTAGCGCGCACGTACACGAACTCGCAGAAACAGCCGTGGTTTTAAAACTTTTCTCTGTTTCTGCTGAATTTTTGCCATACAATTTTTAGCTTTATAAAATTGAATTAAATTATGTGAACCCCCATGCATTACAACCTCTGTGAAAACGTTTTTAGTAGTACAGTAATTTTTCAGATACAACAAAATGTTTCGCCTCTCAAATTAAACTTATGTGTCGGAATCGTGTAGTTCATTAGGGTAATCCATTTGAAAGCACGAACTGTTCCAGTATTTGTTTATGCGCAACTATTTTTCTTAGGCCAATACTTTGAATAATGGCTTTATTGTACACTTTGTTATAATTGTAATAGGGAATTTAGTTCATGGACAGTATAAAATAAAGTTTTGATGTCTGTGCGAATGAAGGTAACGTTTTAAGTTCCGGTTGAAAATAAAGTAATCATTTATTCCGTCACTGTTTAAGATACGTTTTTAACCTTCAAATATCGTATTTAGTAAAATTACTGAGCTTGCATCGGTTGCCTTAAGTAACTTAAATTGTTTCATTTAATGTTAGCATTAATTTGATTTCATTCGCATTGCTGCAACTTCTAGTTTAAGTTTTATAATTTCAAGAATTAAACAACACTTTTTAGGTGGGAAGTGCATTTAAGTGTACCACAAACGCGCTTTTGTTTTTTGTTTTGTTTTTTAACAAACAGCAACAACTATCTGTATCAACTTACCTTCTCAAGTATACATTGTCCCTGAGCAGACAGCAGCCAAAAAAAAAAAAATTAAAAAGTCGTCAAAAGTTCCGTTTAAAGAAAATGCAAGTCCAGTCCGTTGTCCAGTCCTTGGAATTTTTTTTTCAAGCTAACCTTTTGTGGCGTGGCGTCGCTGTGAACAAAAAGCGCGCGAAAGTATAGCCTCGTTTTCGTTCTTTCCTCCAGGCCCTCTCCTCTGATAAAAATCTTAAACATCGATCCTCGCCAAAAGCAATTGAAATTAGAAGAAACTGACAACGCCATCATAAAGAGCATACTCTCAAGCCTTAGGCAAAATTTTCTTTTATTCCTACCTCAAATGGTCGTTGAGCAGGAAGCTGAAAAACTTTTCAGCTAGATTTTCTACTGCCGCACTTTTTTAGGAAAAAGTAATCATGGCCATTTTTTAAAACACTATTTATTAAACTACAACTTCGCTTAAAAATATTCTTGGAGAAAGGTTCTAGTAAACTTTTAGAGCGAATATTAAACTTCGGTCCGTTCTGGTCACGTGACCGATGACGTCACAGCATTGAAAATGACAAAAATGTATATTTCATAAAAATATCTACCAATATCCAAATTTTTGTTTCCTCGCGTTTAATGCAACGCGAGATAGCACTTGTACCCAGACTCCCACTTTTTAAAAATTGTATATACCTCCCTTAATATTTATATTTTGTTCGGTACCCGGGCAGTCCGAAATGGCTCATACCATTGTGCTTCAAACCACGTTAACTGCTTTTTCAATAACAAAATAATTTCGTCACAGTGAGCAAAAACGCACTTGTGACCAAAGTCACGTGACCAATGACGTCATCGCCCTTAATCTTGTGCAATAATTAGTTTATGGTAAGACTTACTTCTAGACAACGTGGGGGTCTTGCTGCCCTCAAACTGACCAAGTTATTTCGGATTGACGATTTTCCAGCTGCAAAGGATTCTGGGAAGGTTCTTATTATAATTATATATTGTTATTTAATAATAATAATAATAATTATTATTATTATTATTATTATTATTATTATTAGCGGAGCACCATACCTATAGAAACCCGTCAACTGCTTTTCTCCTGGTAAAAATTGGCTAGCGGTATTGCTCGTGGGCACGTACGCACGACGACGACGACGGAGTCGCACAATAATTAATAATATTGTGATAATAATCATAATCGTATCTATAACAAAATTCTCGTTCGTGATTGGTTCTCCGCGCGCCTATTTGTCACGTAATCGACGCGCGATCACGTGGGTGTCCAATTACAGGTATCCAATTTGAACTTTTTGTAATTGGATGCCTGTAATTGGATACCCACGTGATTTTCACGTCAATTACGCGCGCTTTAATGGCTTCCTTTGCAAACGTTTCCTGCAGTTTCCAAAACATATGGAAAGCGCTACAGACGTTTTCGCTCAAAAGACCTTCCCAAAAGAAATTTTTAATTCCGAAATTTGTTATAGATACGATTAGTAATAGTAATTGGACCGAGTGGATTACAATTCAGGGAGTAATCGTATCTATAACAAAATTCTCGATCGTGATTGGTTCTCCGCGCGCCTATTTGTCACGTAATCGGCGCGCGATCACGTGGGTGTCCAATTACAGGTATCCAATTTGAACTTTTTGTAATTGGATACCTGTAATTGGATACCCACGTGATTTTCACGTCAATTACGCGCGCTTTAATGGCTTCCTTTGCAAACGTTTCCTGCAGTTTTCAAAACATATGGAAAGCGCTACAGACGTTTTCGCTCAAAGGACCTTCCCAAAAGAAATTTTTAATTCCGAAATTTGTTATAGATACGATTAATTGGTAATTGGACCTCGAAATTTGTTATAGATACGATTAATTAGTAATTGGACCTCGTGTCGTACAATTCAGGGAGTAATCGCGCTCGTATTTTCAAATCAGCCTCGCGCTTCGCGCTCGTCTGATTTTGAAATTACTCGCGCGATTACTCCTTGAATTGTACTCCACTCGGTCCAATTACTATTACTAATAATCCAACAAGGCGGCCATACTCCACCTGGCCCAGCTGGCCAGCTAGTTTACAGCGTACGTCTTTGATACTGGACATCCATCTTATAGCCAATTGACACCTGTCAAAACAAGGTATCCGCTTGCTTTCGATTTGATCGCATTCTCAAGCCAGATGTGGGACACCCAAACCAAATCGAGGCTTTTAAATTTTTCGCGCGCTTTCTGCGGCACGTACTTTCACATTCAGTTGGTTTCTTCATTTTGATCAAAACAACTTCATCTTCTTCGATGGAAGTTTGTCTTTAAATTCGCGTAAAAACCAGAAAAATCAAGAACTTGTCAAAAGATTACTCCGGAAGGTGAATTTTCAAGCGATGAAAAGAAGGGCGAAAGATTTTTCTCAGGAAAAGCTTCAAACTTGGATCGATTGTGCGGTTGAAAACAGTACAATTCAACGCTTTAAGGGCTTTCATTTTACCGCGGCATCTTGCATCTCACCAAGAAAGGTCACTTAACAGTTCACGGTATTAATGAGAGGAACGAGTAGCTCAAACTCTGTGGAAGAAGCTCTTTCTTTGGACAAACCGTTTGCTATTTTTGCGGATGCTTGTTTTTGCTTTACTGAAGCTTACGTATTTTCAAGTGGTAGAAACCTCTACAACACAGCGCAGGAGAGTGAGGTAAATTAAATAAATAGAAGCATAACATTTGGTTTAATCGTTGTTACTTTTGTTCAGAAATGAAACTTGTATTTTTCTCTCGAATGGATATAAATAACAATTATCTCTACTCGTTTTGGACGCAAAGAAGTAGTTGAATTGTTTGTTTGTTTTGTTACATTGTTTTCTTTGCAAGCGAACGAGTGTTTTTACTTGGCTTGGCTGACTGTTTTCGAACTTGGTGCCTCAACAGCGTTAGGAAACTTTTGCCCTTATCTTATTAACACGTAATTGCAATGAGTCCTTGTAAAATTAAGGATTAAAGGCGGAAACTCAAGCCCGAGTAAAAAAACAAAAAAGTCGATCAAATGCATGTGCATATGCACGTCTCACAATCTGAAATAAAGTTGTCAAAATGCTGTCAAAAGTGTTAAAAACCAGCGTGCTTCACTCGTCGTTTGAAAAAAACTTTTAGAGATCTTCGTCGAAAGCGGCCTTTAAACAACAATTAAGTTTCGCGGTCTATAAACACGTCGTCTTAATTTGTTTGAACCGGTAAGAATCAGAGTTTGGATGTTAAAAACAGCGAAATGGGTTGACTGGCTGGCTGGCTTTGATAAATTTTATAGTGGACGGGTCTGCGAGATAAATGCTCGTGTGGTTTGGCAAGCGCTTTCTTCGTTAACTGGATGATGTTTTGCCACTGAGAATCATTAATTGAAGAAGGTTCTTCGGAAGACATGGGAAGTAACAGTAAAAACTATCAACGCATGCACTTTAGTGCTTTGTGTAAGCCAAGGAAAGATTTTGTGGGAAATGGCTCCATTATTCAGCCCTGTCGCGTTCCGAGTGATTGCTGCCTCAGTGATTCCTGTTCACTGCTCTTAACGGTCTGGTGCAGACGTCTTTTTTGTCTTTTCTACGGACATTTATGTCTAAATTTAAAGATATTTTTGTTACTTGTCTAATTTCTCCACCTTCTCCAAGAATCTTCAAAGAAATATTATTCGTATTGTGCTTTGTTTTCTTGTAATATGTTTGTTGTTCTGTTGTTTCTGAACCGCGGTCAATTCCTGTTGACTGCTGTAAACGATTTATTCTTATTTTATTTTCTAGGGGCACTCTGTCAATGTACACATCCTTTGGACTTTGGACCATTAGTCTGCAGTTCAAATATATGATTTTCATATATTCATTCTCATATACATTCACCACTCACGGGTATATTACGAACCTACATAACGACCAGCTACCAGATGGCTTGTTAGCTCAGTCGGTAGAGCCCTGCACCGGTATCGCAGAGGTCGTGGGTATTCCGTACAAGCCTGAATTTTTTTCAGGCTTTATTTTCACTACTGCTTAAGTAGCGTTCATAACTGCGATGATCATTCACATATTAAATCATTAATCCGCAGTTCAAATATATGATTTTCATACATTCATTCTCATATATTCACCACTCACGGGTGTATTAAGAACCAACAAAACGACCCACTCCCAGATGACTTGTTAGCTCATCAGACGGTAAAGCTCTGCAATGGTATCGCAGAGGTCGTGGGTTCGAATCCCGTACAAGCCTGAATTTTTTAAAACTGTTAAAACTGCCTGCAATTAACTTTCTTGAAATAAAACAGTAGAAATGGCCATCCTCTAGCTGAGTAGAAATTTTTATGAGATCACACGTTTATATTCCCTCGAAACAGCGATGAGATATCTGTTTGTCCTAAAAACACTAATAACTGATCTATTTCAGAACGATGTCCAGGAGGCTGGGTTCATACTTTCAACAACTGCTACTACTTCTCATCCAATAAACTTGGCTGGAATTCTGCAAACGTCGCCTGCGAAGCACTGGGATCGAAGCTTGTAGTGTTGAATACACGATCTGAACAAGAAGCACTTTTCACGGAATCGGTACAGAACACATGGATTGGTTTGCATAAAGATCTCAAGGAAACCTCAAGCTGGGTATGGATCGACGGATCACGTCCTAACTACACTGACTGGGCCGATGAACAACCTAACAGTGAATCAAGCACGAAGCTTTGCGTAGAACTACTCCCAGCATCTTCAGCTATTGGAAGAAAATGGAAAAAGGAGGACTGCAATGTTTCTCGCCATTTTGTTTGTGAAATAAATGGTAATTTAGAGTTAAGTAAATGCAGATGAAAAGACGGAAGGTAGTAGTTTGTGAAAGGCCTTTTTAAACCATTGTTATCAATTTTGCAATTCAATCGGTTCCAGAAGAAAGCGGTGAAGGTTCTTATCTCTAAGGACGTTCAACTCACCAATCAAATGTGTATGAAGACCCATTATCACCCATGATCCAACGCGGTCGTTTTTTTTTTGGTTTGAAATCGCTCTGTTGTTAAATGATGCCTCTGGTTGGTCAATTATTTTTAGCGCAGCGGGCTTTTGATTTGGTTCATCGCGCCGAGTTGTCGCTTGTGTCCGGTTTGGCAAAGCAAATGGCTGCAAATTCAACTTGCGTATTTCTTCATATTTCTTCATTAAAACCGTCAACAGTCTGTTCACAGGTTTAAAATCAAGACAGCAAAGTATTGAACGATCCGTTATTGATAAAACTCGCTGATTATGTGGCGAGGATGGTGACAAAATATCCAAAGAAAACATTTGTTGTCGGCAGCTCCTGTTGCACGTTGTCGGGTAGAGGTTTCTAATTTGCAGTAAGAAAAATACTCGTACGTTCTCATTCAATTATCCTGTCCTTCCGCTTTATACTGTGTTGAAAATACAGTTGACTATGCGGCTTGACAAAAGAAGGAAAACTTTGAGCTCCGAATTAAAACACGGGAGGAAACAAAAGCGGTGTAGCTCTCATCGATCAAGGAGACTCTCGGCGAGAAAGAGAAATTAATTTTCACGCAGTTTAACCAAGCTGCAAACTGAACGTAAAGCTAGAATGCCCGATGGGACATAAAAATGGCAGTCGATAAAGAAACTTAGCGACAAATCGGATTTGAAACACTGAAGAGTTGACCAAAGCCGCAGAACCCATTACATCACAAACTGACCTTGAGGTAAAACATCAAACATGCGGAAAACAGTTGTCCAGCCAAGTAAAATTTTTAATACTCGCCATCAAATCAGTTTCCAAATCGCAGTCAGTTGGCTCCAACAAGCTCAGCGAGTTCTTGAAAGCTCCGAGATAAAAAGCACCAAACTGGAACAACGAGTCTTTGTAAATCCTCCTTGAGCCTCACTTTGATATAAAACAACGTTGCGAAGTTACCGCAACCGACTACTGCCACACTGACTCTTTTGACTTTACACGGGCCAAAATTTACATACATACAAATTGTTCCAAAAATAATACAAGGAAAATGAAGAAGAATAAACAGAGAACATATTTAAGGCCACAAATTTGGAGATTTGTTCACGATGAGGTAAAACATGAGCGATAAAACAAAGGCTTCGAAGTCTGAGTAATTTTGCGTTACACGAAATTCAAGAATTTACGGTTGCGGCGCGCGATGCATCAAGCTTGATAACGGGCCTCTTAACTTATCTTGCTGTATCAACCACTTATAGGCCTTTGTAGTCGAAAATAAAACTGTTATGCTTACTTTGGTGTGAGTCAAATATAGGCACGCCGTTGAGCAAATAACAAGTCTGATAAATTTGAAATGTTTACTCCTTTTAAAGGATATTTCCATTTTTTCTTAACTACTCTTCTTTTCTTTTAATTTTTCTTTTTGTTTATTTTTGCTTTCAGTAACAGTATCTAAGTGTGAAAAGCTTTCCATAGAGAGCAACGTGTTTGTTGGTCCTTCCAGTTGTCGCAGCGCAATACAAGATTATCGTTCAACTTGTTTCTTTTCCTGTGCTACCGGTTACCAACTTTACGGCCCATCGTCTACTCGTTGCGGAATCGAGGGAACTTGGAGCGAGAATGCCAGCAGCGTTAGTTGTGACGGTATGTTTCAAAAAGTTGCCCCAGCCTTTGCAAGTTATTTTCTTAAGGCAGAAACGCTAGCACTGTTATACTGGTTCTTTTTGCTCAGTCGCCGCGCTCATCAATCTGAACCAGGGCCTATTACTGATATTTTTGGAGCATATTGTACTCAAAAAGAATCTCCGGATTCTGAATTCAACATACCTGGAGAAAACAGTTTTCATTATTTAAAATTCGCACTTCACAGTTATCAATGGCAAATAGAGAAAAACCTCGGCATTTGTTTAAATAGTAAAGGCACATCTTGATATGTTACCCTCTCTGGTGCTGTGCCTTCATTTCCACATCATTATTCAATATTTGATGAAAAATTAAACACTGTCTATTTTCTGTAGCTTTGCGACTGATTTGAGTTTCATTTTTGCAGTTTTTGAAGCTTACAGGTCATAAAGGATTAGGATGCGTATGTGTTTATCCTCCTGTAATCCCCGATTGAAACAGCTATGATTTTTAACGGGAAATTGGGGTAGTAGCTTTCTTAGAATTTTATGATCGCAAGTTGTATTTTCCATTGCAGTTGCAAAGCCATGTGGTTTAGCAAATACCACAGACTGGAGTGGCATATTTCAGCCTCCTAACTACCCATACAAATATGCCTCAGACTTGGATTGCTACTGGCTATTTCAAGTGCCAGAAGGAAACCTTGTCGAAATCACCTTTCAAGATTTCTCGGTAGGAAAAATAAAACAGTAACGCGCATTGAGCGTATTCTGAAGAAGTAGTCCATTGATTTTGATTTTTTCCCACTATGCCATTTAAAGAGTTAAAGTATATTTTTCATTTTCCTCTACTTTCAGATGACGAACAAGAAAGATGACGGGGTATTTATTTCCTAAGACCGGCTCCGCGTAATCATCACCTAGGCCGAGAAATGTAAGTCAAATATGAAATTCCGTCAAACCCGGCCAGAATGAAGCCGAGCACAAGTAACACAAATATTGGTTGTAGTTCGATTGGGGAAATCATTTTTCCATTGTTCTTTTGACCGATTTTTCCTCTCCGATGCTCAAAACCTCCTGAAATTGGGTTAAAACGTTAGGCGTATTCAGGGTTTAATTCTATTATAAATAGAGTTTATTTGTTGATGAAACCCAATTGTATCTCGTAATTGTACATCATTTTCTGTGTAACTGAAGTAAGATCGCAATTCGGATGACAATGCAAGTATATTTCACGAACTTTTGAATAAATGACCCACGACAGCTCCAGGAGAACGCAAGATTTAATGGCAATGGATTTATATACCGCACATATCACATAGTTTCATGGCCTATTTTCAACTTTTCAAAAGGCGTTCTGGTGCATGGATTTCCCCAAAACGGCCTATTTATTTTCAGTCTCAAAGAGCATTCTTTTTGCTTCAATTAACTAAGATAAAATTTTGGGCTAAATTGAATCGTGAGATATGAGGCTGTGAAGTTAATAGAGCGCTGCTTCACAAAAACATGACCTCTGACCCCTGTCCACGTAAACTGGCTTTTTACACTGCACAACAAATACAGTCCTACTTTTCTAGACAAGCAGGAAAAACACTTCATCAACATACAGAGGATGATAGTAGGGATCACGAGGCTGCTGTCAAGCATTGAACAACAACAGTGGGACACGCACGCAAAAACACTTTTGTCAGCTGCAACTTGCTGTCACCCGTGAACATTTTGACCTAATCGCCATGTATCATGGGCCAAGCTGAATCAGCTCAGTTGTTCCATGTTAAGCACATTTGCGAATACTTCTATATAAACAACGAACAACTAACAGTTGGCAAGAAGGCACCATATGTTGAATTGATGTAGTCATGCACCTGTCATGACCAGCAGTAACAAAGTATGCAAGAGAGGGATTCCCTTAAGTGTCCCTTGCTACCAATACGTATTCTGTCGATGTGCCCAAAGAGGCGGATGGCAGAAGCAAAATAAATGCTACAGCCTAAGCTATCACCACCCACTGCAAGAGCTCTCGGGCTCCTTGGTGAGTGACCACCCGCTGACCAAGTATTCTGAAGGCTCTGGATACAGCATTGAGGCACGCAGAAATGCAGATTTAAAAATCTCCGCTTATTTTCTTCTGAATGTCATTCTAAGGAAACTACACTGTTATATAAAGTTAGATTACCTGGTGAAGGTATAAATATTCAGTTCGAGAATCGTCTCGATTGTAATTCACGTGCTCGGAAACTTCACTGGAAGTAGTTAATGTTCAGCTCTCAGGAAAATGAAATCATTTCTTGGGCCAAAATGCTGTTCTAGTCCCTTTGTAGCCTCTATATGACTTAAGATTACAAAATAATTTTCAACTACAATTTTTTCAGACAGCTATCTCTAGAAATTGTTTGAAATCAAGGAAAGTTTGCACAGGGGTAAGAGGTCATGTTTTTGTGAAGTAGTACTTCATTTACTTCACAGCCTCAACGTTAACGATTTATTTACCCCAAAATTTTATCTGAGATATGTGAAGTGAAAGCAAAGCTCTTTCAGACTAAATAGTACATTTGTGGGAAATCTATATGCCAGATCGTATTTTGAGCAGTTGAAAATAGCCCGACTAAAATTTGCGTCCTGCTCGAGCTGTCATGAGTCATTTATTTAAAATTTTCGGGAAATAGTTGCATATATTGTTGAATTTAGATCTAATTAGCTCTACGTAGACAGACTTATTTACGAAAGTAAGAACCCGGCTCTGAATGTGCCTCCCATTTTAAACCGATTTAGAACGTTTTGACCGTCGGGCAGGAGAAAAATCGTTCAACAAACAATTATTACCCAATCGAACTGAAACCAATATTTTTGTTACTAGTGCCCCAAGGGCTTCATTCTGGCCGAGATTGAGGGAATTTATTTTTTGGCTATTTCTCGGCCTACTTGTAGGTGTTAACTAGGCGGAGGCGGCTTTAATTCCTCTCTTTTCTTTAATCTTACTTTTCTAAAAGAATCTAGAATTAATTGACTTTTTTTTTCCTTTCCCTGACGAAGGAAAGCTAATCTGATGTATAAACACATCATTTTCTCAGTTTTAGATTCTAGAGGGTTCATATATAGGCATCTAGTTAGGTCAATTAGCCATGTTCCTAACTCTGCAGTTAGTAATGATATCGTGATATCCTTTGCCATTACCGGAAGAATGAATTAAGTAGCACTAATCTTTCCACCTTTTCTTTACTCAGGCAACAGTTCAAAACGGGTATTCTGTTTTTTGGCGCAAATTTGCAAGTTAGGTTTGTCAACTGATACTAAAAAATCCGTTTCCTAGACGAAATGCAAATGGCCTGAGTAAAATCGGCCATTCGATCCACGTCGACAAAACTTACTTATGGGATTATATGTTCAATAACAGGCCGAGAAAGATGCTAACTGCCCTAATGACTACGTTGAGGTATTGGATGGGTCATACGGGAGCACTAAAGTCATAACGCGATTGTGTGGCTGGAATCTTACAGGGTCGTCGTCGTTTCGCTCCAGCACTAACTTACTACTTGTGCACATGCACACTGACAATGTGATAAGCAACAAAGGATTTAAGGCAAGACATAAAGGTATGGGTTATAATAATAAGATTCACTAATTAAGGTCACCTCATACAGGATTTAAAATATAGCTGTTATCACTAACGCCTAATTCTTTTTTTCGAGATGAAATAAAGGTGACGGCGACATGTTATAATTAAGCAACTCTAATAAGTAGCTTAATCGTATCAGACAAAATTAAGCGAAGGATTTAGGATACTGCTCCAACTTACTTTGTGTAATTTCAAAACCATTCTAGCTATACTCAACGAAAGTATTGCCTTTTGCCAAAATTTAAGTTTGAATTTAGGCACCAGTGAAGACGCGGGCCAAGAGCAGTCTATATAGGGCATAATTAAAGGGAACCTCCACTCTTACAACAAATTGACGCTAAATTGTAGGTAATAATTACTAGTTTTCAAATTTTGTTTTAAAACGTGGATATAAATTTTAAGGGTTAAAACAAATGGATATCATCATCGCCAATTTTCGCTGTTAAGTTTCATGGGGGCCGCCATTTTGGATTTGATGACGCAAGATGGTTGCCCTATTGTTTAACACAAAAGATTTTCTGCTTCATTTGCAAATGACGATTTTGATCGCCACAAGAGTTTCGACTTTTATGTTATTCAAGGATTAATTAAAACTCCAAGAAATCACTGAACGTTTAAATTTTCTTATTAAAAAACGTATTACCATGCAGCCGGCCACCTTTATTCTTGCCTCGTCTTTGCATACGGTTCAACAGTCCTATAGTAATACAAGCAACTAAATCTTAGTTTACAGCCCACGTTCATTATTTCAGTTGACATGCTTATGAGGAATTCAAAATGGCGGATTACAAAATAGTCATAAACTTGAAATGGTGGAATTAATTAGTTTGCCCGGATAATTCAATTGTGCAAACACCAATTTAAGGCAATCACACTCTTTACAAAAATAGGCCCAACTGATAGAATTAAAGACGGAAAGCACGATCTAGCATAGTTGTCAAGGCCATGTTCGTAGCGGTTGTCGACGTCAGGAACACAAGAACACCTCCTCCTCGATTGGTAAACACCTCGGTGAAAAGCATGTCTTGGCTTCAAATAATCTTTTCAAGTATTTCAAAGTCTTGAATAAATGCAAGAACATCAAATCCGATTGTCTCGTTTATGAAATGTTTTTGATCAACAGACTGGGACCAAGTCTCAATGTGCAATCAGACTCGATTCGCGCCCAAGTTTTTGTGTGATAAAAAATGCTTTATGTTTTTGATCAGTTTTATTGTTTCTAAAGATTTTACACGTTTTGTTTCTTTTTACAGTCAAATGTAAAGCAAATAGCCTGTATGAAATTGAAATATTGGGCCTAGCAACAAAGGAAAAGCTTGGGGAACGAAACGGAACCTGCGCTTCTTCGAATGGCAGTGTATTTTTCTTGTTATTTCTATAGAGCAAATGAACATGTACACATGATCAAATGGGTTTTACAACTGAGCTGTGTGAGCAGAAACAAATGACTCAAATAAATATCACATGGTAAGAATCCCAACTGGCCAGAGGTAAACCAGTTGGCTATTTACAAGGATGACCGAGGAGTTGAACCAGGGACTACCCAGAACAACACCAGCTAGCGGCCAGAGTGGGATTTGAACCCGGGGCAACCGCACTGAAATCCAGCGTCCTAACCGCTCCGCCAGCCTGCCTCCTCCTCCTCGGTTGCAGGATATAATATCGAATAAAAATGCGTTTCCTATTCATATTAATTATTTCCAGCATCTCACGTTTGGAATGACCGTCCATCGCTCTCAACAAAAAAATTATGAGGACAAAGGTCATTTTCCTGATCAGATTTCAACCTTTGGCTGTTAATAATTTAAAAACTAAGACTCATGAACAATCAAATCAAGCGTAGAAAGTTAGATTGGAAAAGCAGATTTGTTAATCTGTAAACATCAATTCCCCCACCAAATCGCTGATTTAAGAGTTTTTCAAATATTGATCACGTGATTGGTCACGTGATTGAAATTATCCGTTACGCAAGAGAGGACAACAAGATTTATCTTCAGGGAAAGTCTCATCCGAATCTAGGTAATTTGGAGAAAGATATTTGCGATCAACCTTATTTCTGAACATATTTCGAAGCCCAGGCCTTAAACTGCTTTAGTGATGACATTTGGGTTTCTTAATTTCATGTATTTGCTTGGCCCCACTAGCCTTAATTTGAGTTGTAAATACTGCCGAGGATAAATAAAGGTCTAATATGCATAATAAATATCTTCTGCTGGACAAACAAAAGTCAGAACTAAAAAATGCAACTCTAAAAAGATATTTACAGATGTATCTTTTTATTTAGGTATTTGTAACGTGAAGCTAACAGCGTTAACTGGAACAATCAAGTCCCCAAATTATCCAAATCACTATCCAGATAATCTGAACTGTGTGTGGATCATCGATGTGGGTGTCGAGCAGGACATTACCCTGACTTTCCAAAAGTTTCTTCTGGAATTGAAAGAAAACTGTCCGTACGACTGGCTGTCGGTACAGGAAGGAAAGCTGGTCGACTCCCCAGAAATTACAAGAGTGTGTGGGAGTGTACCGCCTCCTGACATCACCACCACAGGACCAATAAGGATTGTCTTCCAAACGGATGACAACAAAAGATTTGATGGATTTCATTTGACTTATCGTTCAAGAGGTAAGAGTTATAATTATTATCATTATCATTGACACTGTCATTGACATTGACATTGACATTGACATTATTGTTGCCGTTGCCGTTGCCGTTGCCGTTGCCGTTGCCGCTGCCGCTGCCGTTGCCGCTGTCGCTGGCATTGCCCATTATCGTTATTATGCGGTGGCAAGTGTTGCATGAGGTCTTGGACTCTCTTGCGGACCTCCATTGGCTTTCCTCCTCGCTGCTATTTTTACGTGCTTGTTCGTTGCCCGCTGTCACTGTCATTGTAACAGTTACAGTTCTTGTTATTAGAGCCCCAAAGCGATTACATTTTAGATCTGCGCTGCTGCTGAAGGGGAGGGGGTGGGGGGTGGGGGAGGGGGAAGGACTGACAATTTCGATCTAAAATGCCCGGCTTTGAATGTTAGTAGTTTAAACAAAACAATTAAACGACGTACGGTTTTCCGTTGGTTGCACAAACAAAAACATCACTGATACCTTTTACTTTAGTCATGGTACAAATCACAGCAAAAGTGTTCTCATTTTAATTTACCCGACTTTAGATTGCAAGGAGAGAAAGCTTATCCCTGACAAAAAAGGAAGGTTCGTTATCTTAGAAGTATCAATCGATGAAAACCCGATTACTCTAGTTAACATTTACGCACCAAACCGGATGCAAATCAACAGGTTGCTTTCTTTAATAACCTAAACCAACATCTACAAGAATTAAACGAAGAAAACTTTATAATAGGGGGTGATTTTAATTGCGCGCTTTCTACTTAAGACAGAGGTGGAAACCCTGTCACTAAAAAAACTTTCTGTTATTAACGAAATTAAAAATTTATGCAATTCATGTAGTTTTAAATGACATTTGGTGCATGCACTTTAAATCCGGTTTCAATTCGTTTCACGTGGAGAAACAAATCTTTAAAAATCCAGGCCTTCTCGACTCTATAACCCTTCGTTGCGAGTTTACTGTATAATGTTAACATTAACAATCCTTTCCCCTCACTCCTCAGATATTCCGATCGGCCGTAATACATCTTTGAAAACAGTTGGCACTCCCATTGATAGAAATGATAATGGGAAGATAGCTGGAATAGTGGTCGGAATTTCAGTTGTTCTTATGGCTTCAGTAGTCTTGGTGGTGCTATGCTACAGGAAGGGAATAAAAAAGAGGAAAACAAAATTGTCGAACGGAGAAAGGTAAGGTCCATCATTTTTTGAATGCCCTTCCTGGAGCACTTAATCGGTCTTCAGTAACCGGTTTACGGGATACTTGTGGATTTTAAAAACCGTAAACAGAAAAAAGAAATACAGTACCTAAGTTCAAATCTGCGACAAATACTCCTGCTATTTATATCTGGACCATTTAGCATGAAGCGAGTCTTCAGCCGTGCTCTGTGAAATTGTTGTCTAAGCATCGCTATTTCTGTATTAATACTCCCTTTTTTTCTTTTTTCTTTTTCTTTTATTCTTTTTTTTGTAAGGTCAGTTTTATTTGTAACGCGTCATAGAGGGTTTAAAAGCTGGATGACAAATCCCATTTGCGGTCATGTTAAAAGTAGAACACTTTAAGGGGATCTATATAGACCCCTAAAATGCAAAACTATACGTTAATACCAAAATCAAGGCACTACCTAATGGCCTAGTCTCCTACAACATCAACTTACAGACTGTGGGAAAATGGTATCAACGTTCGGTTGCCAACTGCAGGCGAGGTTTGTTTGAACAATAGAAAAAAGAAAGAAAGGAAAAAAAAAAGGAAAAAAAAACGACAAGCTGTTCGTTGGGTCTTAATATAGGTATTTTGGATCTCTTGTGCTTATCCAGAATAGAAAAACGTCTTCTTTAATACTCCACTAATAAATGCATGTGTACGATGCAGACGATTGACAAACATTACATCTGAAGACATTTATTCTTTTTCGTTCTCAAGATCCAAGTCCGACATCGTACCTTATCTGCTACATGAAGTTCCGCCTAATCGAGTTACCTTTATGAAGGAACTTGGTCGCGGTGCCTTTGGCAAGGTTCACAAAGCAGCCCTCAAAGAATTGCTAAAACCTGAAGCGTTTTTTAAAGCCAGGGAGGAACGTGTGAACATCAGTGAGGGGAGAGAGGTTGCCATTAAAGTTTTACTGGGTAAGGGAATCATAGATTCTGATATAAAAGAGCCTCGTCCTAGGAAGGGGCAAATGAATGCATTAATTGCTTTCAATTATTTATTTAAAAGAAAACACTTGCTCATCATAGCTAAATCATAACAAATCTAAAAACGCTGCCCTATTGAAGTGCTGCAGCGGAACAAGGTGAGACTTCACAAGAGCCATGGTTTCACGATCTTTATGTTTCATGACCCATGGTAGCCTACTTTTTGGTACGGTTTCCGATCCGATATCGTGCCTGAAAGGCAACGAGTCTAGGATTTAGCTTTGTTCTTTCTTTTTTTTTTTTTTTTTTTTTTTGGTCTTCGTGTCGCGATTTTCCCTGCGCATATGTCCAACACGCACCACTGCACAGAAGGGTTTAACAACAGAAGCTCGGTTATCTTCACGTGTAGCGCACGTGAGTTGAGTGTGACCTTTCGTGCAGCTTAGAGACAGCCCGTGCGAAACTGCATGGAAGCTCGAAAGATGTTTTCAAAGCGAACCTTCGGTTCTTTTTCATTTGTTCCTGCAAGAGATGCTTCGATGAGTTATTTCGGTGGTTTGTCTGTCCATATCTCAAATCCTAAACCGTTCGATAAGCGTTTTCTTTCCCAAACGCTCAGGTGAAATTACTCCATCAATGCAAACAATGCCGGATTTTTTCCGACATTGTTTTTTGTTTTGTTTTTTACAAGTATGACCATTGTTATAAATGGTTGACCTGTAAAGCCATTCGGAAATTTTAAAGGGGTATGAGTGTAATGCGTCCGATGTAAGGACGCCAATTGGGGATGCACAAAGTATTTTTGTAGCCACGAGTTTAGGCTAATTGTAGCCTCTTGTTCTAATTTTGTTTGCTTGTTTAATTTTAGAAAGAGCAGGTGAGGAAGGCAGATTGCAGTTTCTACAGGAAATTGAGGTGATGAAGGAAATTGGCTCTCACAGAAACATTGTAACCATGCTCGGCTACTGGGTCAGAACTGAGCCCATTATGCTAATATTGGAGTATGTCCCACACGGAGATCTTCTTCAGTGGCTTAGGGACAAGAGGCACCAGGTACGTATCTTGTTGAATACCTTACTCAAGAACCAACGGGGTTATTACATATCTTATTTCGCTTCGTTATTTAACTTAACCTTAAAACAGTTTTTGTTTTTGTTGCTGTTGTTGTTGTTGTAGTTGTTGTTGTGTATTCTTATACTTGAGCTTGTAAAAAAAATAAAAAAAACAATATATTTCATTTGTTAGTGTGTGTTTACTATGACAACGCACGGGGGACGTGCAACTGACGTAGTAAGAACATCAGTCACTCAGCCTGCCCGTTCTACCACGTATCCGCGTCATCCTAGTAATATTAGAGTACACACGCATGTCCAAATTGATTCTATTTGTTAACTAACAATCACCCGTGGTCTTTTTGTAATGAGTCTGATTTTTTTAAGTGTGGACCTTAAGAACTGTGCTAATGTACACATTTAATGCCGAATCTTATTAAGACAAGCTTACCTGAGCTCGTTGATGATGAAGTTATGTGTAATGTCGCTTGTTTGTTACAATTCTGTTGTAGCTGAGATTGAGGAACACTATTGATATTGAAATTTTTGAGGATTTGACATTTTCTTCAACTAATGAAAAAGAAAGTCCACAAATATCTGTTGATGTCATCAAGGCGGAAGGAAGGTCTGAAGGCAAAGAGAAAAGAGGTGACACAGCGGAAGGGCGAGGTGAGCCAAACGGTGGTAATTTGGAACTTACAGCACAGAACAGAGATGACCAAGAGAAGGACGACCACAAGCCAAGATTTCGGGATACAGAAGGCCAAGTGGACAGGGGAAAGGAAACCATGCCCGAGGAAGCACAAAAATCTAACCTGGACCATCGGTGCTCTACAATGAGAGACAAGAAGCCAGAAGCTCCCGAGTTGAATGATGCTCCAGATTCTATTCTAAACCTGGACACAGAAGCTCAGAGTAGGTCAAACAGCCTTGGAGAGTCAAGTAAACTAGCCGAAGTGAACGTCATCGGAAGCGATCTTAAAGACGACGAAACACAGCTAGGGGAAGAGTTAGAGAAACCCAATAACCAAATACAAGCGGCTACCATAGACAACAACTTGGACCTAAGCATTTCATCTGCGCAAAAACGTCCGTTCCAATCAAATCCATCAGTGACAAAAAAGATGGAAAACAAGCAACCAGTCGACTCCACTTTGGCAGTGCCTTCCATTCAGTCTGGACCGCTTACGAAAGGAAAGGAACTTCCCGCCCCACCGGTGAACAAGGAAAGTATGGGAAAAGAGGCACAAAATAACGGTAAAAAGGAAAACACAGACGTAAAGATTATAATTAGCATGGAAGATGACAAGCCTTGTGATGACAGTGACGTCATTTCTGCTCAAGATCTTCTAAGTATCTCGTGGCAAATAGCACAGGGAATGGTGAGTGTAAAATCGTCCAGATAGACGATACGAAACATTGAGAGAGAATTAAGGGAGTAAGAGCATAAAATAAGGATATCTAAGTCAAAGAAAATGTAGATTAGATTAAAAATGTGTATGTAAAACTCGTATGGGAAACCAGTCAGCCTTGGAACGATCAATTTGGAGGCAGACTGTACGAGAAGGCCCCTCCACCTTCAAAGATTCACTAGCCCAGGAGTCTGAAGCAAAGAGACAAAGGTCTAAGTCCCGAAACCGGGCAGACATGCCATTATCTGACTTCCAAGTGTGGAGGGGTCTGTCACCTTCACATGAGCTTGACCATCCACAACTGACGCTATACTAGAAACACCACCCATACTGCATCTTCATAGTCTCCCGAGAGTGGCGAATCCCTATTTATATTATTATTAAAACTCGTATATTTTTAACCACCCTCAAGTATCTAATTGCATACCTCCCTTTGTCTCTCTAACCACACCTTAGGGACACTGCGTACAATCTCAGTCAAACAGAGTAGCTTAGCGCCAACTTGATCTATTTCAACTCAAGTCGAGCTTGTGGTTGAACTTGTGAATTCATGGAACCGACTTGTACGAGTCTAAACGCCCTCGAGTGTATATGAACAAAAGAAGAAAGAATAACTGCAAATACAATAACGGGGTGTAATTATTTGATCCATTATGGCTATAAGCTGCCTTTAAAATGTCATGACACAATTCCTCTCGATTTAAAAGGTAACAGGGAATTAAATTATTCATTGATGCCATGTTAGATATTTACCTTCCTCTTTCGTCCATCCCAATGATCCTTTCGATAGGATTATCTGGCCAGCAAAGGATTCATTCATCGTGACTTAGCAGCCCGTAACGTTCTTGTTGGGGACGACAGAAAGGTTAAGATCGCTGATTTCGGTTTGCTACGCCATACAAATGATGATGAAATCTACGAAGTCAGGCAGACAAGAAAACTTCCCATCAAATGGACGGCACCTGAGGCGCTACAGAGCGGCATCTTCACCTTTAAGAGTGACGTGTAAGCATATAATTTCTATTGTGTACCTGTAGTACTGTCACCAAAATATCGTACCTCGTAGTACAATTTTGACTTAACAAGGCAAAGCTCAGTTCTTTAAACTCCAATGTCATTTTATAGTCAAATGGTTGATTTGAATAAACGACTAATGTCAGTGTTGTAACTTTTGTCATAGCGACTGACAAAGACTCTACAATGGCTAGCACAAGCAACTTTCCCCTTTATGCCTACCATCCTTTGGCGCAAAGGGAAGATTTCGTTAACAATAGCATAGTTTGGAGTGTTTGCCAAAACAACGCCAATAGCTCCACATAGTATGAAGGAAGATGGACATAAATTTCATATGACTGACTAGAAGCGAATTTTCCCTATTTTAAATTAATGAGATGACAACTAAAACCATTACTTCTTAGCATTTACAAAACAAGAACAAATGGTTTCCAGTAAGATAGCTCGATGGCGTTGTCGTCAAAGGCAGTTCTTTCCCTCGTTAACTACTCTTACAGATATAATTATTAATTAGACATCTTATTCAAAATTTTTCAGTTTTTTTCTTAATGCTTCTTTTCTAGATGGTCTTTTGGAGTAGTACTGTGGGAGGTGGCCACAATGGGTAAGAGTGTACTTCAATTGCTTAATTGTTACTGCTTGCCACCTCTGTCAAATTGATAATATTTTTCATCGGCGCAGACATGGACAGCTAAATTCCTGCTTTTGATCTCGATATTCGGACGCACGGGAGTAATAAGTGGCCTTTTCACATTCTACTGCTTATATTCAGTGTCTAATGGCGCCGAGGCATGTCTCTGCAGAGTTTCCGTTGTGTTTTACATGTAGCTGAGGCCACAGTTTACCATTTTCTTTGGCGTATTTAGGTCGCTACTTTACCAGTTTGGGCAAAGATTTTACTAGCTCCGGCTCACGTTTATCTTACCATCCAACAACTTATTTCTGCGTTGCAACTGCCGTTTTATTGTTATTATTATTATTATTATTATTATTATTATTATTATTATTAGCAATCTAGTAGATCAATAATTGTAATCTTAAGATTGTTTGAGAAATTTTTTAATAAAGATTATTAAAAAATTTAAAATTTAAAAATATTATTATTATTGTTATTATTATTATTATTATTATTATTATTATTATTATTATTATTATTTCCTTGTATTTCTAACCACTTACCATTTCCCTTCGAAATGGTCGTACAGGAGGCATTCCGTATCCTGGGATAAGCAGTAGACGATTGTACGGTGTTCTCAAATCTGGATATCGTATGGGGAAGCCAAAAACATGTGATGATGAGATGTAAGTAACACAGCCGTGATTTTCTTTTGTCAGGTGTCTATAGTAAATTATCAAAATATCCTCCTGACCGGAAGGGCTGCAATCCTTTCTATGAAATCAATGCAAATCCCAAAGACTGCACAATTTTCGTTAGTCACTGAGGTTAAAAAGCACAGTTAACTTCAATATGAAGTAAGGAATGAGTTGTAAAGCAATTTGAACTAAAAGGATACTAAAGCTCTCTAAAGAAATTATTAACAGAGTGTTAAAGAGTCTGATTATCCGGTTGAGTATGCCCCAAGGACGGACTAGACAGATTAGTTTGAGAGGTTTTAAATGCATCACTTGCGGCAAACGGGAGATTCTCTTTTAATTTTTCCCCAGAGGCAGATTAGCAGTAGGGTGTTATTTAGGGAGTCTCTAGGTAAATTTTTTGTATAGTGTAGAAGGCTAGTATAAGTTACAAAGTCATTCTTATCTCAGTTTTTAACATTTATCCTTTTATTTTTATTGCATTTTAACAGGACCCCTTTAATATCAGTACGTTTGCACTGAAAGGCTATCGTATATAAACATTCGTTGTTATTATTATTATTATTATTATTATTATTATTATTTTTATTACTATTATTATTTTGGGAGCAACGACGGACTCAGCAAGTAGAACATCACAAAAAAATGGTCTAAAATGGAAAAATAAAAGCTTTGCAAGTCGGTAATACTCGTTAGAAATATTAGTAGGTTCCGTTGCCGTCCTTTGAAATAAAAAACGACGTGAAATCGCCAAATTCAAGTTTTGGTGGAGAACTTGAGGTCCCGACGAAGATGTATTTCTCGTCTTTTAACATTGACGCCCTTCCTACTAATTTGAAAATGAACGATTTGGAGTGACCCCGTAGTGGTCGTAAATTGCAAATTTGTTACCTATATTAACATTAAGTATATGGAAACCGTGCATACAGATTATCAGGTTTGTGTGAACCTAACATCAACCTGCTAATCTACATATACAAACAACACACAGGAAACACGGCGAGAAAATCGTGGAGACGTCGTTATCCCAGCTGTTGGCGAGATCTGAAATCTCTCTAAGGTGTGAAGTTTCCGAAACCGCACTGGAGGTTACCATCACAGTCAAATCTGATGATGTGGACGCTCACTTCGTTTGAGTCACCGGGAGGGCGGGGGTGGTGGGGGAGGGAGAGTACTCCCTTATATACGTATGTGCGGCCCCAAAGGGTATGGTTCTAGAGCCGTT
Source organism: Pachyseris speciosa (assembly GCA_016490735.1). Taxonomy (NCBI): domain Eukaryota; kingdom Metazoa; phylum Cnidaria; class Anthozoa; order Scleractinia; family Pachyseridae; genus Pachyseris; species Pachyseris speciosa. Next base: position 120,867 of record JAEMWC010000625.1, on the reverse strand, counting down.
TTGGTCTGAAATAGGGTATCGATATTAACTATTTTGGCCTGAAATAGGGTATGATTTGGGCGCTCTAGTCCTGTACTATTTCATGTCATTTCCGGTAAATATAAATACCATGTAAACTCACGTTGTCCCTCAATAAACCTGAAGAAGGCTGGTGTTAGCCAGCCGAAATATCGTAATTACGCTTTTACACGTTGTTTGACCAGCCCTCGCAGTATTTCCCTACATTTTATTATTTTTTGACTGATCACGATCTATCTTTGATCCAACTTAGAGCAAGTTTGATCGTTCACGGTTTTTTACAGTGGTTTTCATAGCCTTAAAAAACTTTATTTTTCAGAAGAAGCTACTTCTTTATGATAAGGAGATAAGACCATCAACAAAAGAGTCACAAAAGCCCTTCTCAAGTTATGTTTACGCTAACCGTGTGCGTAAAATAGGTCTGAAATGGGGTATCAAATTTTTGGTCGGGTCTAAAGTAGGGTAGCGAAAATCGCAGATTTTTGTCTGGAATAGGGTAAGGGGTTCAGGAAGCGGGCCACCAATTTTTCTGGGATTACTCTCTCCCGGGGGGGGGGGTGAAGGTTAAGTGATCATCCTCCCAGACAAGAGCGACGTGCAATATTCACGAAAAGACAAAAATGGCCAGGAGCGTGTGTTTAATTAAATGAACGATTTACTTAATGGAATCTACTTAATGGAATCCTAACCCATCCTAACTAGTTTTCATCAAGAAAAATGTAAGTTCTAGCCCTAAAATTCCACGTGCAGTAAATGCGGTCTTTGTTCTCTTACCAGTTACCAGTTAATGCTGGACTGTTGGAGGGACAATTCACGTGAACGTCCGACTTTTGCGCAGCTTATAACTACTATGGAAGAAATGATGACAGCGGACACGCCTTATTATGATCTCAGTAAAACGGACGAGTCTGAAGCTTGCTACAGCACCGCGACAGCCTGCACGAGCAAAACCGAAGAACTGCCTACCACAGCCGCAAGCACAATCGCAGACAGGGATACACGCTTGTAGTTAATTTTCCAAGAACGCATAGAAATTTATGCCAGTTGTAATGTCAATTATAACAATAGAACCCACACTATAACTGAGGTAGCTTCTCAGCAAATGGTTTTCTTCTGAGGTAGCAAAGCAATTATATTGTCAGGTATAACCAGCTAGATTTATAGCTTACTAAAAAGTACGTTGGATTGTACTGGTTGCACTAGTCCTTTTCGCTCGAAGCTGAAAGGCTGAAACTAAGATCATAGCCAGTATTATATCCTCAACCGAATACAGATCATACTTTCGTCGAACCACTACAAAACAATTTACTAGATTATATCTCGGCCCGAGAAGTAGGAATTCACTGCTTCGTCAACCCTCGCATTGAAAATGCCTAGTCAGTCTAAGTTTGATATAGGATACCTCACAAATTAATGTGATTGGGTAAGCTGAAGCCACTCTAAAGGCACTAAGGCCGCATGGTAGCGGGCATTACCCCTTAAATCTACCAAAGCAAAGATTGATCCCAAGCATTAGCAGCCATGGACAGCTGTTTCGGCCTTGTTAGGCCTCATCAGCATGGCATAGCTAATGCTCAGGTTCAATTACCCACATATCCATAAAACAAGCAGTGAAAACGTAAAGCTCGTGGGATGTGGCTGGAGTGACACGTTTTCACTGCTTGTAATGCCCGCTACCATGTGGCCTTAGTGCCTTTAGAGTGGCTTCAGCTTACCCAATCACATTAATTTGTGAGGTATCTTTGTCACTGCAGCCACATCGCACAAGCTTAACGTTTTTTTTTTTTTTTTTTTTGATATAATTTGGTTTTATCAACAGAGATTATAGCTCATAAATTTGCCACCCTAAAGACATTCGAGTGCTGACGTTTCGACCGTTATCCCTTCCTCAAATTGAATTAGTTTGATTTCCTTTGGTTCGCTTTGACGCAAGCTAAGGATAGCGCTCGAAACGTCGGCACTCGAATGTCCACACGTACGATGGCCAATGATGGCCGTACGATGTCACGTTAGCAAGTATGTCGGTGATAAAACAAAATTCTTTTTCACACACGCCCACCGACACAGGATTACATTAAGTCATTAACTCTCGCTCAAGACGATATTACTGTTATTTCTAAATAATGTATCAAGAGAAGACCTATCCTTACAAGCCTTGTGAGATCCTCTCACCACTCGCTATTTCCTTTATGTGCGTATCTTGTTTTTGCTACCTTTAGTGTACAATATGCAATATTGCTTTCATTCATATTATTTTGTATTTTGAAGCAGACTTGTAGTTCTGTTTTGCGTGATTTAACAAGAGTAGTAATGGCAAATAAAAAACTTCAAATCATCGATGATGCCTTTGTCAAACCAGCTAACAAGCTCATTAGAGCTGAGGTGTGTATGGTTGAGGGAAGAGCGCAACTTTAATGTTTCCTCAGAGTTTGAGGACGCAACTAGAAGCTCTTTGTCAACCATGCTGCAGTTAAATTAATGTCACTGAAGTAAAGCATCCAAAAAGAACGTGGTTAATCTTGGTTAATTTAGAAAATGTTTGCAGACTGTTGCAAAACTTTCTAATCGCTAAGCGGTTTACCAGTTGCAGACGGCCATATAACTTTAGCAAATTCGTATATTCGAGCTTACGAAACGCGACTGAACGGATGTTGGCAGCATCAACAATTTTAGTTCTAGCCATGGATCTTTGCTTTTGTTTTTACTCAGTTTAGTTCATGAACTTGTTCTGGGTACTCCGTGGTTCAACTCCTCGGTCATCCTTGTAAATAGCCAACTGGTTTGCCTCAGGCCAGTTGGGATTCTTACCTTGTTATGTTTATTTGAATTATTTGTTTCTGTATTTGCTTGCCACCACTTGCCTTCGTGCTATAAATGATACCGAGGGTAATTTATTTACTTATTTAATAACGGTCCGCGATTTATTCGCTATCCTTTTAATACATACTAACTACGTTTTTTTAAGAGACCTTGGGTCTCTTCGAAGAGATCGGAGGTTTTACCGATCAGCTAAACGGCGTATAACATGGCTTCCTGTATGATGCTCCCTGGCTTTCAAAGCCATCGCAAGTGGACGAAAACCGCTCATTAATCAGCATATACCTGACCTCTCATGCACCGCATGATCGACGATTCAGTTGAATATCCGAGCTTAGCGGCCGTCGACAAAATGGAACTTGCCGAGGGAGAGACCATACTATTGGCACTCATTCTATCGACCACGGTGGGAGGGTCTACTGCGTTTGATTTGACGGTAAATCCGAACGCACAAATGGTTTTCATTACAGTTCAAATTTCTTCTTCACCCCCTCTACGACTGATACTCACAATTCTTGTGCAGAGCGCGGCGGCGCGCGGTCTGAACAAGTGTTATGAGTATCAGTCTCCGAGGGAGTTCGAAGAACTACATCTCCCCATCAGGTAAGTACCTTCCCTCCGGGGAAATATAATTTCTCCAACGTTCGCTATTCGCACTTTTGACTCCGTTCGCGTAGGTTGGTTGATCTCTTCTAACAGCTGTTTCTCATTATTCCCCCGAAATTATTCAATTCATAACTTTCAGCTCACTCCGTTCTGAGATATTAAAGTTGCTTGGGTAGACAAGGATTTTCCACCCATGAAAAAGACAAAGTTGCTTGGTTATAAATATAAATGGCAATTATGGTAAGGTAATTTGCCAAAATTAGGAAAAAGGGCTCTGTTGAACATTGACTCGAATCGGATTAATTGCTCCTGGTTGTTGAAATCGATATTCAATTTGGCATTCAATTTATTTCGATTCTAGGGTGATGGCGAATTATATTCATTAAAACGATGCAGTTACATCAGTATAAGGCATCCTAAAGCACGCAGAGGAAGCGAAAGAAAACTTCCCGACATCTCAGGGTTTATTATAAAAGATGTGTGGGGCACTGCCGTTCGTCGCGGTAAGAGAGGTCCACGAAATAAGCAACAAAGCGTACATCTACATTTAAAGTTGAAGCTATCCAGGCCCCGTCAATCCAAGTCACGACAAGGATCCAGTTCCGCCTACATTTGCTTGACGTAAAAATCTGCCTCTTACGCAGACGACTTTGGGCTTGTCACGCGTTCCTTCCCCACGTAGGTCTGCTCAACTGAACGAGATTTACGGAAAATTAAAGTTGCCGTAAATTTTCGTAAAGTTGGAGAAGGACGTTTACGCCACTTCGTAAAGCCTTGTAAAGGTAGATTTACGCCTATCGGACGTAAAGCTTGCGTAAAGGTTGCTGAAAGTCTATGAGCCAGATTTACTTTCCTTTACGCGCCATATAAAGTTTGCGTAAAGTTGCACTTTATAAGACTGAAAGTAAAGTTAATGTAAAGCTGGTGTAAACGTGTCCAATCAGATTATGCTTGTTTACGTTTTATGTGATGGTTGTTTCAAACCATACCTTTCACAAAACATCGTATTAAGCACTAGCACAAATGAACTCTGGCTCGCAAGGTATTGCAAATGACATGGTGTTATATTATATGATCTCTTCAATAGGATTTGGGCTGGGCCTGGATGAGCAAAGATACAAAAGACGTACTTGGGTCAGTCGCCATCTTGGTTACCGCCATTTTACTTGGCGGACTTACCTAAAAGCTGGAATCCTGAATTCGGAGTCCGGAATCCGGAATCTGGACTCAACTGGAAGGAACAAACCAAGTCCCAGACTAAGACTCCACTCCTGTCACCTACCTCCTCCTGTAAGACATCTATCGTCGTGTTCGTTTCTTTTATTCGTCTTATTAATTTCAAGCATTATTTAGTTTAGTGCTATTTCCATTCTTTGTGCTCATGATGTTTTTTTTTTTTTAATTATTGTTTCCATGTTTCGAATATGTCCATCAGTTATCAAACATACTGTTGATACTGAATACAGTGGCGAATGCTGAAAATCATGCCTTTGGGTGCACATTTTGTGACGATAAAAGTAGTTGGTTGAATAGTTGACAAACTGTCATTCGTATATGAGCAGAAACGAATAAATTTACCTTAAAAAGCGAAACTAAGTATTCTTACTTGTTTCAATAACGAGCAACTGTAACGTACTTGTAAGGCGATAAACTCATACGAGACTGAAGAACGCAATTCATTTAATGCAGTAAAACGCTTCGTCGACTTCATGTCATGCGGGAACACATCCGGGAACTTTTTACCACTTGCATGAGCCCCTCAGGGACTGGGGCTAACATCGTCACATCTCCCTTGTTTTTGACAAAATATAATAAATAAATAAAAGACAAAACAAAAACAATAAAAAAAGAAAAGAAACAAACGACAACATGCTAACAGAAAGAAAGAAAAACGAAATCCAACAACAGTCTCCTTGCAATAACTGACATATTATGATAATCGAGACCCACAAGACCTAGTATAAGAAATGAGGAATCGTTGAGGTAGGCTGGTCTCCGAACTGTTCTGCCGCTCCTGGTAGTAAGAGGAACAGGACTACTCGAAGAGGCCGGCTGGGCGTCCAGTCGCGAAAACTCTGCTGTCACTGACGCATCGGGCTTCTGCACTGCTGGAGATGCAGAAGGTACCACTGCTGTGTCCTCTGTAAGGTCTAACGAAGTTTCGGGGTTCAGGTCTGTTCCTTTTGCTTGCACTGTCTCATCATCTGAGATGGGTTGGTAACTTTCGGGAACCTTGTAAAGATGAGAGCGGTTGCGGCGATAGACCCTTCCATCTTCTGTGCGGACCTTGTAGGATCGTACCGCCACATGATCCTCCACTTGAGCCTTAAACCATTTAGACTGACCTGGCAAAGGTAGGACCCGTACTACATCTCCTTTCGTTAATGGGTGTAAGGCCTTAGCTCTTCGGTCATAGTAAACAGCTTGCTTGTGTTTCCTACTTTGTAATTTCTCCGCCACATTGGGCACAACGTTTGGCTGAAGCAGCTGATCAGCCACGGGAGTAAAGAGCGAGTCCTTCGAGAGAGAAGACGCTGTGCTGGGGAACTTCCTTCTGATGGCGTGTTCCTAAAATCCAGTAGAGACAGGTGTGAGTCATGGCCCGCATCTGCAGCTTTCTTTAAGATAGCCTTGGCTGTCTTAACACTGTTCTCCACCTTTCCATTAGACTGTGGATATCGAGGTGACGTTTTGATGTGCTCAAACTGGAAATCTTTTGCGAAGCTTTGAAATTCAGCACAATCAAACTGCGGCCCATTGTCCGTAGTGAGCTTATCCGGCAGTCCATATCTTGCGAAATGAGGCTTGAACTTACTAATAATGTCTTTGCAGGTCTTGGAGCTCAACACATCCAGCTCAAAAAAGTTAGAGTAGCGATCAGTGGTAACCAGGTAGTCAGTACCGTTCAGTTCAAAAAGGTCTGCTGAGATGTTCTGCCAGGGTCTTGTTTGTATTTCATGGCATACCAGCGGTTCTTTCTGTTGTGCCGGCTTGTAACTGTTACAGATGCTGCATCTTGAGATTAACTCTGGAATCTCCTTGTACATTCCTGGCCAATAGAAAGCGTCCCTAGCCCTCCGAAGACAACCTTGGATACCCAGGTGGCTTGAGTGTATTTTATCAATAATGCACTGTCTCAGACTACGTGGTACCACAATCCTTTCCCCCTTGAACACAACATCATCCTGTACTGATAGTTCCTCCCTGAAGTTAAAATAATCAAGCAAAGAGGGGGGTACAGCTGCCAAACTCTCCGGCCAGCCTTCCTTAATGACGGTGGTTAACAACTCAAGTTCTGCATCACTTTCAGTAGCAACTTTTATTTCTGACAGAGTTGTTTGACGAATAGGCACAAATTCTGCCATGTTCACATACTCAGCCTCCACTTCGGTTGGTGACCTTATGTCAGCAACACCCCACACATCTTCTTGGACTTCTTCATCCTGACAGGTTGAAGGGAGGTAAGCTCTGCTAAGTGGATCTGCAATATGCATATCGGCGCCCTTACTGTATGCTACCTTCTGTATGCTACCTTATGCTAAACTTCTGTAACCGCAGTAACATTCTTTGCAGCCTTTTCGGTGCACTCAGCAGACTCTTCTTCATTGTGAACTCGAGGGGTTTGTGGTCAGTTTGGATGAAGACCTTTCTTCCATAGACATAGCTTGCAAATCTTTCAACACCGAAGACAACTGATAACAGTTCTTTCTCGATCTGGGCGTAATTAACTTCGCTGACAGTGACGGCTGTAGATGCATAGGTCACTGGATGGCCCTCTTGAAGTAAGCATGCTCCAAGACCACCCAGGGATGCATCACATTGAAGCACAGTCTTCTTCTCCGAATCAAAAAAACTTGAGCACTGGCGCTTTGGTTAAAACCTTCTTTACTTTCTCTAGGCACTTTCCATGGACTTCCTGCTCCCAAACAAATTCGGTTTCCTTCTTGACTAGATCTCTCAACGGCTTGACCAAGTCGGCGAGGTCAGGGGCAAATTTTTGCAGATAATTCACCATGCCAAGTATTCTCTGGACACCTTGCTTGTCTGTGGGGGCTGACATGTCGTCAATGGCCCTCAGCTTACTTGGACCAGCGCCTAGACCCTCTGAAGATACAACGTGACCCGTGTAGGTGACTTTCTTCTGTCTGAACTGCATCTTATCCGCATTTAACCTGATGCCCTTGTGCTCAGTCTCAGAAGATCTGCAGATATCTAAACATTGACCTAAGGTGAGTTTACTTGTCTGGAGGAGTTTCTTGCGAGCTGAGTTATCACTAATTCCAACCACCATTCTATCACGAATAAGCGAGTCGGTGAGGAAACCATAATTACAAGTATTGGCGAGCTTCCTTAGTGCTGTGATCTAGGCATCAATTGATTCACCTGTCTCCTAGTCCCTGCGGTTGAAGACATATCTCTCGTAAGTCTCATTGCATTCACCAATGCAACTCGAGGATGATCTCTGGATCCTTTCTTTCGTCGTCGGTGTCGAATTCAGTAGTATAGTACTTGGGGGTTCCAGTTCAAAAATTTTGATCTCATACCAACCCAAGTCTATACTACTCACCATTCCATGGAATTAACCCTATAACACCATAAAATCATACTCATTCTATAGTTAACCATTTTATGAAAAACTATATATTTTTTAAAATGCGTTTTCGTTTTGACTCCCATGCGTAGCAAATTTTGGCATAATAAGTCGTGCTTTTATTGCATGACTTCATCAGATGGTTTATAATGATAACATTATAAAGGATTTTTTCCATATGATGGTAACCAGTTTTTGTTTTACATAAAATAATTAAACAATATTTTTCCATATAATAATATCTTATATTATTATATGAGTTGTAATGATGAAATACACCAAGAAATGATAAATATTGGATACGAATATTGTAATTTTTGTGATAAACAATTAAT
>JAEMWC010000625.1:0-105000 GCA_016490735.1 Pachyseris speciosa | reverse complement strand
GTTTGAGGGGTTATCCTGCAGGTTGAGGATTTTGTTTAATTTCAGAAGCATCCTGAATATATTTTTCGGCATGAAAGGATATAATTGTTTGAAACAATTATTTGATTCCTCACCACTGTCATAGTTAGGTATTTCCATGTATGATTACGTTAGATAATAACATTTAAGTTGAGATAAGTTGAGATAAGTTTTTTTTATCTAACATAACTGTATGGATATAGAGAGAATAAAAAAGTTTCTACAGAGTGGAATTGAAGCTGGAAATAAGACGAGAGAGGTTCGTGAGGTTTTCAAGACTTATGAAAACAGAAAACAGGATGTATGTGATGAAACATCAGAATTATTTAAACCTTCTATTGATGTTCAGAAGAGTGTTAAAGAAAGCATAGACAAAAAACAGGATGAAGTCATTGAACAGTTGAAAAACAACCAACTAGCTGTAACACAAGGACTTGATTATGTTATAGAAACGAATCGCAGAGCAATTATATTAGGTTCGGAACTTCCTAAAGCCATTGAAGCACCAAAACATGAGGATCAGGAGGATGATGATATATTAGTTGAACCTGTTGGCAAGAAAAAAACCACCATATTAGCGATCGATAACAATTTCAATAAAGATGACAGAATTATATTAAAAAATCACAAGCTTTTGAAACCAAACGATTTGACTCAAGTCAATACACAAAAACTACTTGAAGAAAAGAAAAAAGCTGGAGAAATCGCTAGAAGACTAGGAAGTAAAAAAGCACACACAAAAATACTAGAAGATAAACAATCTTACGAAAAATAATTACAAACTTTGAAGAAATACAGAGAAACGATTTCAGATGTACTAACTTCTTTCAAATACACAGGGCAAGGAATTTACACACAGAGAAAAAGAAACACCTATAAAATGTTACAAAATGGACAATATGGTGTTCTGATCATCGACCTTCCGAAACTGTATAGAAAACTAAAAGTTGTGGCTCATAAAAACGGTCAAAAAGTATATGATAAACAAGCTGACTTTGACACACTTGATCTCCTGACAAAAAGATTCAACAGCAAAAAGAAATCCTCTGAATTGGCAAGAACTGTGTTCAATGACCTCAACAGACTGAGTGAAATACCAACCCATCGGACATCTAAGAAATTCTCAAAGCTTGGAGCTGGTGTTGTTTATTATAATAATATAGAAGACTTGCTTTCACGACTCGAACTGCTTGGAGGGTCTATTTCTGCTGGAAATAACAGTACCGATGTTAGAGATGAATTCGTGAAGATATTACATGTTTTAAAAAGATTGAATGTCATAGATGATAAACTACTCAATGACCTGATAAAAAAGAATATCTAATCTAATAGTATATGGCAGTAATTTCATTACGATTTAGCAGTAAAAACAGAGACAAAGTCGGTGTAAGTTTTAGTCATGATTTCACTACAAGATTCAATAGACCTCTCAAATTATCAAATGAAATGAAGTATGACATTGCTGTAAAAACTATCAATATGACATACAGTTGGTATAATATCAGACAATCTTATGGAAACAATCAAATAAAATACAGTTACAACAAAGGTGCAAACTGGGAAACAATAACTTTTGTTGATGGTATGTATTCATACGACGATATCAATAGTTACATTCATGAGTATATGAGAAAAAATAAACATTTTGTTGTTGACGATCCTGATGATGCCAAAAAGAAGTATGGTATCAATATGTTTTTCATTTTATCAACATATCGTATTTTGATTGAACTTGATGAAAATTATCAAGTGGATCTAAGAGATTTTGAATTCAGAAAACTTATCGGTTTTGAGTCAAAATTAGTCTTGCAAAAAGAGTATGGAACAAATCTACCTGATATAACGAGAGGAGTAGACGAAATTTATATTAACTGTGATAAAGTCATAGACAGTATCGTTGACGGGCAAAGCACCAGTACTATTGCTGTTATTCCAGTTAGCAATCTAGTCAGATCTTTACCCTCCACTCATAAACCTCGTTTTCTTACATATAATCCAGTTTCAACTCATACAATCAGTTCAATACATTTTTATGTCACCGATTCTTCTGGAGCACCAGTTAATTTCAATGGTATTGACTGGTATATAGAAATTTTTTTAAGATCGACACCAATTTAATACAATCATATAATATATGAAACGGTTTGAATATAAAAATATGCAGATGAAAAAAAAAACAACTTGATGGTGAAGGTCTGACAGACATTTTCAAAGCAGTTGGAAAAAAAGCATTTGAAAAAACCGCTACAACAATTGGTGAATATGCTGGTAAAAAAGCTGGTGACAAAATAATCGAACTTTTAAGTAAAAAAAGAATGACAAGTCCAAAAAAACCAGAACAGAAAACATTAACTGATTATGAAGTGAATGAAAGACTCAGTCGGCTTCTCTAAGGTGGAAAGGAATTTTATCTAAACTAATTGTATATGACAAACTATCGTGACTCAAAATATATTGAACGATATGATGATGTAGTCTTTGAACTTGAGACGGAATTGATTTCTGCAGTAGCAAATAATGCTCATCAGAAGAAAACTGGTTATCGTTTTGTTGTTGATAACAGCGAAGAAACTACACCATTCGATTGGTTCAATGTTCGTTTAAATGTTGATTTCATTGTAAAGAAGCTTGCAGATGAAGCTGATATAGCTGCTGATGATCGAAACGGTATGGTAAATTCCGCTCTCTCTCTTATCAATGACATAAATGTAAAAATGAATGGTGTTGATGTTTATGAATGTAGAGATGCTAACCAAGCGACAAACATCAAAAACTTGCTTCAGTATTCCAAGGGTTATGCTTCCTCTAAAGGGACAAATGAGTTTTTTATCTTGACACTAACAGACATGCTGAAGATAGAGTAGCTCAAGCTAATTATAACAAAGGATTTGCATCTCGTGAACTACTGTTAAATGGCGCTAATGGTACTGTAAATGCAGAAATACCATTGAATAGATGTGGACTTTTCAAGAGCCTTTACGGAGAACTTCTACCTAACTCGAAAATAGAGTTGAACCTAACACTTGAAAGTGATGCAAATTTAATTTGGCAGGCTGCTGATAATTGTCGTGTAGTACTCACCAAATTTCAGTTAATTGTCTCTCGTATTATTTTCAATGCAGATGGAAAGTCATTATACATGAGCAAATATCTTGATACAAGAAAGTGGACTTATCTTAAATAAATGGTTGAGAAAGGTAACTCAACGAGACAACAGGCAGCTAATTTCCGTATTTCAACAGGAATAAACAAACCGAGGCATGTATTTTTTTTTTCATAATCAACGACGCAAATGATGAATCTCAGACAGCTAATAAATTCTTGTATAACACATTTTCAGTTGCAAATAACCGAACAATGACGAGTTGTCATCTTGAGGTAGGCAATGGAATTGATTACCCAGAGGTTCACTATAAACCATCAACTGAACCATCAAGGGTATTCAGAGATGTTTTGAAGTATGTCCAAGGCATCAACAATTTTAGTGACGACACTCTTCTAAACAGGGGTAGCTTCGGCTCCATATTCCCTTTTATTTATTTCGATCTAACAAAACAAAAACAGGATATTCGGGATGGGATGACAAAACTAACTTTCAAATACACTTTGAATGGTGGAACAAACGCAGGTTATAGTGTATATGCATTGGTCCTCTATGAACAGGATTTTGAGATGAGAAAGACTGATGGAAAATTAATCCTGAGATCAATGTAAGGAAATACGATGCGACAATCTTTTCATAAATAAATACAATTACAATTTATCTAATTGTATATTATATGACTACTTATCATCCTCATGGAGTGACACTTTCACCGGGTCAGAAAGAAAAGCTTGCATAAGCATTCAGAACAAATTCAGCTGTAACAATTAGATTATCAAATGAAGAATTATTTGGTAATGATCAACTTATGTTGACAAAGACACAGATCAACAAACTGATTAAAGCCAAAAATATGAATATAGGATCAGACATCAGTATATCAAAAACACAAATCAGAAAAGCTGTAGTACATGGTGGTTCTCTTTGGACAAGTCTTTTTTCTCTTGGAACAAAACTATTACCATATGCAACTACAGCTGTATCAAAAGCAACTCCAACATTGACAACAGGTGCTCTTTCAGCTCTTGGAAGCCTTGGAATTGATAAACTGTTTGGAAGAAAAGAGGGAAGTTTTCTTGTACCTCAAAGCAAGATCAATCAGTTGATAGCTTACAAAAGTATGTTGACTAAAAAACAGAAAGAAGATATTGTCAATGCTCTGCAGTCTGGTGGAGAACTTGTTATCAAACCAACAAAAACGCAGTCTGGTGGTCTTCTTGGAACACTTTTGGCGAGTATTGGAGTTCCTCTGCTTCTGAAAGCCTTGACTGGAAAAGGAAACATTTTGAAAGAAGTCGTCCAAGACGATCAATACCTGTACATGTTCCAAATGCCATGATAATGAATGACATGACAATTAAAAAAGATGGTGGATCTCATGCTCTAATACCATATCTATCACCGCATTTTATTGGTTCGTGGAGCAAAAACCCGATCGGTTTTGGATTAAAATAAAACTCAAAAAAAAAAAAAGAAAGCCAAAGGAAAAGGTCTTCTGTTAGGCAAAAACAGTCCTTTCAATTCAATCTCTACACTTGGAACAATTCTTTAAGACAAAAATTCATGAATAAATCATTATCCAACTTTGATTTATTGAATTGGGTAAAACAACTTAACATCAAATATTTTAGAGGAGTTTTTAGTCGGGATGCTTTGCCAAGACAAATCAAAAACAAAGAATGTGGAATAGACAATCTTGACAGCCGAATTGGACCTGGCATTCATTGGGTATGTTATCGGAATATGGACACATACTGTGAATACTTTGACTCTTTCGGACTGATTATGCCAACAGAAGTTCAAAAATATATGGCTACAAGTAGAAAACAACTCGAATACTCTGGAGATGAGATACAAGAGCATGATTCTATGTTGTGTGGATATTGGTGTTTGTACTATCTTCTCGAGAGACAAAAAGGTAGATCAATTCTAAATACAATACATAATTCCAAATTTCAGTTCAACAGATGCGAGTGTCAATCACAGATTCATCATAGCCTACTTCGAAAATATCTAACTTACTTATATAACGACGAAATCATATTGTGTCAGACAGAAAAAGGTCAATGAATGTGTACCAGGTAGTGAAAGGTTTGAAAAGACAAAAAATGGTCGATTGATGCTTAAATGTGTTTGTGCTGAATGTGGAATCAAAAAAGCAAAATTCGTCAAAAGCAATCAAACAGGAGGAGCTTCAAGATCAACAATCAGAAAAATACAAAATAAAGGTCCTTCAGCTGTTGATAAAGCTGCTTATATAATGTCTAATTTTGTGACTCCAGCTCCTAGTTTCACTGGCTTAGCAAAGATATTAGCAGGTCAAGCATTCAAAGGTGTAAAAGACAACATTGATCACTATAGAGGTAGGCAGTTAAACTAGATAGCCCGTCTGAAGGGGCGGGCATATTAAGTTCAATAGCAGATACAGCTCTTGAGGGTTTTCTTCATCATGGTGTCCCTTTTCTAGCGAAGAAGGGTCTTGAGACTGGTAGATATTATGCATCCGAGGCAATGAGAAACCCAAAGCTACAGCAAAAAGCCATCGATTTTGCTCTAGATCAAGCTAAACCGCTTATAAGTAAGGTTGGTAAGGAGGGTTTGGTACAATTATCAACAAAAATTAGACCAAAACGTAAAGACGGAAAACAATTGCATAAAACCGATATCAAGGGATTGGATTACGGCGGTGCTATTGATATTTATAAAGCTATTAGTAAGCTTCCTAAACCAAAATCAGGTTGGACTTTTCCAGGCCATAATTACACAGGTCCATACAATCCTCTTGATGAGCAGCTTAAATACAACCCAACAACTGGTGAAATAATTGAGATATATCAGCAGCCAACCGGTAAGACAGATGCTGTTGCCATGCAACATGATGTTGATTACTCCATTTGTAAAGATGATAGGAAATGCAAGAATAAAGCAGACCGAAAAATGGTTGCTGCTCTTGATGCCATTCCATGGAAAGGTAGACAATGGGCAACATATGTTGGCTCGTAATGCAATTGCAACAAAGGAGAAACTAGGTTTGGGTGTTAAAAAGCAAAAAAACGGAAAAAGCCGTCGAGTGAAGAAAACTGGCAAGAAAAATTAGCAGATGAATTACATACACCCATAAAACGCAATTTTACTCGACAGCGTGTGATTGTAAATAAAATTGATGAAATATGGGCTGCTGATCTTGTTGAAATGCAAAAATTCAGCAAATGGAAAAAAGGTTATAAATGTCTTTTGATGGTTATCGATGTTTTCAGTAAATATGGTTGGATTGTTCCCCTGAAGCATAAAAAGGGTGAAACCGTAACTGAAGCATTTCAAACAATATTCAATGAAGGTAGAAGCCCACAATATCTATGGGTTGATAAAGGTAAAGAGTTTTACAACAAACACTTGAAGGACTTGCTAGAGAAAAATGAGATACATATGTACTCCACCGAGAATGAAGAAAAGTCCTCAGTGGTTGAAAGGTGGAATCGAACAATGAAGTCCAAAATGTGGAAACAGTTCACAATTCAAGGCAATACAATGTATCTCGATATGTTATCAAAATTAGTCAAAGAATACAATAATACAAAACATTCAAGCATAAAGATGACACCTGAAGAAGCAAGCGAAAATAAGAATGAGGGTGTGATCTATTTCAATTTGTATGGTGACACGAAGCAAGTAACATGTAAACCGAAATTTAAGGTTGGTGACAAGGTCCGAATATCCAAGTATAAACGGAATGTGTTCGACAAGGGTTATACACCAAATTGGACAGAAGAATTATTCATAATAGATAAGATCCAATACACTAATCCAATCACATACAAACTAAAAGATCTCAGAGGTAAAGATATTGAAGGGAGTTTTTATGAACCTGAATTATTAAAAGCCAAACAGAATGTTTTCCGTATTGATAAAGTCATTCCGAGGGATTACAAGAAGAAACAAGCTTTAGTAAAGTGGAAGGGATATAGTGATGACTTTAACAGTTGGATACCATTCAGGGATTTAAAGGATATGTGAGATGATTTAAACAATCTAACATATATGTAATAAAACTTTTCAGTATATATATACTGTTTGCTATTTGGTAGCCAAAAATATGATTGTTTCTGGCTATTTAATTCTTGAATCATTTAAAACACACCCATAAATAATTTAAAAATATATAGTATGTATATATATATATATGGAAAATCAAAATATCAAGAGAGGTCGAGGTAGACCAAAGATTTTCACCGTTGAGGAGTTGAGGAAACATAGGACGAAATGCATGCTTAATAAAGAATGGTATTGCGATATTTGTAAGACAGGACGAAACTACACACTTGCTGGGAAATGGTCTCACATTAAGACGAAAAAACACCAATCAAATCTGAATGGTAAATAATGATTTTTTTCAAACTGTTCAAAGGATCCAGTATTTGGATCACTTGAATCAATCATATTTAAACGCATATTATAAACCATTTAAAAACAATGTCTATAGAATTTATATATAAATGAAATCAGAAAAATCTAATCGTATTGTAATGATGAACAAAAACGATCTTAAAAAACTAGCGAAATCTCAACTAATCAAAATGCTATTAAAGCAAGATAAGAAGAAGCCTGAAATTATCGTAGTAGATGATACCAAGCCAAATGAGAGACCAATTCCTAAACCAGTTCCAACACCTCGAAAGAGTGTAAATCAAATGGTTCAAGATTATGAAGACAATATTATTCTTCCACCATTAGAATTTAGGGATAGACCAGTTCCTAAACCAAGAACCAAAGAGGTAGTTCAAAAACCAGTAGCACAACCTAGAACCAAAATAGAGCAAAAAGACAAAGCTCTGAAAGGTTATACCAAATCATATGAAATTAGCATTAGGAATAACAAAGACCCACTTGTGCAACTACAAAACACAAGAAAGGCTGTTGCATACCATATCACAAATGTACTGAAATCCATGAAAGGACTGAAATTTGTCGAAACACTAAAGGTAACATTCACAAAAATGTCAGATGGGGAAATAATGCATAAGACCGCCTATTTCAACAGTGTGTCTCAAACAATCATAAATAATCTTGGGATAACTAAATCACTACAAGTGTCAACACAAAATATATTAAATAAGATTGCAGTTTGAATTTCAGAGGGATCTGGTTGGACTATTCAATCTGTTGACAATCATTATCTTAATGTGGTAAAATATCAACCAATGAGAGGCTCGTCATATATTAAACTACCACAAGAACTCAGAAACAGTGCAAAGGGATTGATTAACATGAAAAATCAGGACAATGAATGCTTTAGATGGTGTCATATCCGGTATTTAAATCCTCAAGCTAAATACCCACAGAGAATCAAAAAAGTTGACAAGCAATATATTAAGAATTTGGATTATTCAGGAATTGAATTTCCAGTCGCTACCAAACAGTACAACAAAATAGAAAAGCAAAATGAGATCAACATTAATGTTTTCGGTTATGAGGATAAACAACCATATCCAATTTATGTTTCAAAAGAAAAGTATGAAGACTGTTTGAATCTGTTGTTGATCATATAAAATGAAAACAAACATTATGTATTGATTAAAGACTTCAATAAGTTTATGTACAACCAAACAAAACACAAAGAAAGAAAACACTTTTGCAAGCATTGTTTGCAGTGTTTTAGCTCTGAAAGGGTCTTAACAGATCCTAAAGAAAACTGTATCCAAATAAATGGAACTCAGGCAATTAAAATGCCAGCAAAAGGTGATAACATATTAAAATTCAATAATTTTCATAAACAACTACCAGTGCCATTTGTAATATATGCAGATTTTGAAGCCATCACAGAAAAAGTGTATGCATGCCTGCCTGATAATGATAAATCATACACAGAAGCCTACCAGAAGCACACAGACTGCGGCTACGGCTACAAAGTTGTTTGTTGTTATAATGACAAATACAGTAAACCATTGAAAATTCACAGAGGAGAAAAAGCTGTTTATAAATTTATGGAAGCTATGTTGGAGGAAGTTAAATATTGTAAGAAGGTTATGAAAAAAGAATTCAACAAACCATTAAGAATGACGGAAGAAAATGAAGAAGAATTCCAAAAAGCTACCAGATGACATATATGTGAAAAAGAATACAAAAAACTGATGTTAGAGTCGGAGATCACTGTCATATAACTGGAAAATACAGAGGATCAGCTCACCAAGATTTTAATCTAAACTTTCAAATAACTGATAAAATTCCAGTAATATTTCATAATCTTAGAGGTTATGACTCGCATTTCATAATGCAAGAGATAGGTGAAATAGTCAAAAAGCATATATATACAAATAAAAAAAATTACAAGTGTCAAATGAATATCAATGCAATCCCTAATAACATGGAAAAATATATGGCTTTCATGCTTGGTAATCATCTAACCTTCATTGATAGTTTCCAATTTATGAGCTCTAGTTTGGAAAAACTAGTGAGTAATCTACCAAAAGAATCATTAAAATATACCTCTCAAAAATTCAAAGGTAAGAAGCTTGATTTAATGTCACAAAAGGAAGTCTACCCCTATGACTACATGGATTCATTCAATAAGTTTGATGAAAAGCTGCCAATAAAAGAGGACTTCTTCAGTATTATGAACAATAAGCATATTACAGATGAAGATTATAAACATGCTCAAAATGTGTGGGATACATTCTCTCTTAAAAATATGGGTGAATACCATGACTTATACCTTAAATCTGACATCCTCCTACTAGCTGATGTCTTTGGAAACTTCAGAAAAACATGTCTAGAATACTACAAACTAGACCCATGCCATTATTTCACTAGCCCTGGATTATCCTGGGATGCTATGTTAAAAATGACTGACATTAAACTAGAGCTTATGGTTGATATTAATATGTTTTAATTCATCGAAAAGGGTATGCGTGGAGGAATCAGCTATATAGCTAACCGATATGGAAAAGAAAATAATAAATACATGAAGACGTATGATGAGAAGGCGTCCTCAAAGTACATAATGTATCTTGATGCTAACAATCTGTATGGCTGGGCTATGAGTCAGTATCTACCAATAGATTTGACAATTACATCTTTCCGCGTCGTGACGTTCAAAAACTAAAATTCAATTGTGACACAAAATTTTCCAACCTTTCTTCGGAAGAGTGGGCGGCGCTCAAAATCTTAGCAAGCGGAAAGATGTAATTGTCAAATCGGCCGACAAAGGCGGCGCGGTAGTTGTTTGGCGGTCCGACCTTTACAAAGAAGAAGCTTTGCGGCAACTTTCTGACACCTCCTTTTATGCTAAAGTCGAGAAGGATCTCACTTCCACCAACCAAAAAATTGTCAAAGACACGATTCAGGACCTAATAGTCAAACAAGAATTGCCGGCTACCGCTACTAATCTCATCATCACTACTCCGAGAACCTCGTGTATTTACTTTTTACCCAAAATTTACAAACCTAACAACCCGGGTCGACCTATCGTTTCTGCCTGTAGTTGCCCTACCGAACTCATTTCTAGCTATTTGGACAAGATTATGGCCCCCATCGTCAAATCTTTGCCTTCTTACATTAAAGACATTCAACACGCTCTTGAAATTTTCCGCGATTTCAATTTCACCGGCGAAGACAAACTAATTTTCACTATGGATATTACATCTCTATACACTGTCATTCCTAACGGCGAAGGTCTTCAAGCACTTAAGTATTTTTTCGATCAACGCACCGTCAAAGAACCTAGCTCGGAAACGCTACTCCGCCTAGCTGAACTAGTTTTAACACTTAACTGTTTTTCTTTCGTTGACAACTATTACAAGCAAATTAATGGTGTAGCGATGGGCACAAAAATGGGACCTAGCTACGCCAATCTTTTTGTAGGGTACGTCGAGTACCAATTCTTCAATCAGTACAACGGTCCTAAACCTGAACTCTACGGTCGCTACATTGACGACTGTATCGGCGCAATTTCGTCTAGCAAGGAGGAAATCAACCAATTTATAACCGCCGTTAATTCCTTTCATCCGGCTCTAAAACATACCTGGGAAATTTCGGAAACTTCCCTGGCCTTTCTTGATATAAAAGTTTTTATCAGCGGCAACGGTTTATGTACCAGTGTGCACTACAAACCCACCGATTCTCACAGTTATTTGTTGTATTCATCTTCACATCCATCTCATGTCAAAAACGCCATTCCCTATTCTCAATTTCTTAGACTTCGACGTCTATGTAGTGATGACTCTAATTTTTCCAACAAATCAGAGGAAATGTGCCATTTTTTCGAGAAACGTGGCTATCCTGATTCTGTAGTTCAATCTGGCCATCACCGCGCTCAGCAGATTGATCAACAGTCAGCACTACAGACGTCACAAAAGGAAAAGAATGACAGAATTCCATTCACCCTCACATTTCACCCGCATAATAACCCAGTTAAAGCCATCATTTTTAATAACTTTAAGATACTGCAAAATGATCCAGAAACTGCTAGAATCTTTTGGGAACCACCGCTGGTGTCTTTCAAACGCGACAAAAATGTAGGTAACTTTCTAGTTAAAAGCGCATTCAAAACAACTGAACAACCTGGCACTTTTAAATGCGCGCGCTCGCGATGCAAAACTTGTCCTTTCATTCAAAACACTGACAAAATATCGGGCCCTAAGCGATCTGTTAAGATCACTGATCGCTTCACGTGTACCTCCGCAAATGTTATATATTGCATAACCTGCACATTATGCAAAAAGTTATACATCGGCGAAACAGGAAGACGACTAGGTGACCGATTCCGAGAACATCTTCGTGATGTTGAGAAAGATGACAAAGACGCATCCAAACCTGTCGCTCGGCATTTTAATCTACCTAATCATTCCAAACAACACATGTCTATCTCCGGCCTTTCCCTACATCAAGGTACCACGGAAAGCCGTAAAAATCTCGAGCAAAAACTTATCTTTCAAATTGGCACTCTTAATCCCCACGGTATCAACGAGCGCTTTTCATTCAATTAATTTATTCATGTTTTTCACGTTACCATGTTACCACCAATCGCGTAGCTCCATTTTCTGTATATAAACCATACACAACCCACAATTCCTCTATTCGCTCCGACGAAGGGCTAACGCTCGAAACATAACGAGCCAGAGGTTCTTAGCAACCACAAAAATACCTCTGGATCGCGCTGAGATAGGGGGCAATTTGCCACCAATCTCAGCAGGATATCCAGCTACTCTGAACATTCCAGTGTAATCGAATCGCTTCTGGCACTCGTTTCTGTTTGATATGAGGCGTCAATTTTCACGCTTCTCTGTCATAATCCTTAAACGTGAACGTTTATTTATGGCGAGAGTTTAATTAAATTCTATCTTTAGACCTGATGCACACGAAACATGACTGCGGGAACGGGAAAACGAAACCCAATAGTTTGTTTTGGTTTTGATGAATTACTCTTGAAGTAGGCTCACCGGTTCCAGAAAATAGCACTAAATTACAACCAAAGGCTCGAGTTTTCTTTGTTTCTCTTTCGCATGCAATATGGGAAAAACAATAGGGCTGTTTATACGAGAGAAAATAAGCCGCGGCTTACTCTGGCCGCGGCTTACATAAGACGAGAAAGGAACCATTTATACGAGTAAAAACACCAAGCTAGGCCAGGATAAGCCGCAGCTTGAGAAAGCCGTGAACACAGATTTTGGAGTGTTCGCGTCTGATGTAAGCCGTGGCCAGAGTAAGCCGCGGCTTATTTTCTCTCGTATAAACGGCCCTAATGTGTTTTGTTTTTGGAGGGAGATATATCTCTTTTGAACGCTAATTAAAATTCGCTCGTATTCCTAAATCAAACATACTTGCAATACATGGTAATAGTGAACATATTTGCGATGTTAATTTACACAAATCAGTCTGCAATTATTACCCTTCTTGAACACCGTGAAAGTAAATTAACATCACTGAGCTAAAATAATTCGCTTCAATATGTGATATCGTTGCGTGCTCATGAACAGAACTTTTACTATCCGTACGGTTTCCCTAGGAACTGATAAAATTCTCGTTGAATAATTCCTCAATAATCTCGGCAAACGTCGAAGTGGAAGTTTCAGTATTCGACTTCCGAAACCGACCTTGGCAGGAAAAGCGACAACGGCGACTGTATCGAAATCATCATTTCAAAATATAACTTCTCCCTTTTCTAATTCTTTCCCCATTGTTAAAATTTGTTTAACTTGGAAAATGCTGGTGAACTGTCCAAGGACTTAATTACTCTGAAGGGCATTAAAGTACGGAAAACGTTCTCGAAAAATACAGTCATCCGAACGCGTTACTGTTCTGCAAAGAAATGTACCAAATGTAAAACGTTTTGGTCATTAAACCTGCTTACAACATTTGCCTAGATTTTTATCTGCACTTCATAAAACTGTTCATGTTATATATCCCAGAAGCACTCAGGCATACAGTGATGCCAGGACCTTAACATGGATGAACCAGAAAAGATATAGAACATTTTCCTAGATTTTTGTCTGCACTTCAAAAAACTGTTTATGTTATATATCCCAGAAGCACTCAGGCATACAGTGATGCCAGGACCTCAACCTGGCTGAACCAGAAAAGATATAGAACATTTGCCTAAATTTTTATCTGCATTTCCAAAAAAACCTGTTATGTTAAATATCTCAGAAGCGCTCAGGCATACAGTGATGCCAGGACTTCAACCTGGATGAACCAGAAAAGATATTGAACATTTTCCTAGATTTTAGTCTGCACTTCAAAAAACTGTTTATGTTATATATCCCAGAAGCACTCAGGCATACAGTGATGCCATGACCTCAACCTGGCTGAACCAGAAAAGATATAGAACATTTGCCTAAATTTTTATCTGCATTTCCAAAAAAACCTGTTATGTTAAATATCTCAGAAGCGCTCAGGCATACAGTGATGCCAGGACCTCAACCTGAATGAACCAGAAAAGATATAGAACATTTGCCTAAATTTTTATCTGCGCTTCAAAAAATGTTCATGTTATATATCCCAGAAGCGCTCAGGCATACAGTGATGCCAGGACTTCAACCTGGATGAACCAGAAAAGATATTGAACATTTTCCTAGATTTTTATCTGCACTTCATAAAACTTTTCATGTTATATATCCCAGAAGCACTCAGGCATACAGTGATGCCAGGACCTCAACCTGAATGGACCAGAAAAGATATAGAACATTTTCCTAAATTTTTATCTGCAAGTTGCATATGCTAAATCACTTGAATATTTTACTATTGCTATTTTCCACGCACAAACAAACACAATGTCCTAAACTCCTTGGTAGTTTGAAAAGGCTTTCAGAAGTTGTTTCTAGACGATAACATATTCTCCAACGATAATTTTCAATTTTCAAACTGCCACTATTTTAATCACCACCATAAGTGGAAGAAATAGTCGCCAGATAATATATTTGTGCTTTGACAGAGAGCAGTTATGTAAAAGATATAAGTACTCATATGCAGTTATAAAGACAAAATAAGAAGCCGCCCACTTCCGAGCCCCTCACCAGCCCAATCTTCATTATCGTGGATCGATGACGAGTGCGCGCGTATTTCGCGGCTTCATATTTAATTTGCCGCCAGATTATAATTAATTTGCCGCCGGAATATACATGAACTTTGCTACTTATACATAAATACGCTTGAACAGAAAGATTACCGCTCAACAATGGTCCGAAACCGAAGGAATTCCAACTCAATCAAATCTTACAGAAAATTTACATTAGAATATAATCCCAGGGAAAATGTCGTGGGCGATTCCTACCAAACGTACCAATGTAACAAAATCGAAAATTACGTCGATCTTACCTCTTACGTTCGTATTTCCGATTTTAAAATTGTCTGAAGGCGATTTACTTCGGCTTAAAATATAGTTACAACTTACCAAAGTCCATTGCACGGCAATGAAATCACCCGGTAAAACAGAATTTCAGCCTGAGAAGGCGTCACTCTCTGTAATATCTGGGCATCACATACCGAGATATGCCGATTATCCCCTCGAAAATCTCAACGAATCGCTAAAGCATAACATTTGACAAAACTAGCGTTTCATCGTACAACTAAAACCATAAAATGCCATAAGAACAAGGCGTAAGCGTTCCGCGTGCCGGTAAATTAAATTCTGCCACTGAAGCGCAAAAACAATACTTCTTTCAAGGTGTGCTAAGATGCTCCTGCAGTGAAACCACAAATGGAGTAGGTTGACGGCTCTAATGCAGACTTATAACGTCACTCCTTAGCAACCAGACTTGGGAGATTTTTTAACTTCCGGTTATCTCTGGCTCGTTATGGTCAGCTAATCGAATCCCTGTGCGGTGGTCAATTTACATTATCAACTCCGTTGATAAACCAAATTTTCGTGTTTCACTCCCCCACCGACGCAGCACCACAGTTTCTTTAGAAACTAATCCCCTACTATTCACAGACACTGACTCATTAACATACGAAATTGAAACTGATGATGTGTATCGAGACTTTTGGAATAATAATACAAATTTGACAACAGTGATTACTCCGAAAACTCTCCATATTTCGATAAGACAAACAAAAAACTAATCGGCAAATTCAAAGATGAAGCAGCTGGTATTCCAATTTCTGAATTCGTTGGCTTACGGTCTAAGATGTATTCATACATAAAAGAGAATAATCAATGCGGGAAGACTGCTAAGGGAATTAAGAAGAATATTATTAAGAATAACATCAAATATGAAGACTATAAAGAAACTTTATTTGGAAATAAACAAATTTATCACACTATGAAAACCATAAGAAGTCAAAACCATAAATTAGGAAGTTATGAAATCAATAAAGTATCACTCAGCTGTTTCGATGACAAAAGATATATACTAAAAGACGGGGTAACAAGCTACGCATACGGACATTATAAAATCTAAAAAGTTGAGTTAGCTGTTGACGTCACACCATAGCTGTGGTGTTTTAGCTGTGGTGTTTTATCGCCTCAAACCCACTGATTTGCCTCTTCTTCGTGGTCCTTAAAATAGTTCAGGATAGTATTGTGAGTTTTGTTGTATATTTAATTTAAAATACTGCCCTCTTTCTGACCCTTTACCCAAAGAATTAGCATATGAGACAGGAACCTTTGTTGGGGGGTTTCCCTTTAGAATGAGTCATCAAACTACGTCACTATGTTTTGGGGATTCTAGATTTTTCGCTTTTTACACATGCGTATTAATTTTTATCTTTGAAAATTTCATTTATGTACCACAAGCGTAAAAATGAAAATACAAACGCATATAAAAGGGTTTTTTACACAGATAAATTGTGGCTTATATACAAAGTACCTAACGATTGGAAAAAGCGGGGGCCTTTCGTTAGCAAAATGTATACAAGCCACCCCATGGAATAACGAAAAACCCCCGCCGTTATTCCATGGGTTAAAAAATAAAAAAAAATCACCCTGAGATGGTGTCGGGCTGTTGGGTAGAGCTATGGTCGAGCTTAGGCTTGGCGGAAGTGCCGGTTCAACCTCAAGCCGGAGGGTGAAAATAAAACAAACAAACACTCGGCCCCAAGAGGGTCTGATAGGGCCAGAGCGGAGTGGTGGTGGGAACAAAAAGGATAGTGCTCTGGTGGTGTGGTGGTGGGCGAAAAAACAAACAAACAAATACTTGGCCCCAAGAGGGTCTGATAGGGCCAGAGCGGAGTGGTGGTGGGAACAAAAAGGATAGTGCTCTGGTGGTGTGGTGGTGGGAATTCAAAAACAAAAAACAGACCTCTCATGAGGGACGGGTGGTAATTCAAATTCCAAATTAAGTCCCTCGTGAGAGGTTCTGGTGGCCACCAGTTTTGCTATTTTTTTCTGCATCTTTAATTGCTTCAACAAATTCAAAGGTGATTTGTCTTACCTCTCTTTGCCAAACAGGCGTTGAAAGCTCTATGAAACAAAAGCATTTATTTGACAAAAATTTATAGATTTTCATAAAATGGTTAACTATAGAATGAGTGTGGTTTTATGGTGTTATAGGGTTAATTCCATCGAATGGTGAGTAGTATAGACTTGGGTTGGTTTGAGATCAAAATGTTTGATCTGGAGCCCCCAAGTACTATACTACTGAATTCCATTGCATCGATAATATCCAACGCATCTGGGCCTATACAGGTGAGCAAGGTTGTGGTTCTCCGTTCCTTGTTCCTGTTCTGATTTTCCAAGTCTAAGAGTTGAGCAGCGATCTCATAATTCGACCATGCACGTCTGAAGCGTTGCCACTTAACCTTGAGATTTCCACAACTTAATTCTAGCTTTTCCGGAAGCGGTATATTTACAGGCACAGTGATCACAGTGGGTTGAGGACCCGGTAGATTCTGAGCAGAGGTAGTGCTTTCTACTTCTTCCGGAGGTGGCATATTCAATCCACACGAGAACAGCACCGAAACGATACACAGAAGGACAGCAAAATTGGCTTTACACAACTCACCAAATCTGCTCCAGTCAGGAGGACGAGCGACAGAATTCAGCACAGTTTCTTCTGACACCATGTAACGTACTTGTAAGGCGATAAAGTCATACGAGACTGAAGAACGCAATTCATTTAATGCAGTAAAACGCTTCGTCGACTACATGTGTTTACAGAACAGAACGCGGGAACACATCCGGGAACTTTGTACCACTTGCATGAGCCCCTCAGGGACGGGGACTAACATCGTCACAGCAACCTTGTTGCAAAACGAGCAACTTTATGAAAACGTCAACCAATTTTCGAGCACCTTTTAGCAAAATTTCGAGCACCTTTTTGATCATTTACCTTCGGCAAAGTTGAAAACACTGACCCCCGCTCCGTGGACTACCTACTCACCCCCACTCCGTGGACTACCTCACGGAGTACTCGACGGACTACCCTATGGACTACTCCGCGGACTACCCCTCTTATGGTAAAGCAAAAATTACTTTAAGATGAAAAGATACAAAAGACGTACTTGGGTCAGTCGCAATCTTGGTTACCGCCATTTTACTTGGCGGGTTTACCTAAAAGATGGAATTCTGAATCCGGAATCCGGAATTCGGAATCTGGAATCTAGAAAATCAGAAAGAGCTCAGATTGAGAACAATATTTGAAACCAAATGTTTCTGCAAATGATCAAACTCTACTACCATCACTGTGTTTCGCCTATATCCTAAGGTGACATCAAACATCGCGCAGAATGGCGCGACATATCCGGGACTTTTCCGCGCTTTCTGGCGCTCAATTCGAAAGCTAATTAGGAAGACGTACGCAAACAATAGAGAAAATCGGCCAAAAACTGGCGAGGACCGCTTGGAAAATCGTCCTTCAAGGGATAATTATTCAGTTTACAATTTAGGTTTCATATGGCTTTTGTAGTTGAGAAGTTAGAAAAGAAAATGCGACTATTTTTATGTTGGTGGCTCATTGAGAAGCAATATTTTTTCTGTCTACAAAAGTAGCTTTATGGGCACTTTGGTTGTATGGCCTCGACACTTTCAGGTGGAAATCGACACTTTCAGGTGGAAAATCTTGATAGAAAAAGGGCGAGCAATTTAGGTTTCATATGGCTTTTTTTGTTTAACGCTTAAAGATTCACTTCCCAAAGTTTTGCAGAATTCTGACTGGTGGAAGTATTATTTTTTGTAGCTTTCTTGAAACCAACTTCCACAGCCATGAACTTACATGCAAATTCGTTCTTTCGAATCTCCCATGGGTATTTAGTTGGCCAGTTTTAAACTTCCCGCGAGAGTATAAGTTTTGTTCAATCACTAATCAGCCGTGAAATTTAAGTTGAACAAGATTTCTCTTTACCGTTCACTTAAAATCCTCGGGTAACTTTAAATCGTGGTTTAATCGGCTTTCAAACAGCTTAAAGTCAACTTCGTCTGCGTAGCTGACGGTTTTTCCGGGGAGCGCTACCGAGCGAGCGGCAAAACTCCATTCTCCTCGCGGATTCGCCGTTCGCTAGCCGCGGCGCTCTCCCCAACAAAACCGCCAGCTACGCAGCCACAAACAACTCGGCCTTGGCATGCGTTTTTTAAAACTCTGAAAAAATTTCGCAAGCCCGAAAAGCTGTAGTGGCAAGATATTCTGCAGTTACTCACCAGGCTTTTACACTAAAATTAGTAACCTTATTCTGTGTAAACTTCGGATAACGTTTTGACCATTGGAAGTCCTTTGGGACGAATTAAAAGATGTCGTGCGTGCGAACTTGTGCGGTGGATTTCCACTGTCGCGTAATTTTCACATGCGCAAGGACGTAAATTTGAATTGGCTTTACCTGCGTAGATAAAACAGCGGCGATGTGTGAAAAGCCGCGCGTAAACGTAAAAGTTGAACCTTGCTCAACTTTTTAGTTCGATTCTCGGCCCGCCTTTACCTAGAGCGCCTTTGTTATCTACATCGCGTCTTGAGATCTCAGTTCACGCATCCAAGCGTTTGATTGACAGCAGCAGAAATCTTGAAGCAACTCGAGTATTCCCAAAGCGGAATCTATCTACCAATCACAGCCGACTATTTCTGGATATGCAAATCATTATGCCGCGCGCTGAAAAACTGGGCGCCGTAAGTACATGTCGCGAAAGACAATAGCATTCTGGGCGATGAATGCTCCCGATTTTACCGTAGGCTAGCGACGAAACACTATAATTCACGTAATTCAGCTACTAGGCAAGTTGTTTGGCTATACAATAATGTAAATAAAAGTAAGATGTTTACAATTTTTACTTTTCATTTTCTCTGTAACATTCGTTAGTTGATTGCCTTGTGATCAAAGATCCTCTTACTTCGAACAAGCTATGAGCGAGAGATGTATTCGCGTTTTGATCGAATTTGATCGTAAGTTACATAAACCGCCTCGATTAGCTTTGCTACATGCGGGTTGTGCATTTCTCTAAATAGTAATCTTTAAATTATTGACATAACTTAAAGGGATGGCGATGATGACAGGCACAAAGCTTCATGGGGAGATTTATCTTGGACATCGAGTACCACCGGAACGGTCGTCCACAAGTTCAGTGCCAGTAAATGATCAAAAAGGTGCTCGAAATTTTGCTAAACGTTGCTCGAAAATTGGTTGACGTTTTCAAAAAGTTGCTCGTTATTGAAACAAGTAAGAATACTTAGTTTCGCTTTTTAAGGTAAACTTATTCGTTTCTGCTTATATACGAATGACAGGATGTGAACTATTCAACCAACTACTTTTAGCGGCACAAAATGTGCACCCGAATGCATGATTTTTAGCATTTGCCACTGTATTCAGTATCAACACTATGTTTGATAACCGATGGTCATATTCGGAACATGGAAACAATTAAAAAAAAAACATCATGAGCACGAAGAATTGAAATAGCACTAAAATAAATAATGTTTGAAATTAATAAGAGGAATAAAAGAACCGAACACGACGATAGATGCCTTACAGGAGGAGGTGGGTGACAGGAGTGGGACTTGGTTTGTTCCTTCCAGTTGAGTCCAGATTCCGGATTCCGGACTCCAAATTTTAGGTAAACCCGCTAAGTAAAATGGCGGTAACCAAGATGGCGACTGACCCAAGTACGTCTTTTGTATCTTTTTATCTTAAAGACATTTTTGCTTTACCATAAGAGGGGTAGTCCGCGGCGTAGTCCGTAGGGTAGTCCGTGGAGTACTACGTGGGGGTAGTCCACGGAGTGGGGGGCAGTGGGTAGTCCAAGGAGCGGGGGTCAGTGTTTTCAACTCTCCCATGTGGTATTCTATTAACGTGCTAAATCGTAGAACAGCATAGCACAATCATAGAATTAGAATCGGACGAATCGTAGACAGGATCAATATGCTTATCCTACAATAGGAAAAACTTTAGTGTTAACTCGGAGAATCATAAATGTACTCCTAAATCGGTGGATACCGTGTAGTATTCTCTGATTTAGCACTTATTGCACTGCTCTCGGCCATGTGCCTTTAGACTGTTCTTCTCAATTCGCCTAAAGTGAACACTTTAAACCTTTTCATGGTATATCATCCCCAATTTTGGAAATGAAATGCCAGGTGATTTAAGTTGTACTGAGACTGCTCTAACAATAATGCCTGTTGTCATGCATGGTGACTAATTCACTGCATCTCTTGGTTGTTTGCTTTTACCAATCATGATTAGCCACAGGGAACCCAGACCATCTGTTTGTGTGACCCTTTGTTATTTCATAGTAAATGTATGGGATTTACCGTATGTTTCATGCTCTAGCGACGAATCGCTAAATATATGTATTGAACAACGCTAAATAAAAGTTAAATTGTCTTACCTGTGGTGTACTGTCGTCCTTTTGCTTCAACAATGATATTTTAAGCGATTTTGTCGGGTTTTGTCTTCGCCGCCGACTGTGCCTCATAAGAAACGAAAAGGGTGGAAAGACTTTTGAACGGCTCCAGCACCGAGCAAGCGCCGAGGCGACTTTTCCCAGAAAATACACCTTATTCCAAAATGGCCTCCAATTTATTATTATTTTGTTTGCATGTTAATTAGCCCTCTTTGCCTCGTCAGCATGTACAAAATACAAAAGAATTTTGAAGTGAAAATGAGGCAAAGAGGGCTAATTAACATGCAAACAAAAGAATAATAAATTGGCCGCCATTTTGGAATAAGGTGTATCGCATCGCTCAGCTTCCAAACCACGCAACATAAAGGCCGAAAGATTCACGCTTCTTCTCGTGCCTCTCTATCAAAAATCCGCCCAAGCGGTCCCGAACTAGCCCTCGAATAAATTCAAAATCAAGCGATCGAAATACGTAGCAAGATCTTCATGTGCCAGCTAGAAACCGTCGTGCTGATTGCCTGTTTCTGATTGAACACCGTTTAACAATAACCGATTCAAAATACGTACGGTTGAGGGGAAGTCTAATAAGTTATACTTAACGGCGTCCAATCAGAAAAGAGGCAATCAGCACGATGGTTTCCAGCTGGCACATGAAGATCTTGCTACGCATTTCGATCACTTGATTTTGAATTTATTCGAGGGCTAGTTCGGGACCGCTTGGGCGGATTTTCGATCGAGAGGCACGAGAAGAAGCGTAAATTTTTCGGCCTTTATGTTGCATGGTTTGGAAGCTGAGCGATGCGTTTTTCTGGGGAAAAATTGCCTCGGCGCTGGCTCGGTGCTGGAGCCGTTCAAAGGTCTTTCCACCCTTTTCGTTTCTTACGAGGCACAGTCGGCGGCGAAGACAAAACCCGACAAAATCGCTTAAAATATCACTATTGAGACAAAAAGAAGGACGGCCGTACACCACAGGTAAGACAATTTAACTTTTATTTAGCGTTGTTCAATACATATATTTAGCGATTCGTGGCTAGAGCACGAAACATACGGTAAATGCCATACATTTACTATAAAATAACAAAAAACAGATTGTCTGGCTGCCCTGTGGATTAGCTAGATTTGGGTGAATTTGAGGATCAGTTTATAGAGTAAAGACGTCCGTTCTGTATGGAGAAAATAAATACATTGATCACTCTTAAGACTGGTTTTAACCACACTGTTTTGTTTTGATGTTCAACTCAGCTACTGTGGGGGATTAGGGATCGGGTCAATACCAATTAATTCTCACAGAACTACACTGTAAGTCTCTAGTCACTCTGGAATTTGGGAGTCAAATTTTAACTGTTTAATTTGTCATGACTGTCAACTGACAGTAACCAGTATCAAATATGGGTGTAGACATGTAATACTGTACTGAATGAAATTAATCTGTCTTGAAGCATTTGGAATTTTTTTTAAATTTACAATTTCATGTACGAACTGAATTGGAATTCCATCATTTGTTAAGTCCTAAGAGTTTTCTTTGGAATAAAAACTAGGTCACTTTAAATCAGAAGTTATGCACATGTAGTCGGCTTCCCCGTGGGGTCGACCCCTGGGCTAACCAGGGAGATACATGTATGTGGAGGAATGCAAAGAGATGGATGGGGTTTCTTTGCCTGAGGGTAGGGGAAAATCTCAACATTGTTTTAAGATCAAAGATTAAGGGGTAGGGGTCAATTCACAAGTTTGTAAAGGATATCAAGGGATTTTCTGCTGACAGACACCTCACCCAAGGGACTTTGTCTTGCAAGATACAGTGTACCACGACCTACCAGGGAAATTCCTCGAGTTTGCTTGACTGATTTTGCAATCCCAGCCCCCTGGTTAACCTGAGAGTTGACTCCATGGGGAAGCCGATGACATTGTGCATTACTAGCAAAAATCTAGGTTAAGAAGTGGACAGAAACTTTCTTGTATGATGAATATTATTACAGTTAAAATCTGTTTCTGTTTTAGATTTACTGTAGTAGTTAAATCAACAAAATATCTCAAGTGACAGTTTTTGTTGTGTTCAGAAAAACCCTCTAAGGCTTGTTTTTAAGACAAAAACTATCAGAGAAATACATGTACATACTGTACACATAGCCTCCTTCGCACCCGTTGTTTGTGTCGGTCTTATTCTCCCTCCCCACCAATGCAACATCTGCTGAACCAAGCTGGACATTCTATTCCCTGGAACCGACCAATCAGACCGTGGGTTTTAAATTTCAGTGGCTAAGTTTCTGTTGCCTCCTTTGAAGCCGTTCATTGTGCCGGTTCTATTCTCCCTCCTGATGCGATACTTAGACACAATGGGAATGGAATGTCTGGCTTAGTTTAAATTGAATGAATGAATAATTCAAAAGTCAACATAAAGCATTGGAATTTGTGGAAAAATAAGTCTTGCTTAAATGCAAAACAGTTAGAGTGTAAAAATTTGAAGCTGTCTGATCAGTATAACTGAGGCGTTTACTGTTTCAGCACATTTCACTTTAAATCCAATTAAATCTTAACTCTTTTCCCTACGCTCCACTAAATATGAATCCTCATTGAATCATTGCCTTGAAAACTTGCAACTTTCCCAAATGGTTGAAATGAATCATTGCTATGGCCAAATACTCAGTTTTTAGACTTCATCATCCCGTAAACTTACTAAAACTCCCAATTTTTATTTAATATCACCGTTTATTAGGTTGTGAACCAAAAATGTTGACTTAGAATGCCCTCGGGCAACACCAAAAAATACGCAACTTTGTCTTCAAGTTTTTATGACAAAAATTCCTCTTGAAGCTAAAAGTCTACATTGTCAGCAAACTTCAACTCTACTTCTTGTGATCTGCACCACATTTTCCTGCTCACTTGTTTAGCGCGACGTCAATAACGCTTTTGATTTCACTTGCTCTCACTGGTCTGTAATTTTCGACTTTGTGGCCCAATGGAATTCTGGGTACTTCTTGTATAACGTCGACATGGAAAACCGCCAATTTCCATTTCAGATATCTTTTACAAGTGTCGAGCCACCCGGTCCTGCTGACAAAACATTGCATCGATTGCATTATTTACAAGTTCAAACTAGCCAAAATTGCCATGCCAGGTCCCGTAATCCACTCACAAAAGGGTTTAAGACGTAACTTCACTCCGTGAATTTCTATCACTCGCTCGAATACGTTGAGCGGCCCAATTCGTGTGAAATTGCTTCTCACCCCTGTGTTCTTGCAAAGGATTGCCTCTACCCGTCAACCCAGCTTTATGATGCCAGGCAGGGGGCTTCTGGAGTGGAAAATGGTTCGAAAAACACACTTATAAACCAAATAGGCAACGAATTGTAGCTGTAGTGTTCGTTTAGAAATAAACGACAGCTAGCGTGACGAGCGTGACATCAAAGACAGAGCCTTCGGTGTTGTGGACCAGCAAAATCTCCGTGGTAACCCCTTATAGGGAGTAGCTAGGGCGATTTGTCCTCCTACCCTTCAGAAATTGCAAAAAAAGGTGATCAAATCACCGAAGGGAAACGAGTTAAGTTTCTAAATGCTGTGCTCTGACATACATACCGTACACTACTGAATATAATTTATTGTCCCATGTAGGAACATAAGTCTGTGTATGTGGCCTAAATGCTAGAATTCATTGAATTACCAGTAATTATTTTGCCAATAACTGAAGACACAGAAACAAAAAGGGTTTGATGCACATTAATTATTTTGCTCTTTTCTAGTTTAGGCTTCGATAAGAAAGTACAGGGATTCGATTAGCTGACGTTTCGAGCGTTAGCCCTTCGTCGGAGCGAATCGAGGAATTGTGGGTTGTGTATGGTTTATATACAGAAAATGGAGCTACGCTATTGGTGGTAACATGGTAACGTGAAAAACAGGAATAAATGAATTGAATGAAAAGCGCTCGTTGATACCGTGGGGATTAAGAGTGCCAATTTGAAAGATCAGTTTTTGCTCGAGATTTTTACGGCTTTCCTTGGTACTTTGTTGTAGGGAAAGGCCGGAGATCGACATGTGTTCTTTGGAATGGTTAGGGAGAGTTTTTATCAGCGGCAACGGTTTATGTACCAGTGTGCACTACAAACCCACCGATTCTCACAGTTATTTGCTGTATCCATCTTCACATCTATCTCATGTCAAAAACGCCATTCCCTATTCTCAATTTCTTAGACTTCGACGTCTATGTAGTGATGACTCTGATTCAACAAATCAGAGGAAATGTGCCATTTTTTCGAGAAACGTGGCTATCCTGATTCTGTGGTTCAATCGGGCCGTCACCGCGCTCAGCAGATTGATCAACAATCAGCACTACAGACGTCACAAAAGGAAAAGAATGACAGAATTCCATTCACCCTCACATTTCACCTGCATAATAACCCAGTTAAAGCCATCATTCTTAATAACTTTAATATACTGCAGAATGATTCAGAAACTGCTAGAATCTTTTCGGAACCACCGCTGATTTCATTCAAACGCGACAAAAATGTAGGTAACTTTCTAGTAAAAGCGCATTCAAAACAACTGAACAACCTGGCACTTTTAAATGCGCGCGCTCGCGATGCAAAACTTGTCCTTTCATTCAAAACACTGACAAAATAACGGGCCCTAAGCGATCTGTTAAGATCACCGATCGTTTCACGTGTACCTCCGCAAATGTTATCTATTGCATAACCTGCACATTATGCAAAAAGTTATACATCGGCGAAACAGGAAGACGACTAGGTGACCGATTCCGAGAACATCTTCGTGATGTTGAGAAAGATGACAAAGACGCATCCAAACTTGTCGCTCGGCATTTTAATCTACCTAACCATTCCAAACAACACATGTCTATCTCCGGCCTTTCCCTACATCAAGGTACCACGGAAAGCCGTAAAAATCTCGAGCGAAAACTGATCTTTCAAATTGGCACTCTTAATCCCCACGGTATCAACGAGCGCTTTTCATTCATTTAATTTATTCCTGTTTTTCACGTTACCATGTTACCACCAATAGCGAAGCTCCATTTTCTGTATATAAACCATACACAACCCACAATTCCTCGAATCGCTCCGACGAAGGGCTAACGCTCGAAACGTCAGCTAATCGAATCCCTGTACGGTGGTCAATTTACATTATCAACTCCGTTGATAAACCAAATTTTCGTGTTTCACTCCCCCACCGATGCAGCACCACAGTTTCTTTAGAAACTAATCCCCTTTATTCAATAAGAAAGTGTTACTCCAGTTGGTCCAGTGTTTTGGCTTACGTTGTATGTTAATTTGCTGAATTTACGCCTTCAAATCACAAAATAAGTGCAGAAATACACTTCCAGCAAAGTAATACCGCTACATGTACAACTGTACAGTGTAGTGTAAATCTGTGTATCTGTTAGGTTCCATTTCCGCTACTCACTCGGATCCAGGCTTTCCTCTCCGAGAGAGAGTTCTGTTGGGGTGGAAAGCCCGGACCCAAGTGAGCGGCAGAAATCAAGCCTATGTATCTGTGTGCAAATATTGTGTCAATTCAAGTCTGTATTGCATTATTATTTCACAGTATACACAGTGGATTGGTTTTCTGCTGATTTTTCACATGATTGTATTTACATGTACATTTCTTCCATTATAGAAGTTCAAGGTTGATGCATATTAATTTTGGGGGCACAGCTGTCTGCTGAGTAATTTTGGATAAGAGCAAAGGTACAGTGCATAGAGTTATGAAACCCAATTTTCATGTAAGCATGCTGTGGTTAAATTTCTTTTGGATTAAAACTTTGGTTTGCTATTGATTCTTTCAAACAAGCTTTACTTTTTCTTTCTAATGTACCTTGTCTCAATAGTCTTTATAACTGTTATTGGTAGAAGAAATGCAATTATTCACACTTGGCTGTGTTTAGATGCATGTCCACTTAACTACGCTTTGTCGCTCGTTTACGACTCCGTCAATTGTAACTGTCGTAAACTACTGTGCTTTTTCTGGGAGAAGATTGACACCTGTTTTCAGAGTCGCTTCTTCTCCTTGAAAGACCTCATTCAATGCTCTCAGTTTTTGTCGTCACAAAAAGAACTTGGCAGCAGCACGCTTCCCTTTTTTGATCGACCGCTTAACTGAAGACTTTGTTAAAACGAAAGCGATAAGAAATATGTGCCCGCGCAAACGTCAAAAAACGAACTGGTAGCAATCTGAAGATAAAACCTTATTCTAAAGGCTGAATTTCTCAAACATTGAAATACGGACTCTGAGATTCTAACTTTCATTGTAAGATTCATGTACATTGCTAAGTGGAAAATACACGCAAGCCGCGTGTAAAGGACACAGCAACTTTTACTCATCTAAAATTACACTCAGACTACGTGTAATTTAAGGCGCGTGTAATAGTTCGTGTAAAATTTTACGCGCGCGTATTTTGCGCGTAAATCCGCCATATTGCACGCATTTTACGCGCGTGTAGGTGCTGCTCTTCCTGTGGCCAGTACTGTACTATAATTATCTTTTTTAAAAATAGGGTGTAGAGGATCTCTTGTTTGTTCGCACAGAGACCAATTCAAGCTTTTTCTTGACAGTCCTCTTTATTCTGCCCTCAGAACAAAACGGCTCTCCTCTGCTGCTTGCATACTTGCTGACAGTTGGACAATCACGTCTGAATCACAGTTAATTTTGGCTTTTCTGTTTGGTGCACCCTTTTTGTTGTTAGAACAAAATACATTTAGTGGCTTGTTTTTTCATGT
This sequence comes from Pachyseris speciosa, assembly GCA_016490735.1. Lineage (NCBI taxonomy): Eukaryota > Metazoa > Cnidaria > Anthozoa > Scleractinia > Pachyseridae > Pachyseris > Pachyseris speciosa. The sequence continues at coordinate 76,908 of JAEMWC010000625.1, read as the reverse complement.
CCAGTCCTTTATAAGTGAATCTATGAGATTTCATAGAAGCGCTTAATATTGTGCATTCCACCTGTTGGTTTCTCTTTTCATCTTTTTCACCTTTTGTGTGTATACATGTAGGTGCTTGTTGTATTGTTTTTCTCTTTGCCATTTCTGAACCAACCTAATTTAATGTCATTTGTAAATAATTTTCATTTTTGAAGTGAGCCCTCTCAATGAGCACTATAGGGCCAACTTTGCCAGCAAATATTTTTGAATAAAAAAAATTGGGAACCAGTGCGATTATTCTTTTCTACTTTTCCAAGCTATGTTATCCTTACATACAATAAATCTGAGACAAATGGAATTGATGACCATGAAAAATGTAACTGGTTTGAAAAGCTGAACTTTTATAATCACAAATTTACAAACTGTAGACCGCACAACACATGTATATGCAAACTATACACTTCTGAATCCTTTCATATTGTAATTTTCCTTGTAGCATTCTAAACCCTTTTTTTTTTTTTTTTGCATTTTTTTTTTTGCAGTTTTTAGAATGAAGATGATGATGAGGAGTCTGATGAACTTGTCGGAACAACAACTTCACTAAGGCTGATGTAGACTGCGAGCACTCCCTCTTTCTTTCCTTCATCTCTCGCGCTTCGCGCTTGCTCACAAGATTGACGAAGGAAAGAAAGAGGGACTGCTTGCAGTCTAAGGCTGATGAGCTCTGGTGGACTCCAGTTCCAACCACTGAGCATTCTAACTACAATAGCTCCCATGTGGGTAGTTTTTGATGTTTCAATATGGAGTATCCAAAAGGGTAATGGCAGCCCATCAAATATTTTGTAGTAATGACAAGCATAACTGGAGTAGTTGGTAGCAACTTCTACACTTAGCAACCCTTGCTTGCTATTTATTTGAGAGCATATCCTGCTGGGCCAGTGTAGTGCCACACTTCCACTTTTGTGTGAAAACATTTTGTCTGATTTGTTGAAAGCTAAGACTTGAGTTCCTCTTTCACATAGTTTAGCCAGAAAAATTGCTCTATAGTTCTGCTCTATTTTATGTGGTTTATGAAAAGAACCTTGCACTTCAGGCTGTGCTTTTATTTTGTTCAGGTTTTAATATTCGTATATCCATGAACAATATGCTCTCCACTTTCCAAATTATCCTGTGTACTTCCTGGTTCCTAAGAAAGCCTTTTGAAACATATTCTTGCTATATATCTTATGTACTGTATATTTTAATAGTTAATTTCATAGGTTTCCTTTTAACTGATGCAGCAAATCAGTGTTTGTATAAATCTACATGTAGCTGGTTTAGAAACATGCAGTAGAAGGGAAATAGTCAACTGGCTATGTTAAAATTTAACTTTTATTGCGTGGTTATTGTCATCAGTTTGTAGCAATGAAGAAAGTTGTTAGAATAACCATTAAAAGCGTTTACTGGAACTGTCATTGTATAGTTAATTTAATCTTTTATTGTTAGTTTCACAACCCATTTCTTTTCCAACACAGAGGGAATAGTTATATCTACTACCCATTAACTAAATGGTTACCACAGATTCACCACCCAAACCAAAAAATGGAGTTAAAACAACCATAAACAATATAGTTATTAGAGCCAATATTAAGGTACTATAACATAAATTACAAGTGTAAAGGATCACAACTTACTTTTAAAAAGGGCCGCAAAGGCCAGTGTGGCTGCGATGGAAACAAGCATTTTTCTCACCAATTATTTTAACCAAATCAAATAATTATATTGACCTGGATTTCAAACTATACCCAAACTGGCCGAAATCTTTACTTTCCACCAGCTTTACACAGTGCTTAAAGGCCTCATGAAGTCTCATTACACTTGCTTTACATTTAATCGTAAAGGTAGCGTAAAGCTTGCATTTACAGAATGTAAATGTTGCGTAAAGCTTCGTAAATCCAAACTTCACGCCGGCTTTACACAGTGCTTAAAGGCCTCTTAAAGAAGTCTCATTACACTAGCTTTACGTTTACGGGTAAAGGTAGCGTAAAGCTTGCATTTACATAATGTAAGTGTAGCGTAAACCTTCTTAAATTCGAACTTTACGGCGGACTTATGCTAACATTACTCCAACTTAAATTCGCCTTTTCATGCTGTGTCCTAACAGATAGCCAATAACGAGCTGCCTGTAAGAATGGTAATCGACACCCGCGGAGTAAATTCCACAAAACGATTCACAAACATCGTCTGGAATCAATCCTGGGGTCGAAGTCCTACTTTCCATAAATTGGAAGATTGGCTATGACTGGCTAACCGTCGCTAACGGAAGTGGCGGTTCAGTTGAGCAGACGTTCGTGTGGGAGGAACGCGTGACAAGCAGAAACAAAACTCATGCCGAAGCCAACAGTCAGGTTAAAAGATTACTGATTACACCACGCAGCCAGAACCAACAGGCTCTGATCAATTAAAGTTTTTCCCGCTGATTGGAAACTGGTCACATTTTGAGGCGAGAAAATCGACAAGATGTCTTCTTTTCGCGGGTTGACAATTATCTAAATCTAAATCTAAATATCATTATGTCGGCAAAATCGTGGAACGACATCACGCCAACTCTAAAAAGCTAAAAAATAAAACTATACTAAAATATACAAAATAACAGTAAAAGTTAAAATACTGATAAAATTATACTTATTAAGTTTACTTTTAAAAATACAAAGAGATTGGCTGGAGACAGTCTCTTGTGGGAGTTTGTTCCATTCAGTTATTGTCCTGGGAAAAAAAGAAAATCTAAAAATATCTTTATGTCCTTTTGGTACAATAAACTTAAAATCATGGCTTCCCCGAGTCCTCCTTTCTCTGTTTGCTTTCAAATAATCCCCCCCAGTCCCCATCTTGTATACAGTGGAGAGCCTTGCGTGTCTCCTCATCGTTTCAAGTGTGTCCCACCGTAGGTCTTGCAGCATTTCCGTCACGCTCGCTGTTCGATCGTAATTTCTAGTAGCAAAGCGCGCTGCTTTCCGCTGTATTCTTTCTAGAGCGGCTTTATCTTTCTGGTGGTGTGGGTCCCATGCACTACAGGCATACTGGAGTTTTGGCCTCACAAGAGTCTTGTACGCAGTTTCTTTCACTGTCTTTGGGCAGTTCCACAGGTTTCGCTTGATAAGTCCCAAGATCTTATTTGCTTTAGATGTGATAGTTTCGACATGTGGTGACCACCTCATTTTGTTATCGAGCATTACCCCCAAATAAGGGTGACGTTCAACTTCTTCTAGGATTTCTCCACAGAATACATATTCCCGCTTTGGTGGATCCCTCCTCGTTGTAAAACATATGATTTTGCACTTTGAAGGATTAAATTCCATCTGCCACTTTTGTTGCCAATCTTCTAATCTATACAAATCATCTTGGAGATCAGCTGTGTCATCATCACAGCAAATTGTCCCATATAACAGCGCATCGTCAGCAAAAAGTCTAACAGTAGAGTTCAGACCATCAGGTAAATCATTTACATACATTAAGAACAATAGTGGTCCTAAGACTGTTCCTTGGGGAACGCCGGATGTTGTAACTACAGGTGCAGATGATTCTCCCCCAATTACCACTGATTGGGTACGCTGTGTTAGAAACGACTCGAACCAGTTATGTAGTTGGCCACGAATTCCGTAATAATCAAGTTTCTTCAAAAGTCGGCGATGGGGAACTTTGTCAAATGCTTTTGAAAAATCGAGGATTGCAGCGTGAATTGTTTTGTTGGACTGGATAGCACTCGCTATATCATGACGGCGGGTTCGGTTCCCGGTCAAATCAAACGCAGTAGACCCTCCCACCCTGGTCGATTGAAAGAGTGTCAATAGTGCTGTCCCTCCCTCGGCAAGTGCCATTTTGTCCAACGGACTCGGTCGCTAAAGCTTGGATATTCAAATCAAGAGAAAAGGTCAGGTATATGCTATGAATGAGCGATTCTCGTGCACTTGTGATGGGTTTTGAAAGCCAGGAAGCAATATACAGAATGCCACGTTATACATCGGCAGCTAATCGCAATTTGGAGCGAATTTATCAAGCTTCGTATGAAGATGGTCGGTTTGCAGACTAATCAGCCTTTAATCTTGTTTAATGGAAGATCCCTCTGGTAGGAAAACCCGAAAAACTGCCATTTAAACCGGCCAGGACACACAGTGAAACATTCAGTTAAAGGTAAGTGAGCTTATTTTTTTGTCAGACACTTTTTGAACCCTAAATAAAACTCTAAGATAATAGCTTTCACTCGGTTATGATATACCTGCCAACTCTCACGCATTATGCGTAAGTCTCACGCCTGCGGACCAAATACGTCGATCTCGCGCATTGAGGACAATTTCTCACGCTTGACTTAGAAAAATTAAATTCAATATTCCAACAAATGGCGCTTAATGTCGAGTTTGAGTCCTAACTTTAACAGAACGCGCTAAAACGCCGCGTTTCAGTTTGCATTACGAACTCAAATAGCTTCGGAAGTGTTCGGAAGTCATCGGAACATGTTCGGACATGTTCGGTAACGTTTTGAAGTCTTCGATAAATCGTCGGAAGTCGCCGGTACATTTTCGGAAATTCCTGTCATGAGGAGACGAAAATCTCACGCATTTGATTCAGACAAAGTTGGCAGGTATATGATGATGAGAAGCGAGCCGGCCGAGAAGTACCGCAAAATAGACCAGTTATTGAGCTGCACAAACAAACACATAGTAATATTAAATTAGAAAACTATATTTATTTTGAACTTTCAGATCAATATGTTGACTCTTTTGCAGGATATTATGCTTATAACTACACATACGGTATGTCTTGTGACTGTAATACGCTTGTGACTGTAATAATTTGTGTATTGAAAAGATTTAGATGCCAGTTTAATTTAAATTGAAAGGTGAGGATTTCAAACGCCGCTAGTCTGGTTTCCATATCATCGCAGACAATCGCGGCCAGTCACAGATGGTAAACGATCGCAAAGTCCGCTGTTTCGATACGATCGCCAAGAATCGCAAACGATCGCAAAATAAAGTTTTAGCATACATTTCGGTCAAACCCCCAAGGCATGCAAGTACCCTCCGAAAAGCCCCGACCTCTTCCACTTCAAATTAGAATTAACGATGAGATGATGATCGATGAAATGGAAGAGGTCGGGACTTTTCGGCGGTTACTTGCATGCCTTGGGGCTTTCTTCTGTCATGAAACCCAACGTCGAGAGTGATTCAGTAAAATAGCGTTTTAAACGGCTCAGGAAGGCAAAACTAAACACTACTCCTCAGTGTATTAAAATTTGATTTCACTTTATTGAGATTTCCAGACTAAGATCCGTTCAAAATTATATTATTCAGTGTCTTAAGCCCCGGCTACACGTTGTAACATTGTTAGAAGATCACTTTTTAACTTTTGTTCTTTAGCGGTATATACAAGAGCTGTATAGATCGTTTTCAGTCACGCAAGTGAAAAAATAAAATCATCAACTATTCAAGAGATAAAGTCAGGAAATTGTGATATTATAGAAGAGCAATGAATAAACAACATGCCATAGTCTCAGGGCCGTGGGCATGCGATATCCCGTACTCGAGTTATTCGGCAAAATGTACCACTCAAAATTGTAGTGTTCTGTATGGAAACGCCATCTTGGTGTACCTCTGAGGAACACCAAGATGGCGGCCGGAAACGAGTTAGAACATGTGTTTCTTGCTTTAGCTATTTCAAGGCTTTGTTCCCTCTGTTGAGTTTTCAAACATTCACATAGACGCTTTGCTTACCATGTTGGCTTTTCAAACCTCAAAAACACAAGGTGAATCGATATTTTCATGTAAATGACATGCTTGTGAGCAGACATCTTTATGTCACGCACTGCGAAAAACTCTAAAATTCAAACTGCTCTATTTTCAAAACAAAGCAAGCCACCGAGCTGAAAACATGTAAGCAGATACATTTCTAAAGTGTCTTTTACGTGATGAAGATAAAAATGCAAAAGTCTGTTTACTCTTGAATTTTAGTTTTTTATGACGTCACGTGAAAACCATCTATTATCGCTTAACAACCGAAATTAAAAACTATACAGAAGAAAAGATTAACCTAAATGCATATTAAAAGATAAATACACAGTTAATTAATTATAAGTACCTCTAAAACGATGCGTCTTTAGTGTATTCTTAAAAACAGAAACCAAAGGACTAAAGTCAGCTAAAGTCAATGTCTATGGGTAAGGCATTCCATAGCCTAGGGGCAGCGACCGAAAAGGCCCTGTCTCCATACGTTTTCAGGCGAGTCTTAAGTATTTGTAAAAAAGTATTTGTCGGTTGACTTTAGATTCCTCAATGGTTCGTATCGCACAAGTTAATTACTGATAAACACAGGTACTAAGTTATTCAGTGCTTTATAAATGATTAACAAAACCTTAGATATAACCCTCTGCTCAACATGCAACCAGTGTAATTCCTGGAGAATAGGTCTAGTACACGTTACAAGGCGCGCAGCACAATTCTGAAGGCGTTGAAGTGTTTCAATTAAGTACTTTAGTGAGCCTAAGAGCAGAGAATTACAGTTGTCCAAACGACAGTTCACAAAAGCGTGGACAAGGATCTTTGTATTCTCAACCGTCAGATACTCGCGAATCTTAGCAATATTTCTCAGATGGAAAAGTGCAGGCTTACAAACAGAGCTTAATTACAGGTTTCTCTAGAGATACCGTTTGATCGAAAACCACTCCTATGTTCCTCGCCGTAATAAAAGGACACACACGATAATCCCCGACTAGGGATGGCGTAGTGGTGACAGCACTCGCATTCCACCAATGTGGCACCGCGTTCGATTCCCGGTGGTGACGCCATAAGTGGGCTGAGTTTGTATTGGTTCTCGACCCTGCTCCGAGGGTTTTTCTCCGGGTACTCCGGTTTTCCTCCCTCAGCAAAAACCAACATACGGCTTATTCGAGCTGGCTGTAGGCTGTGCTCCAAGGTCATACATGAGCCGTATAGCGGCTGCTAGAGGCGCCTTGTATATGCTTTCGGTTCGACCTTGCATGTTGAGCTGCGTCCTTGCTGTACTTTGCGAGGACGATTAGCACAGACAGTTATTATTAATTATTATTATTATTATTATTATTATTATTATTACTAAACTGTAATGTACGGGCCAGATACTTAGAGCTTATGACAAGCAATTTCAGTCGTGTCTCTATTAAGCTTAAGTTTGTTGCGGGTCATCCAGTTATCGACTTCTCTCACACAAAATCCAACCTGGGCGACGGAGCTCACCTGATCATCGTCACTTAGGGAATTGAAGGAGAGATACAACTGGGTATCACCTATGCGTAACGATGAAAACTCATGTTGAATCGCCGCAAAATATTCGCCAAGCGGCTAGGCAAAGAGTAAGTACAGTACTGATCCCTGTGAGCACGGAACCCTAAGGCGCACCGCAGGACAAGGAACGCGTAGCTGCCCTAACATCCCGAATACAGACAAAGTGAGGTCTTCTCAGGTATAATTTAAACCAAGCCAATGCTGTACCACGTAGACCAAAACGATGAGTTAAACAGTTCAAAAGTATTGAGTGATCGACCGTATCGAAGGCAGCAGATAGATCTAATATATAGATTTAGCCTAGCCTAAAAGCTCCACGAATTTTTTTTTCTGGTATTGAGCAAATTCGCATGGCTTTCCTTGAGCCAATATGTTATGTTTAGAGCAGTCAACAGGAATTGACCGCGGTTCAAAAACCTCTAATGATTAAAACACTACAAGAAAACAATACAGGACGTGTATGTTTGTTCCAAAAGAAATTTAATAATCAGAAAGCGATCAGACATCAATTTTCATCCAACATCGTGTCTGAACGTTTAGCTACCTCTCCCAACATTCCATTTATTCTTAAATGTCTTTCCACGTTTGATCTCGATGAAACATTTTCATTCAACATTTCACATTACGAAGAAATGTTTGATCGTTTAGCCACCCCAGCCAACAAAACGTGCACAGCCGGTAAAAAGCAACCAAATGAACCACCTAAAGTCGAAATTTCAGCGATAACGCGCAAAAAATCGTTCTGTCTAGTGTTTGCACAAACATTGTTTGTGCGTTTAAGCCACCCAACGTTATGTTTGACAACTGACGATGTTGGATGAAAATGTCTCATCGTTTAGCCGGGGCCTTAATCCTTAAATTTGCGAGGACGTATTGCGATTATGTGTTAAAAAAGTTGAGGGACCGAGGTCGAAAAACAGTCAGCCAAGTGGAGTACAAACACTCGTTCGCTTGTAAAGAAAACAATGTAACAAAACAAACGATTCAACTACTTCCTTGCGTCCAAAACGAGTACATATGATTGTTATTTATATCCATTCGAGAGAAAAATACACGTTTCATTCCTGAACAAAAGTAACAGCGATTAAACCAAATTTTAAGCTTGAACTTTATTTAAGCTTAATTTACCTCACCGTCCTGTATTGTAGAGGTTTCTACCAGTTAAAATTACGTAAGCTTCAGTAAAGTAAAAATAAGCATCCGCAAAAATACCAAACGGTTTGTCCAAAGAAAGAGCTTTTTCCACAGAGGTTGAGCTACTCGTTCCTTCCATTAATACCGGTGAACTGTTAAGTGACGTTTCAGTCTTGGTGAGATGCAAGATGCCGCGGTAAAGTGAAAGCCCTTGAAGCGTTGACTTGTACTGTTTTCAACCACACAATCGATCCAAGTTTGAAGCTTTTCCTGAGAAAAATCTTTCGCACTTCCTTTTATGACTTGAAAATTCACCTTCCAGAGTATCTTTTGACAAGTTCTTGATTTTTATGCTTTTTACGCGAATTTAAAGACAAACTTCGATCGAAGAAGATGAATTTGTTTTGCTCAAAATGAAGAAACCAACTGAATGTGAAATTACGAGCCACAGAAAGCGCGCGAAAAAGTAAGCCTCGATTTGGTTTGGGTGTCCCACACCTGGTTTGAGCCAGCGATCCAATTGAAAGCAAGTACCTGGTCAGCGGTCAACTTCAAAAAAACGGCTGACCTCGATGAGGTCTTAACTTGAGCCCGCGATATAGTAACGTCACACTGGTCAGCGGATACCTTATTTTTACAGGTGTCAACTGGCTATAAGATGGATGTCCAGTATTAAAGACATATGGTGTAAACTAGCTGGTCAGCTGGACCAGGTGGAATATGGCCGCCATGTTGGATTATTATGATGATTATTAGGATATTATTAATTATTGTGCGACTCCGTCGTGCGTACGAGCCCACGAGCAATACCGCTAGCCATTATTACCATGAGAAAAGCAGTTGACGGGTTTCTATAGGGATGGTCCTATAAGATGGATGTCCAGTATCAACCTAAGGCCGTACGCTTTAAATTAGCTGGGCAGCTGGGCCTGGTGGAGTATGACCGCCATGTTGGATTATTATGATTGTTATTAGGATATTATTAATTATTGGGCAACTCCGTCGAGTCCTCAGACTGTTTGGCCAGCGGTTAGTCGCCAGGAGAGACTCTGGGATAATGGAAAAAAATCAAATTTTTTGATTCGCTGGCCCGTAACGGCTTCCATTGTTTTACCCCAGATTTTCTTGGAAAATGGCGGTCCATTATCCCAGAGTCTCTCCTGACGACTAACCACTGGCCAAAGAGCCTGAGGACTCTGGGTACGAGATTGTCGTCGTCGTCGTGCGGTAACGCCCGCGAGCAATACCGCTAGCCATGACTACCATGAGAAAAGCAGTTGACGGGTTTCTATAGGTATGGTGGTCCGCTTGGCGGCGCGTTGGGCCGCCGGAGCTCCGCTAGTAATAACAAGATAACAGCTCTATCTCTGTTGTAAATAGCTATATCATTACTAACTTTAACCAGAGCAGTTTCAGTTCTAGGATAATCCGCAGGCGTACTCTTGTGGAGCCGTTTACTTTTTTTTTTTAATTTTAATTTTTTTTTAATTTCATCAGCTTCGCCAGAGACCTGGCAGGGACACTACAACAGCTTGCGCCAATTACTGTAGGCCCGTAACTGCAAACCCTCCCCCATAACCACATTCAAGTAAAGATAGACCACCACCCGGGGACTACGTCCCCTACTCTTTTCGAACAGTGCGTGGGTTCTTTAACGTCCCACAGAATCAGTTATGAAGAGTAGTGAGACGGGGCCTACGGTTTATCGTCCTTATCCGAGAAGACTAGAAAGTCTAACCATTTGCAGATGTCATTACAAAGGCAGCACTTTCTCCTCAATTATTTAAAGACCCTGAGTGTTTGTCCGGCCGGGGTTAGAACCCGCGACCTCCCGCATGGTAGTCCGGTGCTCTACCACTGAGCTAACCGGTCGGCGAATAAAGTTTGTGAATTGCCACATTCCCGGATAACGCCAGAATAAAACTCTGTTTTAGTAGCTTTGATCACATCGTTCAACATACGGCTCTGTTCCTGAAATCTACGGTCACACTCGAGTTGTGAGGAATTTTGTCGGTATATCATGGGGCGGTGGAATGAAGTGTGGTAGTTTTAGTCATCAGAGGAGCATGAGTATCCAGTAATGACTGCAGTGTGTTGTTGAGTTTGTTTACGAGGTCTAGAAGACCAGACGTTTCAGCATCCTTCACCAGGTTTGAATTCTCCAGGTGCAACAGAATTTATCATAGTTAATAGCACAGATCTTACGACAAGGCATTGTCGGTCTCTCAGGTAGCAGTTTATCCAAGCGCAAGGAACTATGTACAGCTACTTGATCAGAGATGAAAGGGTCTTGAACGAAGTACTCGCCAACTAAATCATCATGAGCTCTCGTAATTATATCAAGAGTGTGTCCTTTCTTATAAGTTGAGTAGGAGGCATGCTGAGTCAAATCAAACAATTCAAGTACTAGCTTCTCAGAAACGACGAGCGTCATAATCTTCTATGTCATCCACATGGAAATTAATGCCCCCCGGAGACGAGGAAAGCACTTGGGACAAGGACAAGTCCTTCCAAGAAAGAACTAAACTCATCAAGACTCATCACTACAGCATTTTACCGTTTACTGCATCTCACATGGACTTAAGAACTGCCAATGCACAATGATGTGACTCTAATTAAACATTCAAGAAACTTCAAGACTTACATTGGTGTACTCACGAAACTTCTAGACAGTCGCCCAAGTCACGTAATAATTTTTCGTAACAAATTATCTTTGGAAAAGCATATTGACATTAATAATGGTCACAACGATAAAAACATAAAGAAAAAGCTGAATTAAAAAAAAAACGTGGCTGTTGTTACCGCGCAAACATGAAGTCACGAGTAAAAGAAACATACCACATTTTAGCCAGATAAAGCAGTTTAGGAAGTTCCACCTAGTATAGTGGCGTTTGGGTTGATATTAGAATTCAAAGGTGACAAACCGCAAACAAATGTTGCTTTTAAAAATATCTGCATGTAATAACTGTTAATCAGTAGGATGCCTAAAATGTGTGCAATTCCACAATTGGTTTCGGCTCCATCAAATCCTCTACCAACTGCAGAACATTTTAGGAGAAGCCACCCACACTGTGAGCACAGTTATTGACAATACATATTAGCAAGGAAAACAACGTAAAATAATAGGAGTACGTTAAATAACGAACTAAGCACACGTGAACTAAATAAGCAAGCACGCGCACAACTTTAAGAAAATTGCGTGCGCACACGTATAAAAATGTAATGAATGGAAGCAACAAGGATCTCAAATTTGGGCGTCAGGATAATATAAAGGATATAATCTCATCTCTGGATTGCTAATCTCATCTCCTGTAGTGTAGCACCATACTTCTCAACGATAGCACCGTGGCGTTTTAAGAATTTAGTTAACGATTTACGAAGCAGCGTAGATTTGAAGCCTTGGTGAAGGAGATGTGATAAAAGTCGGTGAAGTCTATCAATAAAATCCAGTTTCGATGTGTAAAGTCTAGCATATCTCACTTACTGAGATATGCAAACATCATAGGCCGGATTGGCGGGAATGTTGCTGTCCATGTGAGGAAAATTGACAATCCGAAATGAGAAGTCATCCCTCTTATCGTAGACACTGAGATAAAAAGGAGTGTTGTTATCACCATTCGAACGCTTACGAATGTTCAGTTACTACGGATACTTTGTCCCCCTCCAGCTGGTGAGGTTAACTTCCCTAAAACTTAATTGAATTGTGCCTTTTACTTATTACACCCTCGAGATTTATATAAATAAGCATTAATTCTTTGACTTGTGTCTACAAAATTACATAATGACCAGGCGCCCATTTCTCAACGCAACCCAAGAATTTTCGGGCCCGAAAATATTTTTTTCAATTCATGGGTTGTGATTTTTCTTCAAAACTAGTCCAATATATCTATTAATTGTGGAGATTTTGGCACGTATTGCCATCCTAGCTAATTGAATATCGAATTTTTGGAGTTGAACATTATGTACCTAATATGGCTTTTCGGGTCCGAAACGTTTACGCAGTTTTGAGAAACGGACACCAGGATCCTGTCGCATACCTATATTATAGAATTACGCTAAATCTAGGTAGTTTAATCGCCTTTGTTAATCGTCCTCGTCCAAGCAAAAGGAAGGAAACTACCGTTTTTCATGTTTAGCTGCCCAAATGGAACAAAATATAAATACTGTTCGAACTAAGAAAAAATAAAACAGAAATAAAGAAAAAATGCAAAACAAATTAAACATAGAACGAACGAACGAACGAAACAACGACAAAATTGCGCAGCCAATGAAAAACAATCGTACCTTACCAGGGGTGTGCTACCTCAGTGGAAAAGCGTTCAAAGATGAGCTACTTTAGTTAGCACGAGTTCACAATTGCTATAAACGGAATTTTAACCGAAAATCGTTCCCTGAGCTTCTATGTAGAACTGACTAAAAATATGTATCCAGATCTGCCATTGTGCTTGCTGTTGTGGAGGGCAGTTCTTGTGCTTTGTTGATGCCAGCAGCTGCAGTGGTGGAACAAGCTTCTGACTCGTCTGCTTTACTGAAATAATAATAAGGTGCGTCTCTTGTCATCATTTCTTCGATTTTAGATATCAGCTGCGCGAAAGTTGGACGTTCACTTGGATCGGCGTTCCAACACGGTAGCATTAACTGGTAACTGTTGAAAGAAAATAGATCACATATACTCTGAAAATTGAGGCGACTTACATTTTTATCGAGCAAAAATCTAGGAAAGTCTTTACATCGGTTGGGTAAAACAAAATATAATGCATAGTGTATAATTATTTTCTTAAATAAAAATTGTCTGTTCTTATTATAGACCTTTTGATTTGCGGCGTTCTTATTACCTTTGCTCCTTGAAATCGCCCTATAATTCTTTTGTGAAAGCGTACCAGAGAATGTGTCGTTTGTCGCACATGATGCTTAATCTCTCTAATGCCATTGACTAACATTGCGTTATAGGGCTACACTCACCCGGATAATCACATTCCTCCCGTGTTCACTTCATTTTCAGAGGGCTCCAACCATTACCACGTTTTTTGTACGCGGCTAGCCGGTAAACCTCATTCTAACCAACCCAATTTAGTATTTGGGATTTAGTGTTATATGACAAACTGTTGCTAGGGGATACAACGCTTATAGGGACTATGTCAGCTGTGGCACATGTGCCGGCTGGCACTAATTTGCATACAGTTCATTACAACAATCTCGCTCGACCGGACGCCCACCATTGTTTCCCATGTGCCGACAACACGTTGATACAACGCGGAGAGAAGAACTTACGTGCCTGTTTTTTTCTCGAAATCATGGAAATTGACGTTGCTGGCGTCGAAAGCGAGTCTAGTGTGGTGAGATTAGCCGGTTTGTTTGCGTTGTATGTTGTCTGACGTGAATACTGCTTTCATTCTCTCTTTGCGGCAAACATGTTTTGATGACAGTGACTTAATTTGTTTTCCTTTGGTTTTTAGGTCGAACCTTGCAACTGCAAGAATACTTGTTCTCGAAAAACTACCTCAAAAACCAATGATTGCTCCTGTAAAACTGCAAAAGTGCATTGCACCAATTTATGAACTTGTAACACGAAGAAAAAGTAATGTCAAAACAAACCGGTAAGCTTGAATGTCTCATCAAATGCAAAACATCGAAGAAGATGCCCCGCGAACTTGGAATCAGTGGAATAACCGAACTTTAATTTCGCCGAGACCCAAGAAGAATAAATTAAACAATCCAGCCAAATCCTTTGATGTCTACACTCCCAAACTCTGCGTCTGATGGCGCTGCTGACCTAAATTCTCTCTCGTCCACTGCCAGCGCGACGACCGACGCTAGTAGACATCACAATTCCACGAAAATAATTCTTCCAAAGCCAAACCTCAAAAAAATATTGCTACAAACACCGTCTGCATTTACTTAAGACTGATTGTGAGCAAAAACCTCCTCAAAATTCCTCAACATTAACGCGATTCAAACAGATGAAATTGCCTACTTGGAACCTTCGACAGGATTTGAAAAAGTTGGGCCAACGATTTCAAAAGCTTTCTGGCCAACTCGCGCATGCGCGTTAGATGATATAGTCCCTTTAATTACACATGGGAATTACGCAATCTCGTTCCCAGAGCCCACGTGTCTTTTGGCCAGCGCCAAGACACGGAGCTCTGGAATAATCCATTTTCAGACTCCCAGATTTTAGGAGTTCCGGTTTTACGGCGCATGTGTCACGGTCTTGACCAAAATAGAGTCTTTTTCATAAGGCGATCGACTTTTCGTCAGAAAAACTGGGGGGAAAGGAGTTGAAAAGAGAGCAACACGATGCCATACGAGCAGTTTGCGTAGAAAAAAAGAATGTTCTGGTCGTACTTCAAACGGGATTCGGGAAATCACTGATTTATCAATTATTGCCAGCAATGTTTCTTCACCTCCGGTAAGGCGGCGAATTTTTTCCCTCTCAACGCATCGATGAGAGATCAAGTGGAGAAGTTAGAGGGACTTTTAGATGTGTGCATTATTCAAAGCGTTGTTGAAGAAGGTAATAAAAAAAACTTTAAAATGCCAGGGAAAGCTGTTTGCTTTTTGGTCATCCTGAAGTCTTCGTGGATTGCAGCAATGTCAGGCTAGGAAAGAGTACAGTACAAGCACTTGTTGTTGACACGGCTCGTTTGATGCTATAGTATTAATTATGATTAATCCTTTCCTTTGGGGCTGAGTTGATTGTGATTGCTGGACTCGGCGTCATAAGTGGGCTGAGTGTGTTGGTTCTCTGCTCTGCTCATTTGATTTGAGTTCATGTAGAGCTAGAGTTCGTTTGATTTACTGTATCCCCAATTAGTAGAGCATCTGTGCTCGTCTAGAAGGATTTCAGACTTAAATTGATAATTATTAACGGACGCAGAGGCTGTATTTGTGTGTGTGTTTGTGTTTTCCACTATAGCACTCCAAAGTGATCATTTTTAGAACTAAAACGTTACTTTAAGCTGATGGGAAATCAACAATGTTCAGTTTTGTTTCTTCAGAATATACATGAAAAAACACAGTGACCTGAGTTTACTGGCTTGTGTCTTGGTGTGAACAACCAAGACACAGGTTCTCTCACCTTTCCGCCTAATTTCAGCAAGGCTATGCCAATCCAATAATGGGTTCTTCCTGCTTCCCAAGTTTCAATTTTTTTTAACATATTTAAATGTTCCTTGTCTTTTTAGTGCCTTACTAAACCATTTGCTAGAGAGACTTGAGGGAAAAATGATGTTGAAGTGTGTGAGGGCTATATATATATATATATTCTGCTGGTCACATACCAGGTTTGGTCGGTTTTAGCACAGCCTTGTCTCGTATGTCTAATTTAATTCTGAAATATTTCACAAATAAAATACTGATCAGTGGTGCAGCCTTTTAACTTTATGTATAATTCATGTAATGAGTTAATGACAGCATCAGCATAATGTTAATTAACCAAGTTGTGTTAACTGTCATGCACATGTATCACAATAGATGTGTTGCTGCATAACAGTAGAAAAGACATGGTTTCAAATGTTATTCTGAAGTCAACCTAAACTTATAGTAAAAAAAAGTGTTCGAGTTTGGCACAGCTGTGGATGAAAAATAAAGCTAATAATTAAAGAAGTTATTTTCTTTTGCTTTTGTTCTTTTCTTCAACAAGGGCTACATTCTGTCCAGCATATTTTTTGCTCTGTTGGTAACAAGTTGAATTTACATTTACATAAGTGTCATCAGACATGACATGATTGCCAGACCAGCAAATAAAATTCATCAGCCTGCATTCAAAATTAGACAATGTGTTTCTTCATGTTTCTGGCTTAGTATTTTTAATGGAGATATGTTTGCAAAATATAATAACATAAAAAGCCAGAAAAATGGAAAACCAGAATTCAGAAAACTTCAATGTAATTGTGCTTCGCAAAATCCATCACTCTCCAAAAACTGTATTATGCAATTAACCCAACACAACATTTTCTAGCATTCATGAACTCATTACATGTAAGTCCATGAACTTAATGATGCCTTGACGCATTCAGATATCAAAAAAATCAATCATTTTATCAACTACCAGTCTGTGCAAAAGGCACACGTAAGTTCACTTTATAGTGGCATTTTTATTTTATCCAATTATGTCGCTTGTATACATACTAAAGTACTTCAGGACTGTGACAATGACAAAAGGAAAGTTAATTTTGTGAGATGCCCTCATTGCATTGAGACTAAAAAAATGTATGAACTTATACTTCAATTGTAACCCACAGATGACAGATCTAGATCCACAAACCCTTTTTTGCGGTAGCACTACCAACTCCCAGCAAGACAGCATTCATTTTCTGGACAAGAGAGATCTCACAACATCTGATGTTCATAAGTATACCATAAGCTGTAGCCCATTTCCATTCACCTAATCACATCCCACAGAGTTGTTTACGAACAAATGTTGCAGGGTGGGACTTATGATTATCATCCTTATATCCAAGAAGACTAGATCAGAAAGCCTAACATTTGCACATCATTACAAAGACCTTAAGTGTTTTCCAACCGGGATTTGAACCTGCGGCCTCCCACTCACCTGACTGATGCCTCATCGCACTGGGCTAGCCAGGTGGTCAGTGGTTCAACCTCTCAGTAAGTAGTCAAGATACTGTACTTACACCATGAGTTCAAGCCTCCTAGTCTCCAGATATGGTTTTTCAAGTTAATAACCTCAAACAGTGTCATAATATAAAATTACCAATTCTGTCAATTAAGCATTAACATATCAGTCAGCAAAATATTTAACTCAACCATCAGAACAATGCATGAACATCAATCGTTTTATTCCAGTTCCTTAGTTTTAAGACATGTACAATCAAGAACACCAAAACAATGAACAAACCTCACTATTGCGCAGCCAATGCAGTCTTTGCCAAAATCAACACTCCTTTATTTTGCTAGGGAGGTTGAGGTTTTCTTATTGACTCTGGCAAGATCCTCACTTCCACGTTTTGGCGAGGCTTTGCCGGACTACAGACGCGCGTTCTCCTCCGTCGCTTTTTCCTTGTTTGGCTTCTCGCTGATTCTGGACGGATGCACCTTCTGTCGCCTTCTTTCCTCGCGTTATCCTTAATGACGTTTGAAATGTCTAACGCTGTTGTGACAAGCTGCGCAAATTTGTTTTGGAAACCCATCGTCCTCCGTGAAAGCTAGACCTGTTACATTCTCAAAAATTATTGAAAGGTTTTCTTTCTTTGAATTTTCTCCAAACAAATTAATCGGACGACTCGAAAAGGTTGAATTGCAGTATTTGTAAACGTACCGGCGATCTGAAGCTTTCGATAAAACCTTGACAAGAGTATTCCCCGCCAATTGCTCCGCCATATTTGTTTACGAAGCAACTTCCGGCTCAACTGCCCATGCTCGAACTTCTAGCCAATGAAAAAATTCAAAAAAATGGATTATTCCAGAGCTCCGTGTCTTGGCGCTGGCCAAAAGACACGTGGGCTCTGGGAACGAGATTGGGAATTACGTCACTGATTCTGCTAAGCCGCCATCTTTCCAAATTCACTCGAAAGTGATCAAACAGAAAATGAAAAGCACAATAAATGTTTTATAAACATAACTATTATTGAGGCAATGAATTTAAAATATTCATGGATCTTATAACCTCATTTCGGTGTAAACATACAGTCAAATCCAGTGACATTAATGGCTATAATACATTTTCAAAGTCAGTGCAGAGGCTACATGTCATATGTGATACTAGAGAATGACCAATTTTTACAGAAATACCTTTGTAGCTAGCTTAGTTTCTAGAGCCTTACAACGTTTTGTCAGAACATCAGTTCTCTTCTTTGTCTCAAATTATAAACCAGTTTAATTTGACACTTTTTATACGTTTGAAAATTGTATACATTCACTTTGGAAAACACTCTATTTCCAGGATTGGGCGAAGTGAAAACCCGATTTATTTTATTTGATGATTTGCCATAGAAAATCGGCGTTTAGATACTTACATAGCATCATCACACGTTTGTGGCTTCTCCATGCGATAACCAGTGTTGAGGACACCGTATAAACGCCTGTTGCTTATTGCGGGATACGGAATGGCTCCTGTAGGATTGTCTTAAAGAGGAACGGTAAGTGTGTAGAAAGACTTCTAAGAAATGTAAAAACAACGAATTTGGAACATCTGTTACCATTTGAAAGTTGCTATACGTAATCAAGTTAATTATCTAGAGAAACTCTTCGTTAGATGGTGACCACTGGAGGGGAGTAAATGTTTGATTTAAGATTTGACCATGAGCGAGAATATGCAAAAATATAAAGGAAGATCCAATGATCCAGTACCTGATGAAAAAGAGAAGGAAAGACTCAAGCCTTATCTAAATTTATTTTCTTTTTCTGAAGGCACCTTATTTCTTTCACAGTACATGTTCGAGCTCAATGGCGAGATAGATGCTGTCTTCAAAGAGTGATCAGCAGTGGAAGAAAATACTAACGGGTCAGCTAAACAACAAGGGAACTCTACCCAGGCCTGTCTATCAAGTAAGTTGTGAGGACTCACCTCTTTCACAAATCGACCTTTTTGACGACCGCTCTCTTGCGAGACTACGGAAGAGGGTATCTTATTTCTTGGCATGTTGTAAACTATGGACTGGATTGGATTTGAAAAATATGGACTGGATTTGTAAAGCATGGATTTGTAAAACATGGATTGTAAAAGGTGGATTTGTAAAACATGGATTGCGTGTAATTATTATTATAATTATTATTATTATTATTATTATTATTATTATTATTATTATCAATTTATCAATTAATAATGATAACAATAATTACCCTCAATCCATGTTTTACAAATCCATGTTTTACAAATCCAGTCCAGGTTTTACATATCCAGTCCAACTTTGACAAATCCAATCCAGTCAACCTTTTACAATATGCCTTATTTCTTCCGTCCTTCTGGAAAACATGTATGGGGAGCAAAAGAAGAAATTTGGTTCCCCATTATCATGCCAGTTTTAACCACGTCATCTTGATAGAAGAGGTATTCTAAGATAATAAAGCAAATGAATTAAACTCTTACCCATTGTAGCCACCTTCCATAGAACAACTCCGAAGGACCATCTAAAACTTAGGCGTTAAGAAGAAAAAATAATACGTTATAATACGTTATAATACGTTACAGGCTTTCGTTTAGTCTCGATTATTTGATTTTCTAATTAGTCAAGAGTTTCACCACTAAATGAGACTGTCGTTGAATGAAAGGGGCTGTTATAAGATTAAATCAAAGTTCTCTAAAACAAGACGATATTATGTATACATTACTACAGCCTGAACGGAAAAGGGATGATATGCTTACACGTCACTCTTAAACGTGTAGATGCCGCTCTGTAACGCCTCAGGTGCCGTCCATTTGATGGGCAGCTTTTTTGAGTTCTTTCCTTTGTATATTTCATCATCATCTGTATGGCGTAGCAAACCGAAATCAGCGATCTTAACCTTTTTGTCGTCACCAACAAGAATGTTACGGGCTGCTAAGTCACGATGAATAAATCCTTTGCTGGCCAGGTAATCCTGTTGGAAGGATCATTGCGATGAACTGTTGAGAATGTGGTTATTTCTTATGACAAAGAGAAGAATAAATAATGCCATTTCCTGTTCGAGCAAGACGAATTGTATAATAATATAGTTATACATATTATCGTGTAATCATGTAAAATAATACAGTCTTTACAATCGCTCTGATTTTTGCTCCTGCTTAAAGCAGCAATAAACAAATCATTGTTCTCACGAAGAGTCCTATATCAAAGTTGCACGCTACAAACTAGCTGATCAGCTAGGGAGCCAGCTGGGTCAGGTGGAGTATGGCCGCCATGTTGGATTAGTATGGTTATTATTAGAATATTATTAATTATTGGGCCACTCTAGTGTCGTCGTCGTCGTGCGCGCCCACGAGCAATACCGCTAGCCGTTTTTACCATGAGAAAAGCAGTTGACGGGTTTCTATAGGTATGCTGCTCCGCTAATAATATATAGATTTAGCCAAGCCTAAAAGCGGAGCTCCATGGTTATTTTATTTACTGGTATTGAGCAACTTCGCATGGCTTTCCTTGCGCCAATATTTCGTGTTTAGAGCAGTCAACAAGAATTGACCGCGGTTCAAAAACCTCAAAACATTAAAACATTCCAAAACAACACGACGCCTATGTTTGTTCGAAGATTCTTGGAAAGGGTGAAGAAAGTTGACAATTCAGCTTCTAGTAAGCTAGAGAAATTACTGAGCGATCTTAAATTTTTACATAACGGTCCGTAGAGTATGAACCTGATCGTTTAGAGCAGTCAACAGGAATTGACCGCGATTCACAAACCACAGAATAACAAAACATTACAAGAAAACAAATTCACTGACGATGCGTAGGTTTGTACATTTCTTTGGAGAAGGTAGGGAAAATAGACAAGTGACAATTTCGTAGCAAGTTAATAAAAATTGTTAAGCAATTTTGACATAAGCTTAAATATCGGAGAAAAGAGAAAAAGGAAAACAAACCGATGGTTGGATAGGTAATCGCACTGGGCCGAGAAAAATTAACAATTGATATTATTTGTGTTTTCAGAAGTTGCTGAAATTGTCCTCTTTGGGTAAAACACAAGTAATGCTGACGCCCTGCGGCTAAACGATCAAACATTTTCCTGAACATTGTGTTTGACAAACATAACGTTGGCTGACTAGCCGATAAACAAATTTCCCTGGAAGAGAGAAACCTCTGCTAGCAAGAAAACAAACAATGTTTGACCAAACACAAGACAAAGCGAGTACACAGGACACTTTTTGCGTGTTATCGCTGAAATTTTCACGTTCTTCATTTGGTTTGCGTTTTACTGACTGTGCACTTTCTTGGTTGGGTTGGCTAAACGATCAAACATTTGTTCGCAGAGCGAAATGTTGGATGAAAATGTTTCATCTGGATCAAAAATAGAAATCCGTTTTAAATTATCTTCCAACACGATGTTGAATGAAGTGTTTGATCGTTTAGCCTGGGCTTAATGCTTAATTTTACGAGGACTCCTTGCGATTACTTGTTAATAAGTTAAGGGCAAAAGTTTTTTAATGCTGTTGAGGCACCGACGTCGAAAAACATTGAAAACAGTCAGCCAACCGGAGTGAAAACACTCGTTCGCTTGCATGAAAACAACAAAACAAACAAACAATTCAACTATTTCTTTGCTTGCAAAACGAGTAGAGATGACTGTTATTTATATCCAGTCGAGAGAAAAATACAAATTGCTTCCTGAACAAAAATAAGAACGATTAAACCATTTAATGTTAAGCTTCAATTCATTTAATTCAGTCACCTGTGTTGTAGAGGCCACTTGAGTTAAAACACGCATCTGGAAAAATAGCAAACGGTTTGTCCAAAGAAAGAACATCTTCCACTAACTTTGAGCTACTCGTTCCTCCCATTAATGCCGGTGAACTGTTAAATGACTTTTCTTGGTGAGCTGCGAGATGCCGCGGTAAAGTGAAAGTCCTTGAAGTCTTGAATCATTTTGTTTTTCAGCCACACAATCCGGGCGTCGATTATGCAAGTCGATCCAAGTTTTAAGCGTATCCTGAGGCAAATCTTTTGCTATCCTTTTTATCACTTGAAAATTCACTCTCTCGAGTATTTGTTAATTAGTTCTTGATTTTTATGCCTTTTTCGCGAATTAAAAGACAAACTTCGAAGAAGATGAAGTTGTTTTGGTCAAAATGAAGAAACCAACTGAATGTGAAATTACGAGCCACAGAAAGCGCGTGGAAAATTAAGCCTCGTTTTGGTTTGGGTGCCTCGTTTTGGTTCAATTAACCTGGCTTGAGCCTGCGATCTAATCAAGAACTAGTATGTGGTCAGCGGTCAACTTCAAAAAAACAGCTGACTCATATGAGCTCTAAACTTGAGCCCGCGATATGGCCATGTGATACTGGTCAGCGGAAACCTTGTTTTGACAGCTGTCAATCCGCCTTACGGAAAAAGATGGCGTCGCGCGCGGAACTCTGGTAGATCGACCAAATCGGGTCAAGGGCATGTCAACAACCATGGCTGCGGGCCGAGAGGGTCAGAGCGTAGCGCTAAACGAAAATGATATTAACGGGGATAAATTAATAAAAAGGATAGATCTTTTAACTGGACGGAATCTATAATTAAGATGGATGAAGTGTAGGGCTTGTCGAAATTTAAGCGACCTCACCTTGAAAGAGCTGAAAAACAAGTAAGTTTTCAAGTCGCTTCGCAACATTGTTTCACCGTTGCAATTTCAATGATTAATTGGCCAGTAAGTTTACTTGAATTTGATAAGGCTGTTCTCGTTTGTGGCCATAAAGAATTCAGGTATACATCAAACATGGCTGGGAGGTTCCTGGTGGACCCTGAGGGTAAAGTGTCCGAACAGAGAAGAAATCAGATCCAAAGCGAGTTCGATAAACTAGTGCAAAGTCTACTCGATGGCGAGGGAATCCCCATGGACAGCTGGACGACCTCTTTACAAGACGTCCCTGCGTTAACACACGCAGTCGTTGAAGATTTCTTCAGACAGACCAACGACAAAAGGCATGTCACAGAGGGATATGCATTCTCAAAAACCAAAAAATTCGAGACGTCGGGTAAACCAATGAGAGTTAACTTGTTGCCCGGTCACAACATGTTTTTATTGGAGGGACACACAAGACCAGCCATGAAGCAATCCAAAAGTATATCCAAGGGTAAAGGAATTTATTCTTGCTCCCTTTTACTCAGCAAGGAGACTGGCAAAATTATTGCCGCTAAGGACAAGTCTTGTAAGGGGTAAGGGGTAGCTTACCAGCTTGTAAGGGGTATGGGTATAGTCCTGGTTTTACGTCACAAACCGAATTGCATTGCATTAAGTCTTTGTAAACATGCATGCAAAGCAGTTTGTGACGTAAAACCAGGACTAGACCCATCCCCCTTACTAGCTCGGTCGTTGGACAGATGATGGCCAGATTTCGTAACTTTTATATAATAGCAATATCAATGCACACGCTCTGATTGGTCAATCAGTTATTGTTTATTGTTCCAGTAAACTCATGGAAATTTCGCGCGTCTTCTGTATTATTATATAAAAGCAATATACCACAAGTTTCTGTCACTGGTTTATAGGCCAATAAACCTCTTGGGATGTTGGAAGAACACTCGAAGAATCCATAAATCACTCGCCTGCGGCTCGCGATTTACAAATTCTTTGAGTGTTCTTCCAACATCCCGCGTGGTTTATCAGCCTTTAAAAAAACTCATTAATAATTTTGATAAAGACATGGCTAAATTTTGCATCCGATTTTCTAGGCCAAAATAACCCAAATCTAAATTTTAGTGTAAGAATGGATAGATGTACAGTAAAGGTTTTTAAGCCGTTCAATAAATTTGTAATTCGTGTTTTATCAAGTCCTAAAACACTCGGTTGCGCCTCGTGTTTTAAACTTGATAAAACACTCCTGCTCATTTATTAAACATAACATAAACCAGTGATAGAAACTTGTGGTATATTGCTTAATTACAGCCTGTAAAAATTCAAGATTTGGTTCAAAAAAGGCGCATTGCGTTTTGAACAGGTGCAATGTTTATTTAAGGGAAAAAATATTTTGGGGTTAGGGGCACTTTAAAGACTAATCTTTGTAACAGGTCACTTTTCTGTGAGTGCAATAATTTATTTTAGATAATCCATAAAAGTATGGCCAAGGTTTATGTACACGACAAAGTACTTCCATAACATTATTTTTTAAGGTAAATATCAAAATATTTACTGTAATTAACAC
Source organism: Pachyseris speciosa (assembly GCA_016490735.1). Classification (NCBI taxonomy): domain Eukaryota; kingdom Metazoa; phylum Cnidaria; class Anthozoa; order Scleractinia; family Pachyseridae; genus Pachyseris; species Pachyseris speciosa. The sequence goes on along the minus strand of JAEMWC010000625.1, from coordinate 52,728 downwards.
AATTTCTCCAGTAAGCAAGTGTACATTTCTGAGGTCAGTAAGACCTCATTATTAAATTGACATAATTTATATTTATAAATGTGTACATAAGAACAGTAATCTATTGATTTATATTTGCATGTTTATATTTACACATTTATTAATGTACAAAAGAAAAAATTATTGTTATTTGATTACAAGTTGCACTCAACAGCATTCCACAATTCAAGATGGTAGATTCAGCACAGAAAATGTGAATTAAAAATCTGCTAAGTTACATTAATTGTTACATCAAGGTTTGCTTGTTCTATCTTAAAGAGGCTGGATATTACATGGCAAATTGTAGTCCAGGCTAAAATTTAAGCACAGGTATACATGGCAGATTTCAGCCCAGCTTAAAATTTTAGTTCCAATCAGACACCTTTTTGTGGTCAATATTTTGTTTCATTGAAAAACCATCAGTTTGCTTTTTGGCCTAGGCTGAGATTTGAATGCAATTACATCTCAACCCTTCAGCCTGGGCTGAAATTTCCAGCACAGTTAGTGAAACCAACATGGAAATTTCAGCCAGGGGTGGTATTCATCCCTTGAAAGTTTAGGTGAAATCTTAGCCTAGTACAACTACCGTAGGTTGAAATTCTAGCCCGGTATGTACAATTTCACTATTAAGACAGTAAGATTTAGAAATCACTTTAATTCGATATTGAACTGCTGTCCACCAGTCTTTTGAAGTTTGAAATAGTATTTGCAAATTCAGTGAAAGTAATTACTACTACAAATACTGCAGTACCCTTGAGAAAAATTTCATTTGCCACAAAAAAAGATGTAGGGGAAGGGAGATTTTGTATATGATCAGCTCATAAGCCATCTCTGACATTTTGTCAATCCCCTTAGGTATATTAATGAACTTTTGTTTGTAAAGAAATCTCTGGAGTACTGTACATATATTTTCTCGAATGCTAAATGAATGCTGGACCATTTGTAAATAAACACCGTGGCATAATTAATTGAGATCCAAGCATAATTATTTGAGGTCTTGAATTTATTTGAATTTGGTCCTTTCAAGGCCTCTTTTTAGAGTTAAATGTTTTTGGCAAAATATAAAGTGCTTTGAGGTAACAACAATGTTTACTCTTCTTTCATTTCATCCATTAATTCCCCATCATCTGTAATGAAAGGTGGTAAAAAAGCAGTGAGCCAGCAACATACCTTCCACAATTTAGATATAAGGTGCGAATAGCGAAGAGGGATATTCCCTCGCAAGATTCTAAAGACCTTAACTCGTCTGATCCCTCTTTCTACTTGGACTCTCACTTGCGAGTTCTTCCGATTGTGAATATCCTCTTCCACAGAAAACTGTTTCTTTCCTTCTAGCTTTGCTGGAGTTTCTACTCTGACCCCCCAGTTATCCAGGATGTGCTGCACAATGAAGCCTTTGTCAGCAAGCCACCGGTCTCCTTGTTGTGCAAAGGACAAGATTCCACTCTGTGACAAAATTTCTTCATCAGACTTACTACCCGGATATATATCTGATGCTGGAGTGCTGGAGTTTCTACTCTGACCCCCCCCCCCCCCTCCCCCCAGTTATCCAGGATGTGCTGCACAATGAAGCCTTTGTCAGCAAGCCACCGGTCTCCTTGTTGTGCAAAGGACAAGATTCCACTCTGTGACAAAATTTCTTCATCAGACTTACTACCCGGATATGTATCTGATGCAAAGACTGGTAGCATTAGTGGTGACAGGGCAATCAAACCTTTCCCAGTGTTGTGGCCCTTTGTACTCAGACCAAGTGGCACTTTGTTGAATTACTTGTGATGGCTTCTCTATATATAGTTAGGTAAATCAATGATTAAGTAGACGTCCTCATAATCAGGTTTGAAGCATTTAGGTAAATTTCTTTTGATGCTTTCCCGGTCTGCAGTAAAGCTAAGCTGCCCAAGACAGTCAGACATGCGATCAATCCAGGTTGCAAAAATTTCTGATTCCTCCTGCTGAGCGATGTTGAAACGATCAGCCAAATCTTTCTCCAGTAATCCGAGACGCAATCTTGCCATTGTCAAAAACAACTCATCAATGTCGCATAGCTTTCGAGGTCTTCCTCGGGATACAACATAGGAAGGATGTTTAGAAACATTTGAATATCCATTGTAGTAATTTAGTGAGAATCCCACTCTTGGTTTTAGGAAATTATACAATGAAAGAAAGGTCTGGTAATCAGGAAGTCCGGTATAAAATCTCATGTCCGAATCGGAAGCCATAAATCGACAAACTCCAAACCTCTCTACTACTCTTTGTTCTTCTAACTTTCTTATACGTTCCTGAAGCTGATCGATTTCCTTCTGACATTCACATTCCTTTCTAACGACGTTTTCTGACACTGACACAGTAGGATCTCGTGACTCGGAAGCCATTTGTGTTTGTGAAGATTCTCGTGACGAGACGGAAGCCATTTGTATTTCATCAGTGGTACTCACTTCGATGGGTCGGTACAAAACGTGGACCCCCTTCTGGACCCCCTTCTGGACCCCCATCTGGACCCCATCTGGACCCCCTTCTGGACCCCATTCTGGACCCCCTTCTGGACCCCTCGATTTTTCTGTTGAAAAATAATAAAATGATATTTAACAGTCTTCGCTTTGGATTTCAACTTCGGCCGGTTCGTTGATAGTTACAGACAGTATTACAGTAATCGCGAACATTACCACAGCCACTTGCCATTTTCATCCCGAGAAAGACTTGCTTTGAATTTCGTTGAATTTGCGTCGCTGAAGTTTGTTGTTGTTACCAAATACTTTAAAATTTTCTCGCAAAGGTTAGATAAACGTTAAATATGCAAATTACTGTTCAGCTTTCAACTGGCTTTCGGAGAATGTGAATTATTATCGGTGGCAGATTTATGTCACGTGCTAGGCAACCAGAGTGATCAAATTTCATTCCATCATCATTCAGCGGGTTTTTTAGAGCAAGCTTTCGAACGTATTTCAGGGCACCCAACGAGCCAAATCAACCAAAAGCTGTAGAAAGGCATTTTTAAGTACCTTATGGTGCTTGAAGTCTGTTTAAAGTGATGTTTTCATAAGCTAGAAGAAGGTGATCGGTTCGGATTCCCTAGCTGAAATTTTAATTGTCCGAAAATGTTAGGGAACAAATTCTTCCTTTGCGAAAATGCAAGCTGAAATGAACTTTCCACGAACTTCCTAGGGAACTATTTGCTTTCCGAAAATGCTAGCGGTAACAACACAAAAGTCAGCAACGCAAATTCAGCGAAATTCAACAACAACAACAAGTTTATTCAGTATTACCATTTTGTACAGGTGTTACCGATTAAAATAACAATAATAAACAGCTAAGTTTAAGGAAATGCAGATATGATGGAACGGAAGAATTAACTTTGTTTCTTTCGTCTTTCAAATGCTTGAAAGATGAAATTAGCAGCTAGCCTGCTGATATGTGAATCAGTATTGTTAAAAAGAAAACAGACTTTATCATGGATATTGTAATGTGTAAATAAATGTATTTCGGTCGTTGATTTTAATAAAAAGAGTCTTTCTCAAATCATTGTATTGATCATAGTGAAATAATATGTGCAGTTCATTTTCAACCGAATTTTGGTTGCAATGATCACATTCTCGGGATGAAAATGGCAACTGGCTGTGGTAATGTTCGCGATTACTGTAATACTGTCTGTAACTATCAACGAACCGGCCGAAGTTGAAATCCAAAGCGAAGACTGTTAAATATCATTTTATTATTTTTCAACAGAAAAATCGAGGGGTCCAGAAGGGGGTCCAGAATGGGGTCCAGAAGGGGGTCCAGAAGGGGGTCCAGAAGGGGTCCAGATGGGGGTCCAGAAGGGGGTCCAGAAGGGGGGTCCACGTTTTGTACCGACCCCACTTCGATCACTTTCGGTACATGCACACTCACCGTACTATTTCTCTGATCTTCTTGCGATCCTTTTTCCACCAACAGGTGGGAAATATCGATTGGCCACACAACTTTGCCAGTTTTCAGGTCCCTTCTAGGGAAAATGGCGGGGATATTGTTGGATCCGTAAAGGTGTCCACCATGAAAATGCGCGCTACATACGCGATGGCTCGCATCCCACTTGTAATCTTTCGTCCTTAAACTGATCACGGATATCCATTTTCGTTTGATTTTATCGTCCCTTGGGAAGCTGTGGAAAGTGAGAGTCTTGTGCACCCATTTTTTGTGATCACAGCCCCCCACAGCGCACTTAAATGGCATTGTTTCCGTACAGAAATTAATTTTCTTTTTGCATTAATTTGAGCAATGTTTACATTGGTTGGTCGATCTACCCAGAGTTCCGCGCGCGACGCCATCTTTTTCCGTACGGCGGATTGGCCCTGACACGGATGTCCTATATCAAAGTTGCACGCTGCAAACTAGCTGATCAGCTGGGGAGCCAGCTGGGTCAGGTGGAGTATGGCCGCCATGTTGGATTATTATGGCTATTATTAGGATATTATTAATTATTGGGCAACTCCACCGTCGTCGTCGTCGTCGTCGTCGTGCGCGCCCACGAGCAATTCCGCTAGCCATTTTTACCATGAGAAGAGCAGTTGACGGGTTTCTATAGGTATGGTGCTCCGCCTGGCGGCCCTTCGGGTCCCCGGAGCTCCGCTATGAGCCTATTAAACTTTTAAGTTGAAAAGGGAAGTACAGTAAACGGTTGCCTAAGCACTTAAACGAAGACCACGTTTCCTCCGTGCAATCTTACTGACAAATTAATAAATCGGCAGGCAAGCAGTTTTTTGATCGCCGACTTCGCACAAGGTGCACGTGTGTTCAGTCTCTTGAATGGACTGTCTGGTAACAATCTAATCACTCGTTATCGTTTTCTTTTTGACCAAAACTTTATTTTACGTGTGGCAATATACAGACAAGCGGTCGGAAATTTTAAAATCTCGCGCGCCTGCTGCTCGGAGGGGAATAGTATTTTTTTTTTTTTTGCTAATCACCTCCGAATTAACCAATCAGAGCGCGCGAAGAGCACTATTCAGTTGTGTGGAATATAGTAAAGAGGAAATAAAAATAAAAGTATCCTCTGCTGAAGTACCTCAGTGTTTCTCAAAAAAGGTTTCCAGCAAGCACTTACCTGTTGTCTTTTGTTTCTAAGCCACTGAAGAAGATCTCCGTGTGGCACATACTCCAACATTAGCATGATGGGTTCAGTCCTGACCCAGTAGCCGAGCATGCTTACAATGTTTCTGTGAGAACCAATTTCCTTCATCACTTCAATTTCCTGAAGAAAGTGTAGCTTGCCTTCGTTTCCGGCTCTTTCTGTCGGATTAATCAGTCAATTAATCAACCAAACAACCAACAAGCTAAAAGGAATACTATAGCATTTTTTTTGGGGGGGGGGGGTTGACGTACTATAATCGTCTTTTGAGCGCGGAACCGTTTGCAAATTGACAAGAGAAGCAACACTAGAATGTGGAAAAAAACCTTGTTAAAATGGTAATGGCTGTAACATTACCCATAACAAATAACAATAACAACAATAGTGATAGTAGTAACACTACAAGTGTTAGTACCAGTACCAATAACCTGCATAGCCTAAACGATAACCATAACCTCAACAATGAAATTAATAACGACAATGATACTGATACTGACACCACGAATACGATAATAATAATAGTAATAATAATAATAATTATTATTATTATTTAATAATGGAAAACTTTATGAGAAAATGACCAACTTTTAACAAAATCTTGCGCACTCTTAAATTTTATGTACATTTCGAACAAATAGAAAATTTTCGTATTCAAATTCTTGTGATAAGAGACTTAAAACATGTTTAAGGTGAAGCTTTAAAATAATGGCTAAGCTTTCAGAAAATGTGACAAAAAACACTAGCCTAAAAAACTTGCTTTATAAATAGTCTAAACATCGTATTAAGTATAAATAATGTCGATTACAAAACTACAAAGCACTTCTTGGCTCAGTATTTCAGGGTTTGGCTAGAGTTTCCAAGAAATAGCGTTCTCAATGCCATCTCCCATAATAATAATAATAATAATAATAATAATGATGATGATGGTCAGGAATTCATATGGATGCAAAGATGAGCTCCTAATAAATAAAATGATCATAGAAGACTGCAAAAAGAAGAAAAAGAACTTGAGTATGACTTGGATAGACTACAGAAAAGCCTATGATAGTGTTCCTCACAGTTGGATACTGAAGACCTTACAGATGTACAGATTTAATGAAAAACTAATCAGGTTCATGAAAACCTGAATGAGCAACTGGAAAACTACGATGAAGCTATCTTACAATGATGGATGTATCACAACAGATCAGATCAAGATCAAAAGAGGGATCTTTCAAGGAGATTCATTCTCACCTCTGCTATTTTGTCTAGCCCTTGTACCTTTAACATCAGAGTTGGCTACATCTGGGTATGGTTACAAGATCTTAAACACAAGTGCTCCAATCAGCAATCTATTTTATATGGATGATCTGAAATTGTATAGCAAGAACGAGCAAGAACAAGGTGGAGAACTGAAAATAGTGAAACAATTCAGTGATGATATTGGTATGGAATTTAGACTCGAGAAATGTGCCAAAGCCATTTTCAAGAAAGGTAAACTGGCCTCAATTGCAAACACAGTAATAGATGATGACACAGAAATACAAGAGTTGGACCAGGAAGGAGTATACAAATACCTGGGTGTAGATGAAAGTGATGGTATCCAGCATAGCAAAAAGAACGAGAAGATAAGAAAAGAATGTAATAGGAGAGTAAGAAAAATGCTAAGAACTGAGCTCAATGGAGGAAACAAAATAGAAGCTATCAATAGTCTTGCAGTCCCAGTTGTGCAATATAGCTTTAGCATCATTGACTGGAAAATCTCAGAAATGAAGAAGATTGACACAACAACACGCAAACTATTGAACATGTACAAGATGTTACATCCTAAAGCAGATGTGGAAGGCTGTACATCCCAAGAAAAGGTGGAGGTAGGGGCCTGATTGATGTAGAAACAGCATTCAAAACAGCAACAATAGGGCTTGATCACTATCTGAAGCACAAAGATAGGCAATATCCAAAGCAGGTGCTTGAACATGAAAGATCTAAAGCCAAAAATTCAATACCCAAGAATGCTACTAAATTCAAAAGGGAAGTAACAATCCCAAAGATTGAGAACAGAGAAGATAAATCTGCCTATGAAAATGCTAAAGCCCTGAAACATGTGTCTAAGTCAGAAAAGTGGAAAAACAAAGCATTGCATGGCCAGTATCTAAAGATCCTAGAGAAGCCTCAGAAAAGTAATATGTGGCCAGCAAGTGGAGAGCAAATGCAGAATGTGTTCGAAACATGAAGAGACAGTGGACCATATTGTATCTGGATGTGAGGTATTAGCCAAAACAGAGTACATCTCCAGGCACAATAATGCTGCAGCATATCTCCATTGGAGCATCTGTAAAGATCATGATATAGAGATTACAGACAAATGGTACGAACACGAGCCAGAGACCGTGATGCACAATAAAGAGAACAACATCACCATCATGTGGAACATGCCAGTCAATACTGATATTACTATAACAGCGAACAGACCAGACATCATCGTTAAAGATTCAGTGAATTCCACCTGCAAACTGATTGATATGACTGTTCCATCAGATAGAAACATCGCATTGAAGGAAACTGAAAAAAAAAGCAAGTACAAAGACCTAGAACTAGAAATACAGAGAATGTGGCATATGAAAACTGTAGTGATCCCTGTGGTTGTTGGTGCGCTTGGTACGGTGAAGAAGGGTATGGTAGAAAACATCAAGAAAGTATCAGAGAGATCGAGCTACTATGACAGAGATTCGAAAGATCTGCATGCTGGGATCTACGCGAATCCTCAGAAAGGTGCTCAGTGTATGACAGAATGATTGACTTGAGTGACTGACGCTCTAGGTGCATGGTTTGCGCCCGGCTGATGCACAAAAAGAACACCAGCAAAGACTGTGATAAAAGAAATAATAATAATAACAACAACAACAACAACACAGTATAAGCCAGCACTAACACTCCCAAAGGAACTACAAGAGATTCATCGCTTGTTTAATTATGATGTCGATATTTGACAGGGACATACAAACGGCTGGTTTCCATGTTCGAAAGGCAATATTGGAAAAATCGAAAATAAAGTTATATTGAAAACGAACAATTTTCTTTAGCGAAATAGCATAGCACACTTTGCTAATTATGGGAGAGTCTTTCTTTTCATCTGAGAGAGAAATATATTCCTAAAAGGGCGAAATTAGGACTGCTAGTACTTTGGAAAAACTGACATCAGCTAAGAAATTCAAGGATTGAGATTCTGACCCCTAAACCTTTATGTGCCGTAACCTATATACCGAAGAGTCCAACCAGATTAAAATAATCTGTAAAGACGGTTAGTTTCTAAAGAAACTGTGGTGCTGCGTCGGTGGGGAAGTGGTACAAGAAAATTTGATTTGATCATATCAGTCAGCTTTTGAATCTCTTTACGGTGGTCAATTTACATTATGAACTCATTTGATAAAACCAAATTTTCAGAATAAGCTGTGTTGTCTTACTTAGCATACAAAGATCTAAGAACACGCACTTAATCCAAGTTAGTCTTGCGGGGAAGGCACATATTGGACGCAATGACGTTGGACATTCGTAATTGTGTGTATATATAAGAAATCAGCTTCAAACTTGTTAACTTTTCTAAAATTCATTTGGCAACAATTTGTTTGACGTTCGATTCTTCGTATGACTTAATATTGTTAGTCATGGTTTTCAAACTTCAGACGTTTTAAACCGATTTTGAATAAAAAGTTTGTTTGGTTTTAAGCATTTTTGAGTCAATTTGGACGGTTTTTAGAAGTTTTTGAGAAATCAAAGATTGCGGATCTAAGATGGCCGCCAGGTTGTCATCATCTTACTCCGTTAACCTAAAGGATACAGAAGGATACAATTTTTCGGCGTGCTTTACACTTGTCCAGTTTCAATGTTATAGCTTATTATATACTTCCCACTTAGTACGTGCACTGTGATTGGTCAATTTTGCGGGCCGTATTATTTTCTTGCTTGACAAAAACAAAAACTGAAAATTGATCGCAATTTTCAATTTTGGACTTTCTTGTAAATTCATGTAACCGTAGCTGAAACGAGATTACGACAATGGTTTTCCTGCTAATAAATAAATGCCATAGCTTGTTTGATTTTCTATTCAATGGCAACTGCACAAAAATAAAAGTCTAAGTGTTATTTTGGTTCCTTATAAACGTGAAAACGGTTAAATGTTTAAAAATAGGCGTTTATTGATTTCGCGAGAAAAAAGTAATGAAAATCAAAAATTGACATCGATTTTCAATTTTTAATTTGAATTGAAAATTGAATGGACGAATGACCCACGGACCCTGAAGTCAGTTTGTTGCTAAAAGAAGCATATCCTGATAGGACAAGCCTTAGTTTGAGGCCAGTTAAAAGGTTTTGTTTTAAGTATGCCGGGATACACGTGCAAAATTGCCTGTCTAATGAAGAACGCAAGGAAGTTGTTCTTGGGTTGGTGCGCTTGAACTGTTAGTGTTGGTTGTAAAAAAAATAATAAATATATAAAATTCTGATATATTTGCTCTTTAGTCTTCATCATTTGTGCATATCTTACATGCATCCAACTTCTCAATTTGCTCCTTCTTTGATGAGGGAGAAGGAAACACTCGAGAAAGTCTTGAAACCGATAAGTAAGACGCTGCGATGCGAAGTCTAACATTCTCCGTCGGTTTTCTTTTCCTCGAGCGTTTCAAGCAAGAAAATCAGGTAATAATACTTGAATATTTATTTAATAACATATGATGTATCCTATGGCTATTGCATCAGTTTGTCAGGTTTGTATTTACATTTCCATAAAATACGTTGCTTCTCTTGGCAAAACACATGTGTTTTCCGCTGACTTACAGCAGGATCTTTACTTATCATAGGACCAGTAAGGCCCCGCGCACCCCGCGCAGTTTTCAATTCAAATTAAAAATTGAAAATCGATGTCAATTTCTGATTTTACATTTCTTTTTTTCTCGCGAAATCAATAAACGCGTAGTTGTAAACATTTAACCGTTTTCACGCTTATAAGGAACAAAAATAACACTTACACTTTTATTTTTGTGCAGTTACCATTGAATAGAAAATCAAACAAGCTATGGAATTTATTTATCATCAGGAAAAGCATTGTCGTAATCTCGTTTCGTCTACGATTACATGAATTTAGAGGAAGGTCCAAAATTGAAAATTGCAATCAATTTTCAATTTTTGTTTTTGTGCGAAGAATTGATCAGTCGTGTGCAGTCAGAGTGACAAAAGTACCCAAGTGGGGGTGGGGGAGGGAATGCTTTTCCGCCATCTTGAATGCTGGAAAGACCCTAAGAGAACTGGCTTTAGGAAGGGAAGTGGGAAATTTAAACAGCTTGAGTAGTCTTCACCACTATCTCCGGCTAAATATGGACGACGCAAGCGTCGAGTGCTTAAAGGTCATTGTTGTGACTCAGCCGAAAACACACTCTGAAGTCAGTTTATTGCTAAACGAAGCGTATCCTGATGGGAGAGGCCTTAGTTTGAGGCCAGTTAAAAGGTTTTGTTTTAAGTATGCCCAGATACACGTGCAAAATTGCCTGTCAAATGAAGAACGCAAGGAAGTTGTTGCTTGGGTTGGTGCGCTTGAACTGTTAGTGTTGGTTGTAAATAAATAAATAAATAAATAAATAAAATTCTGATATATTTGCTCGTTAGTCTTCATCATTTGTGCATATCTTACATGCATCCAACTTCTCAATTTGCTCCTTTTTTTATGAGGAAGAAGGAAACACTCAAGAAAGTCTTGAAACCGATAAGTAAGACGCTGCGATGCGAAGTCTAACATTCTTGAAAATTGAATGGACGAATGACCCACGGACCAAAGACACCCCCACTTCAGCTTTAAGCAACAAGGACTAAAAATCAGCTTGGTGACCCCCATTTCAACGCTCTTGGGGCTCTTCAGAAAAAAAAAACAGTGTGTTTTGGAGACACACTGCTTTGCCTGAACAGCCGTAAGAGCGGGGAAACGCGTGTCGAGAAAGCAAAGGAAAGCTCTATTATTGGGAATGGTCGTTAACGTTTTGAATCAATTCGTGAAAATTTACCTTCGTCAAGTCCGGAAATTTAAATGACTTGCGTTTCAAAATTTAGGCAATATCGCTATATCAAAATGTCGCCAAATGGAGAAATTTCGAAATTGCTAAAAATCACCTTAAATGGCCAAAATTTCATGTAATAATGTTTGTACGATACGGCTTCAAATAAGACTATCATTCCGTTGTGGATTTGACGCGAGCAAAGGATTTTAGCCGGGTCTGTCCAAAGTAAATATTTCGTGGTACCCTACTGTAAGTTTATTGTTCAGTGATCTTCATTCAGGTTTTCAGTTAGGCTCAACTTTGAATTCAAGGAATATGATTATTTTGAGGACAAAGTTTAATAAGGAGTCTGCATTGAAGAGAAAAAGGCCATCGTAATACAAATAAACTCAGGTTTGATTTAAAAAAGAAAGATAATAAACTAAACCTATTATCTCAATTTTCGAACTTTTGTATAATAGAAAACGTGTAAATTTCGTACTTGTGTATTCAATCAGAAAATGGCCACTTACCAGGAACACTTATATTGCCTCGGATCAGATATCCCGGAGGAATGAAGTCTTGAAAATTCGGACGCACCTGTTAAAATTAAGGTTAAAATTGTTCTTCAAGGTGTCTGGGTTAACTGATTTTGTTGACAGTATGAACAACTTAAGTTGCCACGTAATTGGAGATAAAGGTACGTTTCTTATATACGCTTGACGCTATCATTGTAAACAGAACCTAAAACTGATTAAAATGCCTTTAACGCCAGCTATATCTTCAAAACTAAGCTGGGAAGTTTAATCCATGTAACTGACCCATCAGAATCGAGAATATTTCTGTGCCGTTTATCAAAGGATAGAGTGCTAGGGTGCTGGGGAGCAGGGATGGCGCAGTGGTGAGAGCACTCGCCTTCCACCAATGTGGCCCGGGTTCGATTCCCGGACTCGACGTCATATGTGGGTTGAGTTTGTTGTTGGTTCTCTTCTCTGCTCCGAGAGGTTTTTCTCCGAGTTCTCCGGTTTTCCCCTCTCCACAAAAACCAACATTTCCAAATTCCAATTTCGTCTGCTTGTAAAGCGCATTTGATCATATACACATGGAAAATGCGCTATATAAGTTCTAAATTATTAATTATTATTATTATTAGAAGCATCTTTTGAGTAGTCTGGAGGGCATACGGAAAAGCAGAAAGTTGGAGCGAACAGCCCGATGGAGTCTAGAAGAGAGGCGAAACGGAAATGAACGGACTGCTATCGTATTTATCACTGAATCGTTCACGAATCTCATCCCAACATTTATTAAGCCAAATAAGAATTTACTTAGAATGACAATTAAGGCTGGTTTCCATGCTATCACTACGATTGGTAAGATCGCTGTTACTTAACACAAACGGCGGAGCGATCGTTGCTACTTTAACTGTTAAGTGGATTCAATAGGATTGCAACTATGGCTGATGGCTCATTTTGGAGTTCAAGAGTGAAAGTTTGTACAAGGTTATCCCTAAAAGTGGGAACGGTGAATGGTGGAACGGCAAACGGCCAACGGAAGAATGGGGAAGTGGAACTCTTTAAAAATAGCGTCGTAAGTCGCGTGGAATTGTCATGACCGAAATAGTTGGCGATGTTGCCCTTCGTGTCCGAAGAAGACTGTGTGATGAGTGTCATTTATGGATTCTCAGGTGGCGAGAACAGGATGAGCATTGGAACTCCGTTGTTGTGATGTCAGCAGAGGATGATCTCTTAAACGAGGACTCTTTAAAACGGGCAAAACATTACGTCGGCACTTCTAGGTCACCATTCTTTTAACCGGAACCTTAATCGCCCATCACTGTTCTTCACGCACCGCTCTCGCGTGAAGTAGCTTTTACCGCTGCTCTTCTTCTTGTATTAACGGGCTCATATCGCCGCGACGCGAGGGACAGAATTCGTTGTTTATAGATATATATAATAGTTTAGCCCATGCAGAAACCACTGAGGAAAGCGACTTGCCATAAGGAAAGTATTCCATAAAATAAGCTTTCAAACGATGGTTTTTGGAAGAAAACACACATCTCCTCGGACCTTACCATAAATATAAGGCCACACTGTGTATGTGTTGTACAGTAAAAATATGTGTTCCCAGTGTGGTTGGTTCAGTGGCTTAGTGGTTAAGGCATCCTACCGGTAATCTGGAGACCCAGGTTCGATTCCTGGCTGAGCCACATTTTCACTTAATTACTTAGTTGTTGATTTCTGTTCCCAAATTAACCTTGTCTGTTTGTATTTCTCAGAAATACCTAATGAATCGCCATCCAAACGGGAATAGGCTGGTGATCCTAAGTAATTAAGGCAATCAGTTGCTAATATATCCCCTCCCTACCTTACTGTACTTAATTAATTTCCAGGGGGATTTGGCCGTGCATCGCCGATCGACCGGGGAGTAGTAGTCTTTATTTCACTGATAAAATACATATCAAGTGTTACATGGATTATATATAACTATTAAATACTTAAAAATGCGCCAAATATGCATTAATTACCAATAGCTAAATTGTAATTAAAACTAAGTCTGTTAATAAAAGAATTCTTAAAACGCTCAGTATTACAAATTGGAAATGTAGGCTTGACTTGTCTAAGCTTAAGGGTAGCAGGGTTAATCCTAGGAAGGGAGTGATGTAAAGGATGACGTTCCCACTCGCTTAATTTCTTAAAAATACCTTTATCGGACTTTTCTAAGCAATTAATAATGGAAACAGGAGTGGACGTGTATCTTCGTTTATGACAACGATCAAGGAAACATTGTATGGTATTAAGTTCTGCTGGAGATGAACCATAAACAGATATTCCATACATAAGCTTAGGCAAAACTAGAGTGCTGAATAATTTATCCAACTCCGCCTGACAATACCCTTCCTTCCTTAGAGTTCTTAGAATATATAGACATTTATTAGCTGCGGCCAGCTTATTCTTGACATGAACAGAGAACCTACAATTTTCCTGAAATGTAACCCCTAAAATACATAGTTCTGGATGTTGCGGGATATTCTTTACTGTCTCTGGTACATTATTGTAGCCTTTCTTTCGGAAAACCATTTCTTTACATTTAGAGAAATTACATTTCATGCAATTATTGATTGACCATTCTGTAAAGTTGTTCACTACATGAATTGCAGTATTACTTTCACCATCCTTCCAAACAGGAATAATTAGAGTGGAATCATCTGCATACTTGAACAACGAAGAGTTAGACTCTGGATCTGTTTGCAGATCATTTATGAATATATTAAATAAATAGGGGCCACTAACACTTCCTTGCGTGGTGCCTTTGTTCACGCTGATCCAATCACAAGCAACGCTATTGCAGACAACCCGTTGTCTCCTATCAGTGAGAAAACTTAAGTACCAATTAAAAATATATGGATTAAGCGGTAGGAGTTTAAGTTTGGAAAATAACAGATCGTGTTTAACAGTGTCAAAGGCCTTGCTGAAGTCCATCGCAAACACCCTTACCGCATTGCATCCCTTTTGATCCAAAGACTTAAGAATTTCAGGTTGCATTGTTAACAGAGCGCCAGTACAGCTGCCACCTTCTCTATAAGCAAACTGTGTGGGACTCAAGCTACTCTCGACACTGTTCTTAACGTAGGACTTATAAACAACCTTTTCGAATGCTCTAGCAATAACCGGGGTTATGTTTATTCCTCTAAAGTCCCCATTTTCCTTGGGAGTTTCAACCTTGGGAAGAGGGGTTATGTTGGCACTCTTCCACGAACTCGGCCATGCATGGGTTTCAAGGGACAGGTTCCATATTTTAGTTACCACAGGAGTAAGAATTTCAGCATGGTCCTTCCATATCCAGAAAGGGATCCATATCCAGAAAGGGATCTGATCGCTCGCTCGCCGGGAGTAGTGACGTGATCCTGATTGCAGAAGATGTGTGAAATTGTCTCCTCGGACCTTACCATAAAAATAAGGCCACACTGTGTATGTGTTGTACAGTAAAAATATGTGTTCCCAGTGTGGTTGGTTCAGTGGCCTAGTGGTTAAGGCATTCGACCGGTAATCCAGGTTCGATTCCTGGCTGAGCCACATTTTCACTTAATTACTTAGTTGTTGATTTCTGTTCCCAAATTAACCTTGTCTATATATATACATATAATAATGTCAAAAACATCCACTGTCGTGGTTGTGTTTCCAGACGTGACCGGAATTGTTGGCGATGCCAACGTATATGAACGCCTCAATATTGCAAGCTTAATTTATATAGAAAAAATATCGAAATGAGCCCAGCGGGCTCGCCGAGGTACGGCGTCTTTCATAGAATATACCTCCATTCTGAGTAAGGTTTAATAAGTGTTACCATCTACTAGGGCAGTCGAGATTGCTGCCCAAATGGTTACTTTGCTTGTTTCCGGTGCTCTGCCATAGTAGTTTTTTGTCATCAAACGATGGCAAATGAAAACAATTTACTTTCTAACCTCGCTCTTCTCCTTACCATGATGAGGAACGTTATCCCGGGTACGAGATTTTCCAATGAGTAATTAGTTGTTGTCTGGACCTAAACACAATACAGGCGCCATAAGCAATCACTGTTTTATAGAAATTGTGTGGTGTCCACATTCTCTACATAGAACTGTGCTGTGGAAAAGTAAGTAAATACTCGGGAAAAGTTAGAGAAATCAAACATCCAAGAAATATTTTAACCTCAACAATAGAAACGAAAATTGAGTAAAGTGGAGCTAGATAACGTACTTCATTGATTGGTGATGCCTCCAAAACACGAAAAATTAACGACTTACATATCAATGACTAACTACGAACGATAACATAGTAAACAAAGCTTAAGAGTGAAGTATGTAGTGAAACTTTTACATAAAAGTACCTCCATAGATGTATTTCCTAAATGCTTATAAATAAATAAAGATAACAACTGTTCCAGCCCTGAGACCTGTTTTTAACCAATTCGTGTTTCGTGTCGTAACTTTAAAATATCATCTCTTTATATACACTGCTATCCTTTTCACTCTCCTGATGATTTTCACTCAAGATATGGAAAACTCAGGCTCGATTCTCGAATGCATTGATGTGCGTCACTATTTATACCAGGTTGGTTATATTAGAGAGACTACATAAACAGCAACACATTCAATTCATGTGAAAAAGACAGTCTTGATAGTTGACTGAAGTGGTTGTGTTAGATATGTTTCTTTGAGTCAAATAGATTGTCGAATACTCCAAAAATAGCGTTGACTTGAGAAACAAATTCCAGTCTGTTCCAGACCCTTATAGAGTGGATAATCAAATTAGCATTTTCTTGGAGAGGAATGCCTTAATTTGATCATTAATTTTGGTATCTACTAAGCGTTTTACGGCATGTGACAGTAAATGCATTGTCTATGAAATTCTACTTAACTTACTTCAAAAGGACCGTTTTTTGATCATCCCCGCTCTGCTTTCTTCGAATGTTAACACATCATAGTATTGTATTTTCTTGAATGGGTAAACTGGTGGATCCCAGATCAACGTCCCCTTAAACCTGTTGTCTTCTTGTGCTCTTAAAGGTCCAATAAGTCGCATATTGCGGACCATTCGATCTTTATCAGGTGCATATGGTGGGTCAACTGAAATACAAAGCAGTGGACAGAAATATAAAAATGGCAAATATTGATTAATCTCAAACATTAAATTACAGTAATAACGATGAAGTTAACGATCGATAACAATAAAGTCAATAAAGGTAAAGCTGATAATGATGATGATAATGATATTTATAACATGGGGAAGGCTCTTTCGCCTCTGCATGGTATCGTTTGGTAATATCAGCTTAAGTAAGGGTCTGGAACACTCTTTGGAAACCCTTGCCTATTGATTTGCTTATAATATCCTAGGACGCCCCTGGAGGAGACGTAAAAATTTGTCTGGGAAGTTTCGGAGGAAGAAAAAATGAGGATTTAAAACAAACCAACTCACCCACTAAAACTCAACCGTCTTACACGACAGTCTTATAACTCATGCAACACTTAATCATCGTTTTTCATAAATGATTTAATGTGATTTTTTTCAGAGACGTATTCACGGATATATAAGTTTGGACGTACTATTGAACGTGTCCCGAGGTACAATAACTGGAGGAAAATAGGAGGTCTGGTGAGCTTTCACTGGTAAAATGAGAAGAACATTCTCATCGCTGTCTAGGCAGTAATAATGATAAGTAAATATGACTTACATTGGTAGCAGATGCGCCGTGGAAAACCGGAGAGGTTCTTACATCCTTAATAATATACATGAAAAAATTTCTCGATTCTCATTGGCTAAGAGAAATGCAGTTTTTAGGAAACACCGGTGCAGAAAAAAGGTAATTCGGTGCAGAAAAAAGGAAATACAGTGCAAAACAAGGTAAAAAACTGAGGATTTTGATTGGTTGATAAACAAAGGCGCTGCGATTGAGCCAATCAAACGCGGCCTCTGAATGGCGCAAGGTCTGAAGAGCTGCAAGCGACTCTGCGAGCCAAAACAATGGCTGGCTTTTTGAGCAGGTTTTCTTTCTTCGTGACCGCAATAACAGCAGAGAAAAGCTGCAAAACAGACGGCTGCGAAAAGCACTGTATTTTAGCTGTTTGTTTGGAAACAGTGGTGTCCAGTGAAGGGAATTGCCGACCTAATTGGAATTACGAGTCCGTTGATGGAGTGACGCCGAGATTAATAAACAAACAAGGACAAACAAGGCGAAGATAACGAACGAGAAAGCCTGAAGGTAATGATTACAGCGCTTGATAGACATTTAGCAAACAAAGTAACCTTATAGCTATAGCCTGTAATTGTTTAGCCAGTTTTTACAGCTAAAAACGCTTTAAAAACATCGAGAAAACTGTTGTTTTGGTTCACCTTAGCTTCGTTGCGTTGCTTCTGCAACGTTAAGAAGCTATCTCGCAATTTTTTCATGTATATTATTAATAAGTAATCACATGATTTTTCTCGCGCAATTTGGAATAAATAAGCACTTGTAAATTTTTTCAAAGACCACAAATTGCACTCGCCCTACGGGCTCGTGCAATTTTGTGAGTCTTTGAAAAAATTTACTCGTGCTTATTTATTCCAAATTGCACTCGAAATCATGTGATTACCTATACAAAAGTTGAAAAATAGATCATATTAGGAAATAACTTGAGCTTGAGTGGGTTTAAATCATTGTTGTGCCGTGGTCTTCAAAGAAAGGTAGTAGCCCAGTGCTGTAATGAAGGATTTAAATATAAATAACTAAATTTCTATTCAACGCGGCTTTGAACAAATATATACTAAGAAGAAAATTTAGTGACATTATGCGACGTATTAAGGCCATTGGGATAACATTTTCAACTACAAAAATTATGACTTTACTTAGTTACTGATCCCTTAAGAAGTGTGTTATAGTTTGATTTGAATAACTTAGTATAGTTGACATGATCCCTTAATTTTCCACTCCTACAAGATTGGCTTAAAAGGCCTGTTGGTTTCTCGAACGGATATGGACAACACCTCTTTTGAAGTTCTGTGTTTGCTGCTAAATACCTTATTGCTGAGATACTAAGCTCAATTGAGATTCTTCTCTTGTAAAAGAAACATGTAGTGATCTCATTAAGTGCACTTTTTACGTTTAAGAATATACATTGCTTTACGATGCAAGTTGTTTGGTGTGAATGAATTTTCATGAATTTTCATTTCTTGCACGAAGAAAGCAAGAACCCTAAATAAGTATAAACGTTTCCAGCAAAGCTTTACAAAAGGCCACTCTAAAAAGATTATGTATAAACTTTAAATTAAACTTTTGACTGTATTCAATACCGTCCTCCTCAAACCTTCTGCAAAAAATTTCTTGCAAAACTTAAACGGAAACCGTGCATGGTTTGTGCATAACGCTATTGCCTTCACGTCAATTCTACGTGTGTAAAAACTACCGAATGCAGGGATGACGTTACGGAAACAGTGCCACCAGAAATAAACAGTGTTTCTGTAGTAAATTGAGATAGTGGCTGTACACAAATATAGGGTTTCGTCAGAGTGCTGGGAAGTCTTACAAGAAAACACTTCATATTTCAGACTTTCTAACGGATCAAATCCATTTATTGTCTTCGACGTACAGTTGGTAAAGCGATGTTGTAGGTAGGTTTTTTTTCTTGTGAACGCCTTATGTCAATCCAAACGCTGAATTTGAGTGGGTGCAGGAGAGATCCATGTTCGCGGGGGAAATCTACAGCTTTGGAAATGAATAAATGATCCCCGAGGAACAATAACGCTGAAAGCACAGAATGCTGCTCCTTGACGAAAATAATGATGTCAGAAGTTTTCGGCACAAGAAATTCAAGCAGCGATGAAACATGAGAAAATCAGAAACACGTTTTCGTTCAGTAAGGGGATTGGGACTGATCGGGTTAAAAGAAATGTAGGACAAGAAGAGTGAGCGGGCACAAATACAAAAATAAGCATGAACAGGAAATCCTTGGATCCGCAGTAAGCTTATTTGGAGGCGACGTTCTCCAAGGTGAATAGGTTTTGGTTCGCACGTCGAATAAATAAGGCATCGTGGTCAATGTAATCACCACTGATTTTTGTTATTGCTTTCTTTCTTTTTATTTTGTTAACATTTGAATTTTCTAGCACTGGTGCATTTCTTTTAAACTTACAATTCAGTAGGAATAAGTCTGTGTACTCCGCATACTCACCCCAGTGTTCATCCCATAGCGACTGAAATGGAAGAATGGGCAAAAGCCTTCCGGTTCAACAGCAATGACAATGTTTGTTATGAGATGGTGCTGTTCTAGAGAAATAAGATAAACAAGAATGTTTGTATGTGTATTCAAGAAATGAAAGGTTTGACATTAGCGCTGTGAATATTTAGTCCCTCACCACATAAGAGCCATGATATTTTCATCTTGGTGCCTCATATAAAGTAACTTTTTTTATAGCTGTAAAAGATGTTCCGCCAGGCTGATATAAATTTGTTGCACACACTGTAGCGTACAATCTCAGAGAGCAACAGAAATAAGATAATGACAGAAATGAAATACTTTTACAAAGATTTAGGTACCAAATTTGAGGCCATCCAAAAGTTAATAACAATATGTATCGGAAACTCCCACCAAAGCTGTACGCCGCAGAGACTTCAGACTTACAAGAACGTCACTTATGCAAAGCAGAGAAATACGAAACTTAAAAGATCGTTACTGGTTGACTTATATACTGAATTTCGAGGTCTTCAGTGAATGGTAACCTGCAGGTTATGAAACAATTCAACGTCTCCCCTAAAGCTTCTGTGAGCTACTTGTTGTTAAATCTGTTGTTGCTTTTTCTCTACCTTTGGATAGGCCCCACGAGGCAGTCAATTTGACTTTACCACCAACATTAGCACTATCATACAACAGGCTGTCCAAAGACACATTGGTTACCGGATCGGGCTTCAAAAGGCCTAACGTTAAAATAAAATGGATAAAACAAAAAAAATTAAGATAACTGCAGATGTAAAGCATACAACTAAAGGACATCCCCATGACGAGCTAAGCTTTCGAGCCCTGTGCAACGCTGTGAATTGAGACTGCCCGCATGAAACAAACAATGCAATTTCCTCAATCCAAGTAAAAAACTGAGCCGGAGGGAACACTAAGATAACACAGTTAACTTTGTTTAATTTTTGCTTTTTATCCGGACCACGACGTTTTTTTTCCGCAGCCATTTCCGGCCACATTTCTCCCTAGAAACTAACCACCGTGCACTTTCAAGCTGCACGTATCGTCGCCTAGTCGCTATCTCTGGTTGAGCGCAAATTGACACAATTTTGAGTCAGTATCTCAGTGTTGGTCTCAGTGTTGGTATTTCTATGGATCCGGAGAATAGCGAGTTACTAATTTGCAACCAATAGTATAATGGCAATTGAACCATTTGCATGGGAATTACTGAACTTCAAGAGCGGTCCATTAATTTTTAATACTAAGAATTGCACCTCATTCGGAGACGTGGATTATCATTTATCGCTCAGTTTCACCCCGACTGAAAAATGGTCGGAACGGTGTGACGATTTGAACAGTCTGCACAGGAGGTGAAAAGAGTATTGAATTTGATCCCAGGAACGAAGTTGCTCTTATTGTCCCTTTTCCTTGATGAGCGCAAATTGACACAATGATTACTACATCTGATGGTGTTTGTATGGATTTTCTAACATGGCACCATAAAAGTGATGTACGGTATGTATGCGGTTTGTGAACTGAACTTGCTTTGCATTAAAGAAGAAAAGAAATTAAAGGTTTGCGATCACTGCTGTCTGTACAGACCACAAAGGAGTAGTCGGTTGATAAGCTGTCAGTAGGTTTTATTGACCATACATTAGGTACCGTCCATAAACCTCGTAGAAGAAGTACGTGGTCCATATACCGATGTTAGTTTGCATCTTTTTTAACAGAATTTACGTCCCCCACTAGAGAAGGTGAAACCGCCGCCCGGTTAGCTAGCTCAGTTGGTTTAGCATCACACTGCTAAGAGGAAGGTCGCGGGTTCCAACCCCAGACCAGACTAATAACCAGGGTCATAAAATAACTGGTAAGATCCCACTGGCTGTGTGCTCAACATCTGCTTTACTTCAGATGATCGCGTCATTTGGGCAGTAACCTTTAGTCGATGGCTGATCGAAACGAGTAGGGAACGTAGTTCCCGGTCATGTGATCTAGCTCCACACACATCGTGGGGTTGGGTGAAGGTTGGGTGATGGGCTGACCACCTGTCCCCAATAGCCTCTGTTGGTCATAAAGGCCTCCTAGAAGGCCACTTGGCGCGGATAGTTAAGGACTAATGATGATCATGAATGACTAGAGGAGGTGAAGGTGTAAACGCTTCTTATCCAAGATACTTCAACTTGAGAGAATGAATATATGAAAATCATATATTTCATCTGCGGATTAAAGAAGTAATGTATGAATGATCATCGCAGTTATGAACACTACTAAAGCGGTAGTGAAAATAAAGCCTGAAAAAGATGTAGGCTTGTACGGGAGTTGCAGTTGCTAGAGCGCCGCACCGGTACCGCAGAGGTTGTGGGTTCCTATCCCGTACAAGCCTGAATATTTTTTCAGGGTTTATTTTCACTACTTTAATTCTTTAGTAGTGTTCATAACTGTGATGATCATTCATATCTTCATAATTGGACTGAGTTCAAGAAATAAATTCCAAATTATGTAGAGTCGAAGTAAGCTTGCCAGAATTCGAAGCAAGAAGGTACCTAACCCTAACAGCGGCAGTATAACTGCGGATATAGCGAAACCGAGGCCGAGGCTTTATAAAAAACAAAAA
This sequence comes from Pachyseris speciosa, assembly GCA_016490735.1. NCBI lineage: Eukaryota > Metazoa > Cnidaria > Anthozoa > Scleractinia > Pachyseridae > Pachyseris > Pachyseris speciosa. Next base: position 30,310 of record JAEMWC010000625.1, on the reverse strand, counting down.
GATGCGATAGTGGCAGAGATTTAAATAACGCGCGCGGGGCGGGAGGGGGGGGGAGGTTATACAGTGACAGCTTCAAACTATCTTTTGTACCACTACCATAGTATCAAGTGACCGTCGTCGGGTTATCGTGTGTACAGACCATAAAGACTTCAAACCGTCTGCATCTTGAGATCCAAACAGTTAGTAGAATGATCTCTGAAGATCACAAAGGAATCGACACTGTGTCACACTTTAGGGGTATCAGATTAGTAGACCACAAAAGAACCGACCACTGCATTGTCTGTATGAAACATGGTAGAAAACGTAGATTGTTTGGACATACTGCAAGAGTTTTTCTATATAATTGTTCGGGATTGAACGGAAAAGACAGAAGAATTCTTACTCACTTGTTGGTCCTGTATGTTTTCCAATACTCAGCGATGAATTTTCTGTAACAGCAGCTACTCTAAATTTGTAAGTTCCAGAACTGAAGTTTAACGGACGAGCAAAGGTCAAATTTTTCAAAGAGCAAAGATGCCGCAATTTCAGCTTATACTTTGGCTTAACAGTGACCTGGAAGATAACAGGAATAAGAATAGCAATAGCAGTAGTAATTGTAACAATGGTGACAAGGACGTTGACTTTAAGGAGGACGATTAAGATTGCAGTAGAAACGACAATGACACTTATGGATGTTTCGTATAGTTTTACTTTTAGTTTAAGTTTAATTGTATAGTTCTACTTTTTATAGGTGTCCCAATAAGCTAACTTGTAGCTAAATACATTTGCACTGAAATAAAGTTTATTATTATTATTATTATTATTATTATTATTATTATTGTCTCTTTTATCACAGTCTTTGCTGGTGTTGTTATTATTATTATTATTGTTATTATTATTATAACTATTATTATTATATATTATATATTATATATTATTATAACTATTATTATTATATATTATATATTATTATTATTATTATCATTATTATTACTGACATGATCATATCGACGACAGTGATAATGTATCATCCTTGTGCTTATAAAGAGGACGATGAAACTCAACACTTTCAAGTAACATTTTTGCAACAACCAATGGGCATTATAAGGGAGTGGGACCCTGGTGAATGAAACAAGATCATTCCCAAGGGAGTTGCTGTGAAAAAATGACCTGCAATCGACACTTATGATGAACATTTTGTGGGAAACAAGATGGCAAATTTATCCAGAAGAGAATATCAGCATCACAAGAAACCTAAGATGAACTCGGGGAATCTTTATAAAGAGATTAGAATCGGTCTATGATCATGCTACCTTTGAACATGTTAATGACTTTCTGGATTGAAAGCTGATCTGCACTCAACGTTGGAGTCTAGGCATCATCATTCATGATCCCTAACGGTGGTGTTCATCTTTTCAGGCTGTGTAGTCACAGCCCAACGAAACATTAAACGGTCACACAACTAGTTACTGCGTCATGCACATACATCACGATATCCACAGGTCACAATCAGAGCAGAGCGCCAATGCTTCCACTAATGCTAAGCACACAGCCTCAGTTCACAGACACCCCCGCAGTCGTTCATCGAACAGATACATCGCACATTAATGGTGGAAAAACAACCCAAGCGTCAACTTGATACCAGCTCCGTCATCAATCTCACTACCACTAGAGACAATAGCAAAAACTACACCATATAAGAGGTAAAGAAAGGATGTGGAGGGTCTAGTAGGCGTACCTCTGACAAATATTTAGATGCATTTTGCCTTCCGTCAAAAAAGGTCATTTCAACCATGTACACAAGGGTACCAGTCTTGTTCCTCGCAGGCACCCATTCCAGTGAGATTGAGGTTAAGGTCGTGTTGGTAACTGTTGGTTTGCCTGGAGGCGGCGATAAAGAGCCATCTCCAGTGAAAATTGAAGAAAAGTTCTTTATTTGAGTTAAAAATTCGCAACTCCTAAAACAGCTGCTAACGTTCTGTAAGATAAAGAAACAAATAGACTAGTTATAATTTTGCAACGCCTCCAGTATAGACCAGTACCTTGCAACTGTTTAACCTTTTTGGCCTTAATTTAATGGACGGATGGATGGATGGATGGATGGATGGATGGATGGATGGGTGGATGGATGGATGGATGGATGGATGGATGGAATAATTGATTCAATGAACGATGACTTATTTGTTTGAATTAAAGGCCTTTTTGGTCTCCCGTTGCTCTTTAAGGTATAAGCATGCATAAGTACTCGTGCTTTAATTTTTGTTAAATGTTTACCTCTTCATTGCAGTGACCAATTTCAGAAAAATCGATAAATCCGAGTTCATGATGATCTGTTGCATAGCAGGGTAATGGATTTTTGTCTCAGTAAAGAAGCATTCTGGATCCCCCACTTACCTTTTCATCTTCCTGTAACACGTTCATCCTATTATACCTCTCATCAACTTTCCACGAGAAAGCCACTTGTAGCGGCTTAAATCAATCATGCGGCACTTTATAGAACGTTCTGTAATAGTTTTGACGTTGTAAATTGATATTCTTGGAGAAACATTTCAACGTAAATTACGTCTATAGCAATCAGAAACATGCAACAGTAAAAAAAAGTTCTTAAAATTGAATTATCTCGTCGAAATTGGAGTAACCAAGATACTAAGCCTTACGTTAAATCGGCTTCCAGTTAAAGGACTCTAAAAGAACTATTTTGAATCGTTTTACGTACACAGCCCAACCTGCATACTGCCTCGTCAGCCAAAGGTTCTTCACAGGGAATTAAACACTGCAAATGGAAAAGTCAATGTAGCGTCACAGTCTGATATTAAGTAAGCGGCCATTACCGTTTTAAACCGTTATTTAGTAGTGTACCGAAACTTCACTCTACATAGTACTGCAATTAAGCGGCAACCGTCACCTTTTTGGGGCCTCGAGGCAGATTCTCTTCTCTTTCGTAAGGCTAACCTGGATGCATTTTGAGAAAACGAGTTCAAAATAGGGGATCACGACCTCTGTTCTGTAAACTTTGTAATAATTGTCGCAATTTGTAATACCTGTCGCACTTTGTAATAAAAAAGCTGTCGCACTCTGCAATAACAGTCTATCACACTCGGTAATAAAATAACCTGTCGCACTTAAAATTGCAAATTGAACTCTTTTTAATGTTTTGGTTAGTCTCTGTTTCAAAAACTGAAGCTATTATTACTAGCTAAGAATTGGGATGGGCTTCATTACAAATAGGTGCCTCTACTGACTAGAATCTTGCCCAAACGTTCTTCCTAGGACAAATTCGTTAACGTGCACAAAAGCGCTTGGATAAAACATGTGCTTTAATTTTATCAGTCTTGCATGGTATATTATTCACGATATATTTTTGGAGAAAAAAGCAGCAGGATGCAAAAATTCTTTTTCCATAACTTTTTGCAACCAAAGGCAAAAATTCCTTGTTGCAATTTATGTACAGGTTCAAACTTGAACATAAGTCAACTGAAAGAAAAACAACCATGCTTCCGAATTAAGCGGAGACCGCATTCAAGAAATTGCTTGAAACGCTGAGTCCAAAGGCTCTTATCGAAACATAAGTTAAGTGCTTTTGAACTTCTTGTTTTAACAAAAGTTTCGCCAGCAACAAAAAACTCCTAGTAAACTGTTCTTTGGATATCGACGTACCTTCTGTTAAGTTTCCCGCCTGGTGCTCCGAATATGAACTAAACAAAAATCTTGCTGGGAATGACTGAGGAACAGACAGACGAAAGTCTTCGACGCTTTTAGGCCCAGGCAAGGACCTAAACATGAACGTTTTACATCTGGCTACCCAGATCTTCTGGTTAACAAAGTTCTCGCAGAAGTTAAATTTACGGACAGGAAGTCGGCACTCCGGTAGAAACAAACAATGCGCAAGAAGATATTGCCTTTTTTCGCACAATACAATCCATTCGTGACAAACCTAAAGAACATCTTTTAAATTGAGCAAATGGCATTTAATCAAGAATCAACCTTGGCTGAGAGAAACTTATCAAGATCGGCCACCAATTACATTCTATACTCATTTTCAATTTTGCCAACAGCCACTTCTAAACATTTTCTGATGCTGATGGTAAAAAGGAAGGCTTTCATTCCAGACTTAAAACTCTCCCTACTTAAGAAAAAAATACAGATTTGTAGGCCCACGGATCGCTTTGACCTCCCCTAAAGGTCCAACATGACGAGACCAGCAGGAGTCGTGTTAGTTCTGTCAACACTTGCAAACATCTATACTTTACTGTCATTATTATACATGCCCACCGACTTTCTTATCCAGGTTTCCTACAAAGTGCGACATGTTTTATTGCAAAGTGCGGCAGGTATTACAATTCACAAAGTGCGACAGGTATTACAAAGTGCGACGATTTATAACAAAGTGTGACAGAACAACCCCTCAAAACGTTTCATGTCAAACACATATTTATTACCGTCTTGAAATCATTCCTTGAGCATTAAGCTAGCCAATATATATAATAAACCTGCTAAATTAATTTAATTGTAATTTCCTTTTGAGAAACAGCGCATTGTAAAGATTTGGGTTTGAATTTGTGATATGTGCAACAATTGTCCAGAGCTTTCAAGCAAGGCGTGCATTCAATAAGAAGATCATAGTGGGCCTACTATCCTTTAGTTTTTTATTACGAAAGCCTTGAGACCAACGAACCTCCATCAGTGGCAACTTACCGTTTCCCTGAGGATGGCCACTTAATGAGGGATCTGCTTTTTAAGAAGTAGAAAAGAATGTCAAATCAAACTATAACATTTTCTATTTCCAGAAAACTTACATCTTTGCAAGCTTTCGTCTGGCAAGCCTGTTCCTGTCCATTAACAGATGGATACTAATAAAATTCAAACAGAACAAAAATACCAACAACTGAACAAAGAAAACAGACAAGAAAAGAACCAGTCAAACAAAAATAAACATATAAATAATTAAATTCAGTAATGGCATCGGATAATAAGCATCGGATGGCTGAACATGTTTTGATGCCCTTTTTCAAACTGCGTTTCATCCTTGGCTTGAACGAGAGAAAAAAGAATAAATTTATATGATAAATTATGTATATTTTTTTTTCATGGTTCAACCTGGATGAAGTTATTACAAAGGCAAAGCGATACGTGACACCTAATTCACCTTTTAACTCGTGCTCAGATACAGGTAAATTTGCATTCAAGCTCTGATGTCCTTTTTTTATTATTTAATTTGGCTTTGATCAAGTTGGTTCTATGGATATATATTGAGTATTAGGTGTACACCTGTACACGCAGCATTAAATTTGAACTGTACTCAAAATGTCAGAAGAGCTTGGCAAATGGGGGCGACAGAATTAATGAGTTTATTTTTTTTGCTAAGGAGTGAAATACGTTGTATGTGGCTGTGTCGTGAAGATAATTTTTAATATAATATTTCCGTTTGGGATTATTATCTTTGATATTCTCCTAAATTAATATTGCACGACACGGGTTGGAGCGGTATGAGCAAAGGAAACAGCTCAGCAAAAGGCAGTATAATACAAATAATTACTTATGAAACACCGGGTGTGTTCGAAAACATTTTAATAATTTCTAAAAAGGAAACAAATAAAAAACTTTGAAAGTTCGAGTTGCTTCAGACTAGGAACTAGAAATTCTTAATTTATTTTATATTATTTTTTGACCTCGTGTGCAAATGTATTCACTTTGTTTTCTTTATAAGCGATATTTAAACAGGCTAGTCCAATTCAGCTACGGCTGGTTTAAATGGAGGTCTAGTGCAACAGAAATCAAAAGGGGGAAGTATCATTGTGTCATACAGAGTGATACAAGCCTCTTGAGGGATGACCCCTGCGGGCCTTGCGCAGCATGCCCAAACACGATGAAATTTTAGTGGCGATAGCGTCAACATGGTCATTCCACGAGAGGCTCGTCAAATACATGTGCACGTTTGTCAAAGGAAAAAAGTTGGCTAAAAAGCTGGCGAGAATGGAGATCAACTTGTCTCCAGTTTTTCTCCAAAATGCTTGCTAACTGATTTTGCGAAGTTGCAATTTGAGTTTTTGAGAGTGCCTTTAAATAGACACGTGTTCCCTTCTGGTCGAGGGCGTTTGACGGTACATTAAAGTAATATGGCTTACCTGAGTTATACAGTTTGCATAGCATCGAGCTTTAGTGACAATCTTGGCGTATGGTTTGCCATGAACTCCATTGGAGGAATAAAAAATCCAAAAAATCAACGACAATTTGATGGATAATTGCAGGCTTACTGAATAAACTTCTTTTCGAAGCCACATGTTCCCTGCTTTATATAAACTTGATCCAAGATATTGTTGTTATCCTTGAATTTAAGGCCCTGTCGTCAAAGATAGCTTAATGTTAACACAATTGTGATAACAATTATAACTTGTTTTCAATAGACCTTTCCTCGTTTTTTTCAACTTTTGACACTTGTCTTGATATCTATCGATGTACCTGCTGGACAGAGCGATTCATATTACTTGATAGCCAATTTTGTAATTCGTATCTTCTACAGTTACACAGTTATGGCTCTGTAAAGTCGGAAAATGCCACAGACGTTTGTACACTGGGGGTAACAAACTTGCAACCCAGCGTACAGACGTCTGTAAAATGACCCAACTCTGTAGAATCATATTTTCGCTACCGCACGACACGCGATTCTCAAACCTCGCCATTTTCAACTCTTTATGTCGTTCTTTCCAGCAGTTTCCAAATAGAACTTCACTACCTCACCAGTATCTTAAAATAAACATGATAAAAAAAAGAAAACATGGAAACATCTATTGATGGTACTATATTCTATGCACTTTATTTTCTTGACATGAACACTCTCAAGCTGCCCCAAAGACAGCGCAGTATATAATGGATTACGGGGATCAAACTTACAAGTTTGTTTCAAAAAATGCTGAGCTGAGGCTTGGCAAACATTTGCCTACAGAGCTAACCTTAAAGACCATAGTCAATTTTTATAGACAAGACAATAATCAGATTAAGGAGCTGTGCAAAGCATCTGAATGATGCTTTTCACTGTACACGCGATGTTTGCGGTCATAGTCTAAAACGAAGTGGCGTACACTGAATTGAATGAGCAGCCCCAAATTTCATCTAAAGATCTGTAAATTGTGTCAAACGACTTGCTTTGATATCATCTATGTGTCCTAAGCTTTCCAAAGACACCCAAAGCTAAGCGAATTAGAGCAGTAAATTTGAATTATTGTTTAACTCGAAAATATTTTGGTTTCTTTGGAAGCTCAGGATTTTCATTCCGTACAAAGGAAACCGGTTATAACGAAGCACAACTTTCTTTCATCACAAACTTAGTCGGTTTTATTTCCTGCAGACGAACTTTCGATTCGTGCATACCAACATTCGTTTCTTACAGTGTACAAACGAACCGTTCATTTCTCAGACGAATTTTCGTTTAGTACCGAAATTTCGGCGAGTTTCCCCTAAATTTCGTCCATACTGCGTGTGAGCTTCTATGGGCGCTTTCCATTCAACCAAAATTTTCGAGATTTCCGGTTCGAAATCGAATGGAACGGGCAAAGTTCCGGGAAAAGTTTCCGAAAATTTAGGAATACGTTTTGAGTGTACCCTCTTTGCCGGAATTTCCAGAATTACCGAAATTTTCGTGTTTCATTTGCGAAATCCCTACCGGGCGTGAGCTCACGTGGACAAGCGGAAAAGCCAATAAGCGGACGAAGCACTTTCAGTATGTCAATGCATGTGACCTAGAATTCTGGGATGTAGTCGGACGCTTTCCATTCGACCAGCGAAAATTCCGAAAATTTGTACCGGTTATTTTGCTCAAGGGAAAGCGCCCTATGAATTTTGTAACCTTCGATCAGGTCCTCCCCCAGGGAAAGAGGAAATAGGGCCTAATACATTTACCTGCCAGATCTTATGTAAAAGAGCCAGATTCTGGCTTTTTCTTTGATTTGTCGAAAAATAATGTCTGGTATATAGCGTTGTTTTTATTGGCTATTAATCTCATTGATGGTTAACAAACTTTCCCTCGGCAGTTGTCGACATTCACGTAAACCAATTACTGGTTTTCACGTGACGTCATAAAAACTAAAATTCAAAAGTAAACAGACTTTTGCATTTAGCTTCATCACGTGAAAGACATTTTAGAAATGTATCTGCTTGAAAGTTTTCAGCTCGGTAGCGAGCTTTGTGTTGAAAATAGAGCGGTTTGTTTTGAATGTTAGATTATTTCAAAGAGCGTGACATAAAGATGTCTGCTTACAAGTATGTCACGTACGTGAAAACATAGATTCAGCGTGTGTTTTTAAGGTCTGAAAAGTTAACATGACAAGAGAAATGTGAATGTTTGTAACCTCAACAGAGAGAAGAAAGCCCTTGAGATAGCCAAAGTAAATTCCAGATGTTTGGACGACTCGTTTTCGGCCGCCATATTGGTGCCCCTCAGAGGGACACCAACATGGCGTGTCCATTATAAACTCTATTATTTTAAGTGGTACATTTTGCCGAATAACTTAAGTACGAGTTATCGCACACCTCTGAAACTTTGGCATGTTGCTTATGATTACTCTTCTACTATATCTCAATTTCTTGACTTTATCTGTTGAATGGTTGATGATTTTATTTTTTATTTTACTTGCGTGACGTGCACGTGGCTGAAAACCAAGAACAGCTTAAAGCGCTGTGAATGCAAACAGTTTTGTTTGGACGTTATCTGAAGCTCTCAAGAATTTCGCGTATAAACCTTTGAAGAGGACGCAAGTAAAATTTTCAAGATGTTTAATTTAACAGTTACATTTTGAGCTAGAAATATATACATTTGAAGGTTGCTACACACTAGTTTTAGTTCTTTCAGAGGGTTTTTCAGATCATTTCAAGACACCGAAAACGTTTCAACTCTATTCCGTGTTGATGATTCGGTTAGAAGTAGGGTTATAATGTTTAAAAGATGCACTCTCACCTTAAAATGCGCCGAATATCCTCTACAGTTGTAAGTCATTTATATCAAGACTTTCTAATTATAATTTTAAAACGGCCTCAAAATGGTTCAGATTTGTGGCATTTGGAATTCCTAACCTTTCAAAGACAATAAATCTACCCTATCCTCTGAGTGTTTCGGTTACAAGCGTAGCAAACAAGTAATGTGTAATTGATAGCTGAGTTAATCTTTTGTCTCACGACTGAGTCACTAAGATGTGGATCGCGACGTTTCGACCGCTATACTGCTGGTCTTCATCAGGCGATGGTGTCGACTGGCTGCGTGTGAGTATAAGAAGCACCGTGGCTGGTGGTGATTGGTGCGTTTCGATCCTCGCTTAGGCTGTTGTTGATTAGAGGATTTCGATCGTTGTCGTTCAGACTAGAAATTGTTCCCTCAGCGGTCCGCTTTGGTACTGATCGGTTGTTATGTTGTTTGATCGTGGGCATCCACGCTTCAGGAATTTCAATTCCACTGTCCCTGTTAATGTTGTTAAGGGTGAAGTCTGATGTGGATAGCCTCTTTAACCCTACGGGTGTACCAATGTGAGTCTCGGTCAATAAATTCAACTTCGTCACAGCGGATAATGTCCGGTCGCGTTGCTATGTTCTGAAACGGCGGAGGATTGGGTTCGAGCAAGCCGTATGTCTCTATCGTGTTCCTTAATCCGTTCATGCATAGATCTTCCCGTCTCTCCAATATAAACCTTACCACATTCGCTGGGAATCTTGTAGACTACTCCGTCTTGTTTTACTGGATCGACAATGTCCTTGGGTCGCACTAGGTGTGATCTAAGAGTTGTGTGAGATCTGAAAACAGTCCGTATGCCTTGATGTCGTAGGCAACGGCAAAGAGCCTCCGATGTGACTTTGACCTGTGGCAGAACCACAGTAGATTTAAGAGGTCTGCAATCTGCACAGGTGTTAGAGTCGTGCGGTTGGCAAGGCACGGGTCAGCTTCTAGTTTACGCAGTGCAGACCTCTACGCAATGCGTTTACGCAATGCAGATTGGAGACCTCTTGAGTTTCGTTCTTAGATCCACATACTTCCAGTATGATGGACTGATTTACAAACAGCAAGAAGGAGCAGCCATGGGTAGCCCGGTATCCGCAGTGATAGCTAACCTCTACATGGAGGGTTTTGAGGAGCAAGCTTTGACATCGACGCCCTGTACACATAAGATCTGGAAACGCTATGTGGATGACACCTTTACCATCTTAGATCGTGACAAAGTTAACTCGTTCTTACAACACCTCAATAGTCAACAGCCGACGATCCGTTTCACAATGGAGACTGAGAATGACAACTCAGTTCCCTTCCTTGATACGTTGATCATCAAGGATTCGAATGGATACCTCTCTACCAGTGTTTACAGAAAGCCTACACACATTGACCAGTACCTAGCGTATGATTCGCACCACCCGCAATCTTTAAAACGCGGTATTGTCAAGTGCCTGTACGATCGATCTAAACACCTCATATCAAAACCATCAGTTATCTCTCATGAAAAGAAACACCTCTCATCGGTCCTTGTTTCCAACGGTTATCCGTTTTCGTTTGTAAAAAATCTTACGAAAACCAAGGGACGAACAACCACTAAAGAACCTGAACCAGAAATTAAATCTACTGTGGTTCTGCCACAGGTCAAAGTCACATCGGAGGCTCTTTGCCGTTGCCTACAACATCAAGGCATACGGACTGTTTTCAGATCTCACACAACTCTTAGATCACACCTAGTGCGACCTAAGGACATTGTAGATCCAGTAAAACAAGACGGAGTAGTCTACAAGATTCCCAGCGAATGTGGTAAGGTTTATATTGGAGAGACGGGAAGATCTATGTATGAACGGATTAAGGAACACGATAGAGACATACGGCTTGCTCGAACCCAATCCTCCGCCGTTTCAGAACATAGCAACGGGACCGGACATTAGAGACCTTAAAGGGACTATGTCAGCTGGGGCACATGCGCAGTAGGGACCGGCTGGCACTAATTTGCATACAGCGCATAACAACAGTCTTGCTCGCCCGGACGCCAGCCATTATTTCCTACGTGCCGACGACACATTCATACAACGAGGAGAGAAGAATTTGCGTGCCTGTTTTTTCGAAACCATAGAAATTGTCGTTGCTGTTGTCGAAAGCGAGTCTGTTGTGGTGAGTTTAGCCTGTCTATTCGCGTTGTATGTTGTCTCACGTGAATACTACTGTCATTTTCCAGCATTTTCTCTTCGGATCGATTACGGCAAACACTTTTGATGACAGTGACTTACGTTGTTTCCCTTTGGTTTTTAGACCGATCCTTGCATCTGCATGAATACTTGTTCTCGAAAAACTACCTCAAAAACCAATGGTTTACCCTGTCATGTCAAAACAAACCGCTAAGCTTGAATGTCTTATCAAATGCAAAGCATCAAAGAAGATGTCTCGCGAACCTGGAATCGGTGGAATAACCCCACTTTAATTTCGCCGATACCCAAGAAGAATAAATTAAACAATCCAGACAAATCCTCTGATTTCCACGTTCCCAAACTTTGCGTCTGACGGCGTTGCTGTCGTAAATTCTCTTTCGTCCGCTACCAGCACAACGACCGCCACTAGTAGACATCACAATTCCACGAAAATAATTCTTCCAAAGCCAAATCTCAAAAGATATTGCTACAAAAGCCGTCTGTATTTCCTTAAGACTGATTGTGAACAAAAACTTCCTCAATTTTTCTCAAGATTAACGCGATTCAAACGGATGAAATCAGCTACTTGGAACCTTCGACAGCATTTGAAAAAGTTGGGCTAACGTTTTCAAAAGTTTTCTGACCAACTCGCGCATGCGCGTTGGATGATATAGTCTCTTTAAGCAACTCACGACGACGACGCCAAATCCGACGACCGGAAGTAATAATGCAATCTTTGTAGCTATCACGCATGTCTGTCACAAAAGTTGAGTCATCGTTCAGCTGTCGACGTCTTTAAGAGAGAATGCACAGGAAAATCGAGCAAAACGGAAAATTCGTGGCCACAGTTGAAAACCTAACCTACCCTCATTTTAAGTCTATAGAGAGGTACTGACGAGTTTACAAACCTCCTGGGGTTTATTTTCCGAAATACGGCCGATTTTTTGAATTATTTGAGATTTTTGATTTCGCCCGTCTCACGCCTGAAATTAGCCGTCTCACAAGGGAAAATAGACCGGCCGAAATAACTGCTTCGCGTAACCAAACACGTCAACCTATCGGCAATCTAACACTTAATTTCTATAAAATGGACATCTAGCATCCTATTTACGACAGATTTCCGATTCTGAAGTGTAAAATCAACGCTTGTTAACCGTTTTCTAAATGGCCAGTTGACAAGAGCTCACGAATGCGAAAGTTTATAGGCAAAACTGAAATCGAGCTCCTGACTATGGGAATTCTCCGAATTGCCCCAAATTTTAGTTTTGAAGTCTCGAGATATAGTGTTTTAACGTACATTGAGATTTGGGTTGGGTTTTTTAGCGAGCGCTTCAGAATAAGTCGATCAATTTGAAGAAATTTTGCACTAAGTGACCTCAAATTGACCTCAGAGTGTTTGTGTACATTGACTAGTCGCATCGGTTACAATGGAATGAGCGCTCCATATTAACTAATATTCTCATTCCAGTTTCATGTGATAATGAATTTGACTTACCACTATATAATGGAGTCGAATAGGTGCAAGGATTGTCTTGAAGCGGCAGAATGAAGCCGAGTTGTTGTCCAAACTAGATTTGATGTAAAATTTTCAGAAATTCCTTTGTGAAATTTGCCTATAATTATATGTGAATGTAAGAAACGCTGCAGCTCATCAACCAAATGCCTGGGTAAGTTGTTGAGACATCTGTGACACACTTAGATCTGTTTTAGTGTTGGAGTGTTGGAACTGGAGCTGATAAGAGCTCACTCTAGAGCTGGTAAGACCCGAACTTGTGTAGGGCGTTATTGTCGATTGCGTGACAGATTTTGAAACACCCTACGGGATAAATTTCCCCCCACCCCCAAATCACTTTTCTAATGGTCCATCTTTAAAGATAAAATATCTAAAAAATAATAATCAAGGGGTATATTCACGTAACAATAGCCGTGAAGCGTCTCGGTTGCATATCTGAACAAAACGTGTGCCAGCATCTCCATCATGGTGTTTCGTCCACAAAATTCCTCAAAGAAAACACATTAATATAACTATTCGATTCTTTATTTATCGGTAGGTTAAACGAATTATTTATGTTAGTCCGCGTCGAGAAACAGTCCCTCAGGTGCAATCGAGTGGCAGCTGTTTGGATTTAGCTCTAAAAATCGGCATGTGCTAAAACCAGGAACACCGGAACAAAACCACCGGAACGGAACCACCGAAACAACCGGAACCACCGAAACCTGCGAAACAACCGAATCAACCGAAACTGTCGGAAAAGAACGAACGGAACCACCGGAACTACCGAAGCGAATTCAAATCAAACTAACTCTTGTTAAAGAGAGTTTTTAAAACATTGTTGGCTTAGCATTGTTTTAAGCCGCGCATTTGGCGCGCGTAAAGAGAGGACGCTAAATTAGGGACCGCACAGAGGGAGAGGCTGGAGGAGCTTTAGCGCCCCTCCCCCCTCCCCCACTTTTTTGCAAAAATAAAAATACATTAAACAAAAAATATTTTAACAAAAATAACGGAGCCAAAAATAGCAAAAACTCGTTTATTCGAAAGTGACCAGAGTTACTGGCAAACACAAACACGCAGATAAATAGACAGAAAGAAGTATTAGTCGTTACAATTATAATGAAATACGAGCTTCAGATCATTTTATGATGTAGTTTTACTGAAAAGTAAAAGCTATCCCTTCATGACAGGACCGATGTTACCAAGGAGCACTCGCGCGCCGAGAAGAATTGAAATTCGCACTGGAGAGCCAACATATCCTGTGACCGCACAAGACTATTACAGGCGAATATAGTTTGAAGCTTTTGACTTTCATGATGAACGCTATTGACCAGCGTTTTGACCAGCCAAGCTTTGATACGTATGCGAAGATTGAGTCTCTCTTAATTAAGACTCTCAATTGCCAGGACAAATCCGAAGAGCTAAAGTTTATGGAAAAACTGTCTAACGGTGATGCTAATATTTCAATGTTAACTGCCCAGATGGAAATTTCACAAACCTGCTGAAGGATGGTGATTATTCGCGTTTTGACGACATCATAGTAAAAATTAAAGAACTACCCAACCCAGAACGGGAAATGATAAATAATGGTAATAAAACTGAGTGGAGTGCAATTTGGTCTGAAATCATACGCGTGATTCAAAAAATCAGCGCGAGTTCCATTTGAAATCACAAGTATGATTTTAGACCAAAATTGCATGACACGAAGTTCAATTACCACTTTATTACAGCCATTTCGAAATCACAGCTTTTTTTTGTCAATATTAATATTTGCTTATCCATGAAATTTGAAAGGTTAGTATTATTTCACTTTCATTTTGATCGGTTACAGAAAGGATGCGATTTAGAGTAAAAAATGGTGCGATTTGGGAAAAAATTGCACTGTTGAGATCCAGTCAGATTGCAAGGATCACCAGTGATTTCAAAATGAATGTAATAAAAGAAGTTATCACGTTATGTGAGCTCATTCTCGTAAATTCTGCTCGGAGGCTAAAAACATGGCTCCGTTCAAGGATGAACCAGGAACGATTTAGTAACCTGACAGTTTTAAACACACACAAAGAAAGCACTGACAGGCTTTAGTAGTATAGTACATGGGTGATCAAGCACATTTTTCACAACACATTTTTCAATTTTGTGTCGTAAAATTTTAACAGCACATTTTCCACAAAATGTGTTGGTTTTTGAAAAAACTAGCACACTTTTTGTCAAGGTCACCAAAATTCCCAAGGTCAAGGTCAAGGTTAAATTTTCCAAGTCTAAAATTAGGATGATGAATGAATGAAAGAATTGAGTAGTATCCGTCTAGAAACGGCTGATTTCAATATTCTAAGCGATAATTAGTATATTTGAGCAGTATCCGTCGAGAAAACATCTAATTTCAATATTCTAAGCGATTATTAGTATTCAGGTAGAACAGCATTTTCAAAGGTCAACTTTTTTCTTTTTAAGTACTTTATGATATAAAAAACACTTAAAGAAATGTCGCTTTAGGTTATTATGGAGAATGAAGAAAGAAATCTCCGGGCCTTGGAAAAGCCCTCTCAAATCAGGTCAGGTAGCCAGATGGTAAATGGCCTAAGTGGATCAGGTAGCCAGATGGTAAATGATCCAAGTCAAAAAATTATATATCCTAATAGTATAGACATGGAAAATAGAAATAGTATTTTCAAAGAATTATTGAAAAGATTAGGCCGTATGGATGTTGGCGAGATGAGGCGATTAGTTAGTCTCGCTGATAACATCAAAAAGCAGAAGCCAATTCCAGCACCTCGCAAGAATGTGAAGCAGATGGTTAAAGATTATGAAGACAACATAATTCTTCTACCACCACAATTTAGAGATAGACCAATACCAGCACCAAGAACTAAAAAACTAGCCCCAATACCAGAACCAAGGACTAAGATAGAGCAAACAGATAAAGCTCTCAAAGGATACACCAAATCATTTCAAATAGATATCAAAAATTACAAAGACCCGCTATTACAACTGCAAAACACAAGAAAGGCTGTAGCGTACCGTCTTGTAAGTTTACTAAAATCAATGAAAGGACTGAAATTCGTTGAAACACTAAAGGTAACATTCAGAAAAATGTCTGATGGTGAAATAATACATAAAACAGCCTTTTTCAACAGTCCACCTCAAACAATTATAAATAATCTCCAGATCAGTGAATCACTTCAAGCGTCAAAACAAAATATATTAAATAAGATTGCAGTTTGGATTTCAGAAGGATCTGGCTGGGTTGTGGAATCAGTCGACAAGCATTTTCTAAATGTTGTAATATATCAGCCAATGAAAGGCTCATCATATATTAAACTACCCCCAGAATTAATGAATGCAATGAAGGGATTGATTAACATAAAGAATGATGACAATGAATGTTTCAGATGGTGTCATATCAGGCACTTGAATCCACAAGAGAAGAACCCTCAGAGAATAAAAAAATCTGATAGACAACATATTAATACGTTAGATTATTCGGGGGTTGAATTTCCAGTCACAACTAAACAGTATAATAAGATAGAAAAACAAAATGAGATCAACATCAATGTATTTGGTTATGAAAACAAACAACCATATCCAATTTACGTTTCAAAAGAAAAGTATGAAGACTGTTTGAATCTTCTATTGATTACAGAAAATGAAAACAAACACTACGTTTTAATCAAAGATTTCAACAGATTCATGCGCAACAAAACAAAGCATAATGAAAGAAAACACTTTTGCATGCACTGTCTACAATGTTTCAGCTCAGAAAGAGTCTTGAATGATCATGTGGACAACTGCATACTGGTTAATGGCACACAAGCAATAAAGATGCCAAACAAAGACAATAATATTCTAAAATTCATCAACTTCCATAAACAACAGCAAGTACCATTTGTGATCTATGCTGATTTTGAGGCTTTAACTGAGAAAATACACGGTTGCCAACCCAACAATGATAAATCATACACTGAAGCCTATCAGAAGCATACTGATTGTGGATATGGTTACAAGGTTGTTTGTTGTTATGATGATAAATACAGCAAGCCAATACAAATATACAGGGGTGAAAAGGCTGTATACAAATTCATGGAAGCTATGTTAGAGGAAGTTAAATATTGCAAGAAGATTGTTAAAGAATTCAATAAACCATTGAAAATGACTGAGGATGATGAAGAGAAATTCCAAAAAGCCAAAGAATGTCACATTTGTGATAAAAAATACACTGAAAAGGATATCAGAGTACGAGATCACTGTCACATTACTGGCCAGTATAGAGGATCAGCTCATCAAGAATGTAACCTGAAACTTAGAGTCAATCCAGAAGAAGTGAAGATACCTGTTATATTTCACAATCTAAGAGGTTATGACAGTCATTTTATTATGCAGGAGATTGGAGCTATTGTCAAGAAACACACATTCACAAATAAAAAAGGTGAAGTCTGCCAAATGAACATCAATGCTATCCCAAATAACATGGAGAAGTATATGGCTTTCATGCTTGGCAATCACCTAACATTTCTTGATAGTTTCCAGTTCATGAGCTCTAGTTTGGAAAAACTTGTAGGCAATCTACCAAAAGAAGCCTTAAAATTCACCTCACAAGAGTTTAAGGGAAAAGATCTTAATCTGATAGCACAGAAAGGTGTTTATCCATACGACTACATGGACAGTTTCGATAAATTCAATCAGAAGTTACCCTCAAAAGAAGAATTCTATAGCATACTGAGTGATACGCATATATCAGATGAAGACTATACACATGCTCAGACAGTGTGGGAAACATTCTCTTTGAAAAACATGGGCGAGTATCATGATCTGTACCTTAAAACAGATGTACTCCTGTTGGCTGATGTATTTGAGAACTTCAGAAGAACATGTCTCGAGTACTACAAACTGGATCCGTGTCACTACTTCACATCTCCTGGTTTGTCATGGGATGCTATGCTGAAGATGACTGATATCAAACTGGAATTGATGACTGACATTGATATGTTCCAGTTCATTGAAAAGGGTATGAGAGGTGGTATCAGCTATATTGCCAATCGTTACGGTAAAGCTAATAATAAATACATGAAGAAGTATGATGAGAAGGCGCCCTCAAAGTACATCATGTATCTTGATGCAAACAATCTATACGGTTGGGCAATGAGTCAATACCTTCCAACAGGCGGATTCAGATGGATGACTGAGAATAAAATGAATAATCTCAACCTGGCTAAATACAAAGAAGACAGCAATAAGGGTTTGATTCTGGAAGTTGATCTGGAATACCCCCAGGAGTTGCATGATCTGCATAATGATTACCCGCTTGGACCAGAGAAGGTGAAAGTAACTGGAGACATGCTTTCAGATTACTGTAAAGACATAGCAGAGAAATACAATATATCGACTGGTTTGGTACATAAACTGATGCCAACATTAAGCAACAAAGAGAAGTATGTTCTGCATTACAGGAACCTCCAATTATACACAGACTTGGGTTTGAAGGTAACAAAAATCCACAGAGTGCTAGAGTTCAAACAATCACCTTGGCTGAGACAGTACATTGATTTCAATACACAGAAAAGAACTAATGCCAAGAATGCTTTTGAGAAAGATTTCTTCAAGTTGATGAATAACTCAGTATTCGGCAAAACTATGGAAAATCTCAGAAAGAGAGTAGATGTCAGATTGGTGACTGATGAGAAGAAGCTATTGAAATTAGCCAGTAAACCAACTTATGTTAGCAGTAAGATATTCAATGAAAATCTGGTAGCAGTGCATAAGATCAAAGAAACACTAACTCTAAACAGGCCGGCATATGTAGGAATGTGTATTCTGGATCTTAGTAAGACACTTATGTATGATTTCCATTACAACTACATTAAACAAAAGTATGGTAATAAGGCTAAGCTGCTCTTCACTGACACAGACAGTTTGACATATGAAATTGAAGCAGAAGATGTCTATAGGGATTTCTGGAATGATAAAGATAAATTCGATAACAGTGACTATCCTGAAAGCTCGCCATTCTCCGATAAGACCAATAAGAAAGTAATTGGCAAAATGAAAGATGAAGCTGCTGGAGTCCCAATATGTGAATTCGTAGGGCTGAGATCAAAGATGTATAGCTATATTAAAGATGATCAGAAAGGAGGAAAAACAGCAAAAGGAATCAAAAAGAACACAATCAAAAATGAAATCAAGCATGAAAATTATAAAGACACTCTATTCAATGATAAACAAATGTATCATAAAATGAAAACAATCAGAAGTGAAAACCATCAATTAGGAAGCTATGAAATCAACAAAGTATCACTCAGCTGCTTCGATGACAAAAGATATTTATCAAAAGACGGAATCAACAGTTATGCTTATGGCCATCACAAAATAAATAGCCAGGAATAAAAATACTCTTGGCTACCAAAATAGCAAAATACAGTATAATACTGACCTCTCTAACATATATAGGTTAGATAAAAGTTAGTCTTTTCTTATACGTGATAAATACAATTTGCTTTCTTCCATGTGTTTGGTTATTTCAAAAATTAAATCTTCAAAACAACTGCTCATAATATATTTGCACTTGTTTTTTTCATACATTTGCTTCATACTTTTTTGTTTATCAGTCACTTGGTATACACCAGCGGGACTTTTGAATTCAAGACATAGAGCATTGTATTCTTTTGTTGGATTCATTAACATTAAATCACATTGTCCAGCCATATATCCTTTGTTGTAACTTTTGATTCTCATGTTTGAGCTTATTTGATTCTCACCTAAGCCGGCTATCATTAATGCGTCTTCATATTTCTTTCTGATGAATGATACAATCTTACAGTGCAAATCATTTTCATTTTCAATCAATATCATATTATTGTTTCTATCATTGAACTGTTTTTGATATATTCGTTTTCTGACCAATGGTAAAACCTTTTTAGTAACCCAATGTTTAATTTCTTTAGCTTCTTGTTTTTTGGATGAGAATAAAAGTGAATGAAATCCTGTTTCATTTATAAAAAAACATTTGAAAGTTTGTTCGATTGCATCAGCGAAAATTGACTTTGTTTTGGAATTTATGGACAGTTTGAAGTCCAATAAGATTTTATCTTCAGAATCAACATGATCTCTGATTGCTCTTTGCGGATTTTTATAGTTGAGAATAATGGCTATATCTCTTCCTCTGAACCATATTTCGTTTTTATCATCGAGATAACAATCTATTGAAACGTCTAATTCTTTATTATCGTAGGAATATTTTTGCATCTACATATATGTTAGATAATTTTCTTTAAATCCTTGAACGGTATCCAACTGTTAAAGTCATCACTATATCCCTTCCACTTCACCAAAGCTTGTTTCTTCTTGTAATCTCTGCGAATGACTTTATCAATACGGAATACATCCTGTTTAGCCTTTAATAACTCAGGTTCATAAAAACTCCCTTCAATTTCTTCATCGTTGTGATCTTTTAGTTTGTAAGTGATTGGATTAGTGTACTGGATCTTATCAACTATAAACACTTCTTCTGTCCAATTTGGTGTATAGCCCTTGTCGAACACAATCCGTTTATACTTGGATATTCGGACCTTATCACCTATTTTAAATTTTAGTTTTTGTTTTAATGGCTCCATATCACCATACAAATTGAAGTAAACAGTTCCTTCATTCCTCTTATCAGATGCTTCAACGGGTGTCATCTTTGTGCTTGAATGTTTTGTGTTGTTATACTGTTTCACTAATTTTTGTAACATGTCTAAATACTGTGTATTACCTTGAACAGTGAACTTCTTCCACATTTTGGATTTAATTGTCCTATTCCATCTTTCAACTACTGATGATTTCTCTTCATTCTCAGTTGAGTACATCTGTACACTATGTTTCTCTAGCAAGTCCTTCAAGTGTTTGTTGTAAAACTCTTTTCCCTTGTCGACCCATAAATACTGTGGTTTTCTACCTTCCTTGAATATTGATTTGAATGCTTCAGTGACAGATTCACCTTTCTTATCCTTCAATGGGACAATCCAACCATATTTGCTGAAGACATCAATAACCATAAGAAGATATCGATAACCTTTATTCCATTTACTGAACTGTTGCATTTCAACTAGATCACTTGCCCATATTTCATCAATTTTATTTACAATCACACGCCGCCGAGTGAAATTTCGTTTTATGGGTGCATGTAATTCATCAGCTAGTTTTTCTTGCCAGTTTTCTTCACTCGACGGCTTTTTCCGTTTTTTGAAACACCAAGACCAAGTTTCTGTTTTTTGTCGATTAAGAATCTAGCTGTTTGACCCCATTTTGGCATCTCACCATATGGTATTTGATCTAGTGACTCGACCATTGTTCTATCACATTCACCTTTATTCTTTCCCATATCATAACAAATATCATGGTAAGCTGCTATTTCATCCACTTTGTTATAAGGTTGTACATTCCATTTCAAGACCTCACCAGTATTTGGATCATACTCTAACTGTTTATCGAGGGGATTATAAGGTCCCATGTATTTATACTTTCCGGGTGTCCATCCACTTTTCGGTTTAGGAAGCTTGCCAATAACCTTATGAATGTCAATAGCACCACCATAATCTAATCCTTTAATATCTGTTTTGTAACGAATATTTGGTCTCACTTTTGTTGAGAGTTGTTTCAAAGCTTCTGACCCAACCTTTGTGATTGCAGGCTTTGCGAGGGAAAGTCCTTTGTCAATTAATTTCTTTTGCAGCTTTGGATTTCTCATTGCTTCTGAAGCATAATATCTCCCCATTTCAACACCTTTCTTTGCTAAATAAGGGACTCCATGTTCTAAGAATCCTGTTAGCGCCATATCTGCAGCTGAATCTAGTATGCCCGCCCCTTCAGACGGGCTAATTAGTTTCCCCGATTTCTGACAAATTTAGTCTTTGTGATTCCACATTCAGCACAAGTACATTTCATAACAGTTCGACCATTTTTGGTCTTCTGATATCTTTCACTTCCTGGTACACATTCAGTGACTTTCTTCTGTTTAACACAATATGATTTTACCATTATACATATTGGTTAGATATTTTCTTTGTCTAGTAGTTAAATCGACATACATTTCCACTAAGTTTGTCATAGAATACTGTTATATTATCCAAAGTGCATTTGATTACAACTCGCAAACCAATCAATCTATTGACAACTATTATAACAAATATATTAACATCATCAATTATTTCGAATTCTATCATACTTTTATGTTAGATAGAAATTTATTAAATCTTTTATCATCAAATAATATTGTTAATATCATAGTACCTTCCTGACGTTCTAAAAGGTAGTACAAACACCATTGTTTACTCAATAACGGATCTCTAATACGCATTGATTCATTGAAACAATTCTTTTTCTCCATTTGAGCAGGTATCTCCTGTCCTGATGGATCAAAGTATTCTTTCTCATTATAGCACGCGTAATATTTGCCGACTTTTATTATCCCACTGTTTTTGTTTAACTTAACAGACATACATATACATTACATATTTTTGAAATAATTGATTATGAATCTGTGATTGACTCTTGTGTCTGTTGGATTAAATTCAGCATTATGTATTGTATTAAGAATGGAGCTGCCTTTTTGTCTCTCAAGAAGATAGTACAAACACCAATATCCACATAATACTGATTCCCTTTCTTGTATCTCATCACCAGAGTATTCAAGTTGTTTACCGCTTGCAGCCATGTATTTCTGTACTTCTGTTGGCATCATTAAACCGAAAGAGTCGAAGTATTCACAGTATTTATCATTTTTGAAATTCCTATAACATACCCAGTGAGTACCAGGTCCAATTTTGGAATCAAGATTGACTATCCCACATTCATTCTTTTTTATTTGTCTAGGAAGATTGTCTCTTGAAAATACTCCTCTAAAATGTTTTATTCCAAGTTGTTTAACCCAATTGATTAAATTAAAGTTGGATAAGGGTTTGTTTACAAAATGGTTCCTAGTATGGGGATTGAATTGAATGGACTGTTTTTGCCCAGTAGAAGTCCTTTTCCTTTGGTTTTTTTTTTCATTCCATAACCGATTGGGTTATTCCATGTACCAAAAACAGGAGGAGATTGCCATGGAATCATAGCATGTTTCCCACCTTTCTTTCTGGGTACAATGTCATCTGGAACATGAACAGGTATTGACCGTCTTGGACGGCTGCTTTCAACATGCAAACCTTTTCCAGTTAATTTTCTGATTGCTTCTATAGCCAAAGGAATTCCAATACTGGCGAGTATTGTTCCAATACCCTTTCCAGTCTGCGCTTTTGTTGGTTTTATAACAACGTCTCCACCATACTGCATTTTTTGGATAACATCAGCCATCTGTCTCGTATTCAATAAATTTCCTACATTCAATAATTGGGATAAATTGGCATTAGGAATAAGAAATCCTCCTTTTTGTTTCTTTCCAAATAGTTTATCAATGCCAAGACTTGCTAATGAAGAAAGAGCACCTGTAGCCAATGCTGGAGCCGCTTTAGCTACTGCTTTACCTGCATAAGGCAATAGTCTTGTTCCAAGTGAAAAAAGACTGGACCAAAGAGAACCTCCTTCTTGGACTGATTTTCTGATCTGTGCTTTGGATATCTTTACATCAGCACCTGTTCCATTTCTCTGTGATTTGGCTAATTTTTTTATCTGTGTTTTTGTCAACATCATTTGATCACCTCCAGTGAGATCTCCATGTGCGAGTCTCAATGTTACCGGTGAATTTGTTTGTATAGCTTTTGCAAGCCTTTGCTTCTGACTGTTTGAAAGTCTTACTCCATGAGGATGATAAGTAGTCATATAATATATGTTTATACTAAATTGTATTTAATACAAACAATCATTTAATTTAATTATTCAATTTATTTAATTTAATTAATTATTTAATTTACATTGATCTCAGAATTAATTTTCCATCAGTCTTTCTCATCTCAATATCCTGCTCATAGAGGACCAGTGCATACACACTGTAATCAGCATTTGTTGCAGCACTCAAAGTGTATTTGAAAGTCAGTTTTGTCATTCCATCTTTGATATCCTGTTTCTGTTTTGTCAGATCGAAATAAACAAAAGGGAATATTGTACCGAAATTGCCCCTGTTGAGAAGGGTACTTTCACTGAAATCGTTTACAGCTTGAACATATTTCAAAACATCTCTAAATACTCTTGTTGGTTCTGTTGATGGTTTATAACGAAGCTCTGGATAATCATTTCCGTTGCCAACTTCAAGATAACAATCAGTCAAAGTTCGGTTATTTGCAACTGAGAATGTGTTATAGAGAAATTTATTGGCTGTCTGAGATGCATCATTGGCATCATTGATGATGAATACAAAGACATGCCTGGGTTTGTTTATTCCTGTGGAAATACGGAAATTGGCTGTCTGCTGTCTTGTTGAATTGCCTCTCTCAATCAGTTCTCTCATGTAAGTCCACTTTCTGTTGTCAAGATACTTGCTCATGTATAACGACTTTCCGTAGAATTAAAAATAATACGAGGAACAATTAGCTGGAATTTAGTTAGTACCACACGACATTCATCAGTAGCTTGCCAAATCAAATTGGCATCACTCTCAAGTGTCAATTTCACCTCTATTTTTGAGTTAGGCATGAGTTCATCCCAAAAGCTCTTGAAAAAACCGTATCTGTTCAATGCTATCTCTGCATTTACTTCACCACCATCATTAAGCAAAGCTTTACGATCTGAGAATCCTTTGTTATAAGCAGCTTGTGCCACTCTGTTTTCAGCACCTCTGCTGGTGTCAAGATAGAAGAACTCATTGGTTCCCTGACTTACAGCATAACCCTGTGAATACTCAAGCAATGACTTAATATTTGTGGCTTGGTTTGCATCACGGCATTCATAAACATCGATTCCATTCATTTTTACATTAATGGTGTTAATAAGAGCGTGAGCTGAATTAACAATACCATTTCGATCTGCACCAGCAATGTTAGCTCCATCTGCAAGCTTATTTTCTTTGAAAATAACATTAAAACGGGCATTATACCAGTCAAATGGTGTAGTCTCTCCACTGTTATCAACAACGAAACGGTAACCTGTTTTTCTCTGATGAGCATCGTTTGCTACTACAGTATTAAGTGCTGTCTCTAGTTCGAACACTACATCTTCATATCTTTCGATATATTTTGAGTCACGATAGTTTGACATATATTATTGTGTTAGATAAAAGTTATTTTACGCGGTCGGCCTCTCTTTCTTTTGATTAAACCACCAGTCTGGCTCGCACTCTCAGTTCCACTCTTTCTCTTTTTCAAAAGTTCTATGATTTTGTCACCAGCTTTTTTGCCAGCATGTTCACCAATTGTTGTTGCTGCTTTTTTTCCAGCTGTTTTGATCATATCAGTCACAATACCTTCACCATGTTCATATTTTTTAAACTCAAACCGTTTCATATACTATTAGGTTTTATAATTCCACACTTCTCAAGAACAACTCAATATACCAATCTATCCCATTTAAATCGACTGGAGCTCTAGAAGAGTCTGTGACATAAAAGCGTATTGAGCTGATATTATGTGTTGAGACAGGATTCCATGAAAGAAAACGAGGTTTGTAAGTGAAAGGTAAACTTCTAACGAGATTTGTGACAGGAATAACAGCGATTGTATTTGTGCTATTTCCATCAACAATGCTATCTGTCACCAAATCACAATTGATATAAATTTCATCTACTCCTCTTGTAATATCAGGTAGATTTGTTCCATATTCTGTGGCTGGAACTAATTTTGAATCGAAACCGATAAGTTTTCTGAAATCAAGATTCCTCAGATCCACACGATAATTTTCATTGAGTTCAATCAAAATGCGATATGTTGACAAAACGAAATACATGTTAATACCATACTTGAATTTTGATTTGTCTGTTTCAGATGGATTCAGTACATGGTTATTTTTTCTCATATACTCATGAATGTAACTATTGATATCGTCGTATGAATACATCCCGTTAACGAATGTTATTGTTTCCCAGTTTACACCTTTGTCATAGCTGTATTTCATTTGATTATTCCCAAAAATATCTCTGATATTGTACCAACTGTATGTCATATTGATGACATTCACAGCCATTTCATATTTCAAATCATTCGTTAATTTAAGAGGTGTATTGAATCTTTTTTCAAAATCATGACTCTTGCTGACACCAATTTTGTCTCTGTTTTTACTGTTGAATCGTAATGAAATTTCTGTCATATACTTTTACATTAGATATTTCATCATTATTTTATTTAGCTCACCGGTTTTCAGGATTCCCAGTCTGTTCAATGTATGCAATATTTTTGTGAATTCATTTTGAACATTTTTGCTGTTGTTGCCGGCTGAAATAGATCCACCAAGCAACTGTAAACGTGAAAGCATGTCACCCAAAAATGCGCCCCTTGAACCCATTCCTTTCCCTGTTTTGTATTTGTAAGAAGCTAATACATCATCAATCGTTTCTCTGTATTTCTTCAAAGTTTGTATTTCTCTTTTATGAGATTCATTTTCTTCTGCACTCATTGATTTTTTTTTTCTTCTTCCCATATCCTTGGCAATTTCTGCAGATTTCACCCTTTCCTCGACAAGTTTTTGTGGGGCGACTTGAGTCAAATCGCTTGGTTTCAAAAGATTGTTATTTTTTAATATAATTCTGTCATCTCTATCGAAATAGTTATCGATTGATAATATGTTGGGTGTCTGATCCTCTTTTTCAGGTGCTTCAATGGCTCTAGGAAGTTCCGTTCCCATTGTAATTACTCTTCGATTAGCTTCAATAACATCATCAAGTCCTTGTGTTAAAGCCTGTTGATTCTTTTTCAACTGTTTAATGACTTCATCCTGTTTTTCGTCGACACTTTCTTTCACACTCTTCTGGACATCAATAGAGGGTTTCAGCAATTCTGATGTTGTATCATATGCATCCTGTTTTCTGTATTCATAAGTCTTGATAACATCACGAACTTCTCTTGTTTTGTTTCCAGCTTCAATTCCACTTTTTAGAAGCCTTTTCATTCGTTCTATATCCATATACAATTGTGTTAGACTAATCTAAACTATTTACATATGGAAATCCCTAATTATGATATTCAGGGTTTAAAGAATTCATTCAGACAGTTGTATCCGTATATGCCAAAAGATACATTTAGAATGTTATTGGCTGGTAATTCTGGATCTGGAAAGACAACATTGTTCATGCATCTGATTATGGAACCATTGGTTTATTATGATCAGATACATCTTTATGCAAAAAATTTAGATCAAGACAAATATCAATATCTTCGGAAAGTAATGGATGAAATAAGCAGTCACATTGGATATCCTGCCTTGGTTTGCAGTCAAGAAGAGATATTGCCAGTTGAACAAATAAAAGACACAAATTTGCAGCGATTGGTTGTTTTTGATGATTTTGTCACTGATAAAAAACAAGATCAAATCATAAGCTATTTCATTCAGGGGAGACACAAGAACTGTTCAGTCATATATCTCACACAATCATTCTATGGCTGTCCAAAATCAATCAGACTCAATTGCAGTCACTTCTGCCTTTATGATTTCCCATCCTCAAGAGAAAGGAACTTGATTGCACAGGAGCTTGGAATCGACAAGAAGAAATACATTGAAGCAACCAAAAAACCATATTCCTTCTGTTATGTTGACAAGCCGATGAAAACAATCAAGAGAAATTTTTATGGTGCTGTTTAATCTAATCTAATATTATATGGCAACTTTCTGTGTTATATAATCTAATATTATATGGGAGTTTTTAATGCTCAAATAAATCAAGATAAAACAGAAACTGGTACTGGTGAAAGAGGCCCAGTTGGTCCAATTGGTCCCAAAGGTGAAAAAGGTGATAGAGGTCCAAAAGGTAATACAGGTGCAATTGGTCCACAAGGAGCTACTGGAGCTGTTGGTCCAAAGGTGATGGATTTAGATTAACACAAGATGGTAATTATGACATTGAAAATAAACGTTTGACATATGTTGGTGATCCAGTAAATCATTATGATTCTGCTAACTTGGGATATGTTAATGATGCTGTTTTATCAATTGAAGGAACACGTGTTAATCCATTCAAATTTCTTCTTGAAGATACATCAAAAACAACTATTCTTAGAAATGCGAATAATCTGCAATTGGAAGATTTTGACAAAAGCCCTTACTCATTTAATAAAATAGCCTTGTCTTTTGTTATTCCTACTGCTGGTCTTACAACTGTTCTTCGTTTTGATCTGACACAATTGGAAGTTTCAAAGTACACTTTAGTTGTTGAGTTTTATACTGATGGTAGCCCAAATAATGCAACAGTCGATGACGACAATCTGTCATCTAATTTAATTGAAAGAAAGGATTCAATAAAAAGAGCATTTCCAAAGACTCATCTTGTTGATGGTTATCTTAAGAGAATATTCTTCCTTGAAAAAACAAGTCATGGTTCCACATCAATGGAGTTATTGTTGATTTCACCATATTTACAAAATAATAAAAAACATTATGTCATAGTTTATGGTGTTTATGGATTTTCTAATATCATTTTATCACATATTCACGACCCAGTGTATGAAATTGAAAACGGCAATGTTGCTTTTGGTGGTAAAATTGACATGAAAAATAATAGAATCATGAACCTTAATGAATTCCATCAACCCTCATGATGCTGTCAACAAATCTTACGTTGATAATAAAACAGCTGATTTCCTTAATATAAACACTGGTGGTGTAATTTATGCACCTGTTAGCATGAATAGAAATGATCTGTTTGGCATACCAGATAACCCAAGATTCGGTTATTCAGCTGTAAATAGAAACTATGTGAACAATAATTTTTTGAAACTAAATGGAAGCGTTGCGATGACTTCTGATTTGAATCTTGGAGGTAACAAATTGACTAATGTAGCAGCGCCAACAGCAAACAATGATACAGCCACAAAGGGGTATGTTGATACTGAAATTGCTGGAATTACTGGCATTGATGTTTCACCATTTCTTAAAAAGATGGAAGTGTTGCAATGACTGGTGATCTTGACATGGGTGACAATAAAATAACAAATGTTGGACTCCAAACTCTGATAAAGATTCTGCCAACAAAAAGTATGTTGATGACCTTGTTTTTTCAGCATCTGGACTCAACGCAACCCATTCGCTTTTCTGTTAAAAGACAATCCAAGTCTTCTGCAGTCAGTGGTGTGGAAAACCTTCAAATTGAGAATTTTGACAGATCACCTTATACATAAACAAGTCGTCATTGTCTTTTTTCATCAACGAAGAGGCAACTTTACATCCAAAATTCGTTTTAATGTGACATCTTGAGAAATGGACAGTACACATTTGTTGTTGAGTTTTACTCACCATCAGACCCAAGAAGTGCAACAGTGATTTAACCCTTCCAACTGTAAATATACGAGATGCGGGACAGCCGTTTCAAAAACCTTTTCCTAAAACTCCACACGTTGATGGTTATATGAAGAAGCTTTTCCGAATCGAAAAAACTGGTGGGCAAGCGGCAATACAGGTGGAACTTTCCAGCACTGCTCCTGCGTCTAACACCAAAACACATATCATCGTTTATGGGGCCTATGGCTATCATACCAATTTGTCTTACTTTCTTCATGACCCAGCTTATGAAATTGAAAACGGCCATGTGCGTTTGGCAGTAATATTGACATGAAATTAAACAAAATCTCAACCTGCAGGATAACCCCTCAAACCCACAAGACGCTGTAAACAAAAGTTATGTGGACCAGAGGTTGCAAACCAAACTCGATACGGTTGCACAACAAAATCTAAATATGAACAACAATGCCATTACTGATCTTGCTCCACCCGTCAACGCAGACGATGCGGCGACAAAACTTATACTGACGAATATTTTCTCCGACGAGACGGTTCGACTGCAATGTATGGCGATTTGTCGATGGGTGGAAATAGAGTGACGAATTTAGCGGACGTGGTGAATGAAACTGATGCAGTGAACTTTAGAGTTTTAAATCGAGCTTCACAAACCATCAGAGCAAACACTTTATTATTGAATGGAACAAATGCGATGGCAGCAGATTAAAACTTGGAGGGCATAAAATCATTGACTTAAAAGAAGGAACAAATAAAACGATGCCGTAAATTTAGATCAATTAGAAAAAAGTCATATTTCATCTGCTTCTCATCCAAAGAATGCTTTCAAATATTTGATGAATGATATCGATGAAGTCAGTACTGAATATGGCTTGAAAGTCAATGGATATGTCAATTTACCTCGTTCACCACATTTGATTTCAAAAAAGGTCATTGATATAGACTTGAATAAAGAAGCTAATCATATTTACAGAGCTAGAATTGGATTTAATATGTACACAATAAAAGATGGAAAATACACTTTCATTCTTGAATGGCTATTTCCTGATTATGAAGGAATGAGTCTTAGTAGTGTAACATTCAGTGCAACTGGTGAATTACAATTCATAAAACTGTAGGGAGAAAATTTGATAACAGAAATGAAGATCATTCGAGATATTTATTATGGATTGAAAAACCATCAGCAAGTTCACCACCTGAATATTTATATGTACGATTCATATTAATGCTAACCCAACTTATCCAAATAAGTACAAAGTTCATTGGTTGCATATGGTTATTTTGATTTTGAAGCTAGTAGACGTTCCATCAAGTTGTTTACGACTTCGCAGAAGCTTATAAAATCGTGAATGAAAAAATGCAATG